>BQMF02000407.1:0-396319 GCA_027922465.2 Turritopsis dohrnii
CTTTCTCTTTGTTTTATACTGCAATTCCACTACCATTTTTATACAGTGAAAGACATAAAAATGCTTTCTTCGTAACTTCATAATTGTGGCGCCATTTTGAAATAAATAAAATAAGGAACAGCAATTTCATTACCAAAACAAATCAGTAACTGCTCGTAGGATTGCAAAGATATCGTCGGTCAAAGATTTTGATGACGTCATAGCTGCAGTACCAAATAAAATTTAGTCCCAAATTTTGCATCACCGCATCGCCCGTATCGCAGACCCTAAAAAACGTCAGTTATCCCCATTGGTTCTCAACATATTTTCCTAAAACGTCGCGTTCTATTGGGCATGCAATGCAATGGTTCCCCGTGATCATAAAATCATCTGACGTCAAATGCCCCGTGCTATTATACTAATCGTGAATGTGTCTTGCGTGGTCGAACTGTCGCTTTATGACAACGATTAAGAAGATTTTGACCATTAAAAAAACAAAAACAAAACACTCTCTAAGTTAAATATGTTACAGGCTACGCGGATTAGTATAAGTAGATGAATAGATTCATGTTCAAAAACAAAGAGACATAGACTCATTAAAGAAGGTGTTAATCGATCATTAAGAAAGTAGTAATGCGATAGATGCCAAAAAACTGTTTTAACTTGGAAAATATAAATTTTCAATGTCTAATTATTATATCTCCAGAAAGCCAACAAAATGCTCTTTCTAATGGCATAAAAACCGCTAAAAACAAATCACTGTATGAAAAGTTATTAGATGTTGAACTTTCGGGCTAAATCTTTCAGAGACACACTGTATATTAGATTTTCAGAATTCTCTGAATTAATATTTTAAGTCTCAGGTTTGACCATTTTGAGCCTTGTGATTCTAAAAAGAATTGCTACAAAAAAGAAAGAGTGTAAGATCACATTAAAAATTAAAGTGATTTCTACTGACATTATACATTTTTATTTTATGCTCGTCAGCAAAAATGGCCATTGAATAGATAACGATATTCCATTCTATACAGTGTGATTCACAAAAACCAGAACGATGATTTTTAATGGTCAGTTAGCACCTTCTTAGTGACCATTAAAAAATCGTTGATTGTACGGTTTTATTGTTTTTTATTAAAGCAATCCATTAGAGAAGCGCCTTATGGAAAGAAAATGCTACTGTCGCAGGGGATTTAAAAAAAAACCCTTTGCGTTTTGTTCAACTTTATGTTTATGTCAGAATATTTTATTACACTTAATAACTTTGTATTGTTTTTTATTGTGATAACAGAAAGAACGATTTATTAATGGTTGTCAACAAGGTGCTAACTGACCATTAAAAACCATCGCTCTGATGAACATGAGAAATTTTTTTTTTCTTCTTTACTGGTAGTTTTTCCCGTTGCAACTTTTGTATGATTTGAAAGCTTATAAAATTTCGCTTCTCATGGTGTAAAAAGTTTTGAAAAATGTTTTACGTATAAAAAGTAATCTACCCTCAAACTCGGAGTCTCGCTTTTTGTGAATCACACTGTATTATTCAATGGCTGCCATGAAATCATTCATACGCAAGTGTTTAGTTTTTTTGTTGTTTTTTTTCCAGCCCATTAATTTTTATCTTTAAGTTCGGAAAAATAATCAACAGTGGTTGGTTGTTTTCTTGTTGAATTAGAATTTCATTGTGTTTCGACAATCGAAAAGATTATTCTTTGCGTTTTTGTTCAGTCTTTCATTGTAGGCAATTTCGTTAGTTCTGAAATTAGTTTTGATGAGTTTTCTTGTTAAGAAAGTTGATGCTTATAAAATAAAACCAATAACCAATGTTTACCTATTGTATATTTGCTGAATATTATCATACTCTATTCATTTAGTTCGACATGGAAAACTTATAATAAACAAAGTTGGTCGACAAATTACAATATCCTTACTGACAGTCACCTTCACATTCATCGTGTTGCTGATTTGGCAATGTGTGTCGAAGTGTTTTTTCTTGTTGACGTCCCTAACCTCTTCACGAACATTTATCGATGGAAACTTTGCTTTCTCAAAAATTGGTTTGGTGCTAAACTCAGCTGTAAACGGCTTGATTTATTCCTGTTTCGGTACAATGTTTCGTCGCGAGCTTGCCAGGTTGTTCTGTTCAAGAACTGGTGAATCGATGTCTTCGAAACATGTTGGAGATACAAGATCGTCAATAATCCAGAAATCGAGATTGTCGATCGTCCAAGACAGTGTTTAAAATATTTATCAGTTTCTGCACTTTTTCTTTTAAATTAGACTGGACACATTCTTGAGAACATTAGACTAGATGAATTTCTTGAGTTTTAAAGTGCAATTTTGATTTTGTTCTTAGAACAACAAACGAATGAATGGTTTGATTTCTGCATTAATTTTATTATTAAAACGTATATTATCATTAAAACATGCCACTTTGAATATGTGTTTTCCCAGTAAGAAACAGTGATAGTCACCAATATTTTGCTAATACTTATCGTAAAACTGTAAAAGAAAAACTGAATTTGTATATACTTCCCACAAAATTTTATTTAACAATTGTTTGTCACCAGGATATGGTTTTAGTATTCTATAAATCTGTGAAGCTCTATTGAAGCATTATAGTGTTTTGTTCTAATTGGGAAATCCAACTGTGTCTTCAATGTCTCAATACCATTTTTTTTGCCCTCCAATATACGATAGACCTCGAACCAATAGACCAACCACAGTTTTTGCAGAAAAAACTTAATAAAAGCCACTCTCATATAGTAGCAGCTTCTGCCACAAGACTTTATATAATTCAAAGTGAACTCGTATTGAAATGCAATTTAAAGTGGATAAAAGCCGCCCCTGAATAGAAACCGCCCTTTAGTGGAAGCGTTGTATTCGAGGAAATACAGTAAGCGTATCACTACTAAGTAATCGAGTCAACTGGAGAAACAACAAATGACGTAAACAACAAGGTGGGATGGACATAACTAAATGTAGATTTTGTATTAGCGACGCCACCCACACCCCATACAAAAAGTTGCTAGAGGTTTGTTTGTGCTAGAACTGATTGAAACTGAACTGAAACAACTTTGTTTATGGGGAGAGGTGAAGAGATGTAGAATTGTAAAAGATATAAAATTCCAACAGTTTTGAACAAAATAATTGCCGAGTTTATACAGAAAACGCGAAGTTAAACAGAAATTCAGTTGTATGAGATGGGGGCGCAAACCGGCCAACATGTTGACCAACATTTTGACATACATCGACTGACCAACATGTTGGCCAACAATGTTGGCCGATTTGCGTTAGGCGCCAACGTGCTCAAGAAGAAAAAAAATCTCAAAAAATGTTGGCCAACATTTATTAAATATTCAATAAATGTTGGCCAACATTTCCGCCAAAATGTGCATGTTGGTAGCACATTGGTCGGTTTGCGCTGGGTTGCCAACATGTTGGTCAACATTTCGACCAACATTTTAGCTTTCGTGGTAGGAGCCTTTCATCCAACTTAAGGCTCAATAGATGAAGAGAAAACGCCAAGAGAGTTCTCGATTTTCTCCGATCTCCAGCTCCCTCGCGCAATTTCGCCTGTAGAAGTAACGGAATCGACAAATCCAGGGGAGTATATTCATTTTTGCTTTTCGATTTGCGGAGAAAATTGTGCAGAACCAAAGCACATGCTGTGATGGTACGAGCTTTTTCTGGTGATAAGCGTACTGGCTGTAAAAAGATTCTCCATTTATTTGCAAGTATTCCAAATAGATTCTCGGAAATTCTTCGTGCTCGGCTATGCCGGTAGTTATAGATTCGCTTTTCAGGGGTTAAATTTGCTTGAGGATAGGGCTTCATCATGTACGACTTTAAGGCGAATGCGTCATCCCCAACAAAAACATGCGGGATATTGGTATACCCATGAGGTAAAGGAGTAGGGTCTGGGATGTTCATACTATTTTCCTCGATTTTTCTGCGCAAATCTGAGTTATTCCAAACTCCAGAATCATTCATTCGTCCATTACTACCTATATCCGCATAAATACACTCATAATCAGGACCAGCTATAGCCAATAAGATTATTGAAAAACTTTTCTTGTAGTTGAAATATTCAGTACCAGTGCCAGGCGGAGGTCTTATTAGGATATGCTTTCCAGCGCCTATGCAATTGGGAAAGTTCCACCTTGATGAAAACTTCTCAGATATCTTGTTCCAATCATCTGCACTTGAAGGTATCTTGATTTACTCTTTTCCAATGTACTCTGTGATTGCTTTAGTAACCTCATCAAAAATATAAGATGATGTTCTTTCAGATATTCTGAATTGGAAACTTAAATAAGTTTCTCCTGTCGCAAGGAACCGAATGGTAAGCACTAATCTTTGAGGCGCTGAGATTGTTTGATGAGCTCCCATTACACCTGATTCTTTTGGTGTTATGTATGGTTCGATGAAAGCAAGAATCTCTTTAAACGATTCATAGGTCATTCTCATCGTTTCCCTGTAACTTTTTGTGTCTTCAACCAGTAATTCCTTTAGCAAGTTCGTATACAGCCCTTCGCTTTTTCTTCTTCGAACCCATTTTCTTGTAGGACCGCGTCTTTTTTTGTCGTCGTCATCAAGCAAGAGGACGAGTGCCAAACAAGCAGCAGCTTCAGACTCTGACATCCTTTTTCATTGGAAGTCAAAAACAAATGAATGACCATTTCGTAATGTTGGCTACTTGTTTTTTTAAAAAATATACGCCAACGCAAACCGTAGCAACATGTTGGCCGAAATGTTGGTCGAAAATGTTGGCCAACATGTTGGCCGGTTTACGCCCCAAAGTGTTGTGTCGACGATATTGGTGAAAAACTAGGGAAAAATTTTTGAAGAAGGGAACATTAAAATCTTTGATCAATGCTATCTCCATGATGACCCCATGCAGTTTTTCTCAGGTTTTGTTAATCTCCGATAGGTATTCCAAAGCTTTATTCTAACCAAAGGAGTCGAACACACGAGACTCATGGACAAGAAGTTACGACGACTTGATGACGGGTCTTTTTTTAAAATTGATCATCACTAACCTTAAAAAGATGTCGGAAAATAAAAACTTTCTTAGAGTGATTTAATGGTACTGTGTACGTTTTATTTGAAAATCAACAAGCAAGCCAGTGTTTACATTTTTAAAGCTTCCTTTTTATGATTTCTCTTCAGCTATTCCGGTATTTAAAATGTCGGAAGAGAAATTAAATGTCTCATAATAACCAGTGTTTAGCTATTTAGCTGCTTCTCTTCATCAGAAGACACCATTTATTCAACAGAAGCGTTACACTAACGTTATGCACAAAATGAAATTCTAGATATTTTCGAAACATCAATTTTTGAATTATTTTACCAAAATAAATAGCTAGACATTTGAATGGAGAATATACGCCACTATCTAAGTAAGCATTAGGGAAAAAGAACCCATCATTTATTCAGTCTGCCTTGCGCGAGATTTTTCTAAAGATCAAGTTTTTTTAACAATGGTTGCTTCTAGCGTCAAACAATATAAAGACAAAGCCATTGCGTTGCATATTGTATCAAAAACGAAGCTTACAACCGAGCTTTTATTTGCGTTAAAGTAAATAGTGTTAGGCAACTTAAGTATTTCTAAATTTCAAATCTAATGGACATGTTCGCGTACTCAGTCCTACATAGACATAGACGTAGACATAGAGTTGTTGTTGCTGGAAAAGACAAACCCTCTTAAATTACTACTTGTTACCACAAGAAAAGAAACATACAAAGAAGTATACTAAAAGTTATATCAAGAAAGTACACTGAATGCAGAGTTCGATTTTCTCGTTCACGATATGAAATTGTTTGGTAACTCTTTTTTCGACATTTTCGAATGACACTTTATTAAAAAATTCAACGCGGACCACTGACCATGATTTTCAGAAAGTTTCTTTACTTCACTGTTGCATTATGATTGGTTGACACTTATGCAACGCGCATTGAAGTCGGATTGAAGTCGACTTTTAAAAACGCAGTGAGCGGACCACTAAGCGCGTTTTAAACCTTCTAGTGGAAAACTGGCTTAGGTAAAGAAGTATTTGAAACAATCATAAAGCTTAGTAGAATAGAATCTATGAATTATAAAAGTTGGATGTCACATTTTAGTACATTCGAGGCCGCACAGGCAGCAATTAAACTGCTTTATATATTTTTCATTGCATTTCCTATCGGCAAACCACGGTTTTTAGCAGTCTAAGGAAAGCTTCTACTTTAGTGTAACAAGGACATCCAGCCAGTGCAGTGAACAAAAAACTCTGGAATTATAAACGGAAGGACAACCACAAATGAAAGATCAGTTGCTTTCCGCATCCATGCGTGAAAATGAACGTTTTTTAGAAATGATCGGCAAAAAACATACACTTCGCACCATGTTCATGATACGAAATATTTACATTCATCATATCGGACAAATCTTTCAGTAGATAAGAAATAAATTTACCACACAAACGTAAACAAAAAATCTTGACGTGTTAGATGTTCTGATAGAATGTGCGTCTAAACTTCTAATTGAAATTGGAAAGCAACAAAAGAATTCAACACAAAGTATAAAAATTTCGTAAATAGGTGCTTAAAAACGTTACCAAGAAAAAATTACACTTGTTGTTATTGTTATTGTAATTAAAACATTTATTTGGGTTCTATAAATACAAATATGGTTCTTCACCATAGAAATTAAAACTAGCATGTAGCTTTAGCTAAAAATCCCCCCCACGCTCAAGCTTTTTAATTTGTACACACTAAAAAAGAAAGCTTTCCCTCCAGACATTTTGCAATTTAAGGATTTTTGTAAAAGTATTTTTGGTTGATTTGGGGCCAGATAAGTGGCATACTTAAGATGTTTCGACAAAGCCAGTCTTGAATGTATGGCAAGATACACAATATTTCAAATACAACTCGTGATCAAAGTGTCTGTATGCAGTGAAGAAAGAGCGTTACGAATATCACATATATTAAGTGTAAATATTTAAGTTTAACAATTCAACGAATGGTATAATGAGTATTGTAACCTGGTGGCATAGTTTCGCGGTGGCTACACTAACTTAGAACATGCAAACCAATTACTTACACAGCTGAAAATCTGCATAAAACTTTGTTAATTTTTGTTATCTTTTAGGCCTAAGTCACACTAGTGTTAATATACGTTTTTAAAAAGTGTAAATAAGACTTAAGAAGTAATACCAGAAAGTATCGCTTCAAACAAAAAAAATGTGTGAACTGCAACCATATGGATATGCATTTTATAATCAAAATAAAATTCGTTAAAGAAATTACGTAAAAGTCAAAAGGAAAAAAAAACGTTTTCGAAAAAAAAATTAAAGCGAAAAATCCATTAGAAATCTTTTCAAGCATTTCAGGCTTTGATTCAAAATAAAAAATAGCAAAGATTTAATAGAGCTAAAACATCATATTTACAAAAATAAAATGCATGGTTGGTAAAATTTCAGATTTCAAGCTGTGCTTCAAAATCCTTGTCGTTCCCTTCACGAAAGCAACACAAAATATGAAAAATCTCTAAGCAGTTTTAGCAAATGAACTTTCTAAATAACACAGTATAATATAATAATAAATTAGGAGAAAGAAACGAAAAAAAATCCAACATTCTGTCTCTCACTTACAGTACCATGCTTTGAAACGGGAAATATACCAGCGTGTAACAGGAGCACGAAAAGTTGGAGGATGATGATGATGAACAAAATGGAAAACTGACTTTCGCCTATCTCGTGATAAATAAAAAATGTAAACAATACAAGCAGTGTATTATTTATTATTATATGATATATTAACAGTAAAAAAAAAAAAACAAATAAAAAATTCAAAACAATTATAAGCGTTATTGATCTTAAAGGGAGAACATAAGCCTCATCGATGTGAGACGTAAAGACAAACTAGGATAGCTTGCATGCTTATATGACGCATAAGTGAAAGAATAATTAGAAAGAAAAGAAGGAAGATAAATATGTAAAAACTTCATATATATACACTAAAAATTAATAAATAACTTTAAAAGCAAAAGGTCTGGAAAAAAATGAATTGTTTAGGTAGATCAAAAATGGGAAAATGATTTGAGAATGGATTGCCAATCGGAACGGACAAGACTGGCAGTCCAACAAAAGCAGAACGATTGAGACCTCAATTGAACGGCAAATCAAAAAGACAACAAAAATCGATGCATCAGACCCAAAATTCTACAAATATCATATTAAAAAGACAAAGATCTCGCAAGAGCTTTATCCCTGTAATATTCCTTGGCCTCCTTGGCAAAATTTTTTTTATTTCTAACTAATCTGATTTTTTTGGGCAGTTCATTAAATGTTTCATATGCTTGATCACCAAAAGTGCCCTTTTCACCACGTTCAACCATCATTTCGTTGTCAAATTTTATTTTGATTAAATTTGGTAAAGTGATGTCCTTTACTGCTACCATGTTTCTTGAGCTTCTTCTTTAAAAGCAAATTTGGCAAAAATGTGATAGGTCTGAAATGAAACTTACAGCTGAAGATGTTACAGTAGCTTACAAATAGCTTCATGTACATTTCAAAGACAAATATTTGTATATCAAATAGAGTAGATTTTTTTGTATTATCGATAAAAACTAAAGAACAAAAGAAATGAACCGCTGACGATGGAATATGCTGGGAAATAGAAACATTGTAATGACGGTATAGTGTCTTAATGATCTTTCGGATCAGCATATCTATATATTAATAGCCAATTCTCTGTCTGTTTGTTTGTCTGTCACGCAAAATGGTAGATTGAGTTGTGAGCGAAATTATTTCTTTTTTTGTGTGCGACGTGAATTCGAAGCAAATACATTGCAACCCCAATCGAACGTGACTTTTTTTGGCTGATGAACTAATAGGAATAACGTTTTGTTTTTATCATTATTGTTAGTTTTATATTCCACGTTGACTTGGCTTTGAAAACAGTACATCAACTAAATACAAAGAAACTAACTGATTAAACATTTTGGACAAAAAGCAGCAGTGGCAGAACGTGGCAGCATGTGCGATTTGCCACTATCTCTTGCCTGACTGTCTGAGACGGGTGAACTTTTTTTTTGAGCAATCAAAATGTTTAAAAACCGATAGGTAAAAAAAGAGTATTATATCAAAACAAGATGAAAGATTGGTTTTATCAGAGATTGTGACTTCGAATATGCTTCTGGTTGAACACAAGTTGTACGAGCCGTTTATAAGGAAATTTGACGTTTATTGATACAGTGATACAGAGCATGTGAACATCGGCGGCGAGCGACGCCGCCTTGGCGGCTAGTCTATATATTAATAGCCGATTCTCTGTTTGTCTGTTTGTTTGTCTGTCACGCAAAATGGTAGATTGAGTTGTGAGAGTGATTTTATTTTATTTTGTGCGACGTCAGTGTGAAACCATTGTATTGAGACCCTAATCGAATGCGATGTTTAGGAAAAATTATCTCAGTAACCAATAGGGATAACTGACGTTTTTTGGGGCCTGCGATATTGGCCATGGGGTGACGAAGAAATTTGGGCAAAATTTTTGGGAACGGGGCTCTATGACGTCATCGAAGTTTTTAATCAACGATATCTCTGTAACAGTTGGTCGTAGCAAAACGATCCCATACATTTTTTGATTAGTTTTTGGAGCTCTACAACATGGATACACTTTCCGTCGCTAATTCCTTAATTTTATTTTTCATGAACTCAACGCAGGCTGAACATGGGCGGCGAGCGACGCCGCCTTGGCGGCTAGTCTATATATTAAAAGCCGATTCTCTGTCTGTCTGTCTGTTTGTCTGTCACGCAAAATGGTAGATTGAGTTGTGAGCGAAATTATTTCTTTTTTGTGTGTGTGACGTGAGTTCGAAGCAAATACATTGCAACCCCAATCGAACGTGACTTTTTTTGGCTGAAGAACTAACAGGAATAACGTTTTGTTTTTATCATTGTTGTTAGTTTTATATTCCACGTTGACTTGGCTTTGAAAATAATACAGCAACTAAATACAAAGAAACTAACTGATTAAACGTTTTGGACATAAAGCAGCAGTGGCAGAACGTGGTAGCATGTGCGGTTTACCAGTGTATCCTAACGTATCCTTGCCTGACTGTCTGAGACGGGTGAACTTTTTTTCGAGCAATCAAAATGTTTAAAGACCGATAGGTAAAAAAAGAGTATCATGATACAAAATATTTTTTTTTGGTTTTGTCATAATAGTTGTTTAATCGATTTCTTTTAATCTATTTTAATCAGATCGAACGTTTTTTTATTCATTTTATTCATTCAGCACGTGCCTTTTTTTCTCTCCTCCCGCGTGATCTTTTTAAGAAGAGAAACCATTTCCCCCTTACGTTTGATAGCACCCATGTTAGAGTGCGTAACATTTTAAAACAAAAGTTAATAAAAAGTTGAAGTTTTCTCTCTCTACGTTTTGAGTGTATTGTTACACTGATAAAAGATTTGTTTTACCAGAGGTTGTGACTTCGAATCTGCTTCTGGTTGTACGAGCCGTTTATAAGGAAAATTGACGTTTATTGATACAGTGATACAAAGCAGGTGGACATGGGCGGCGAGCGACGCCGCCTTGGCGGCTAGTCTATATATTAATAGCCGATTCTCTGTCTGTCTGTCTGTTTGTTTGTCTGTCACGCAAAATGGTAGATTGAGTTGTGAGCGAAATTATTTCTTTTTTTGTGTGCGACGTGAGTTCGAAACAAATACACTGCAACCCCAATCGAACGTGACTTTTTTTGGCAGGTGAACCAATAGAGATAACGTTTTGTTTTTATTATTATTGTTAGTTTTATATTCCAAGGACCACCGTTGACTTGGCTTTGAAAACAATACATCAACTAAATACAAAGAAACTAACTGATTAAACATTTTGGACAAAAAGCAGCAGTGGCAGAACGTGGCAGCATGTTCGGTTTGCCAGTGTATCCTAACGCTTTCGTGACTGTCTGAGATGGGTGAACTTTTTTTCGAGCAATCAAAATATTTAAAAACCGATAAAAAAAGAGAATTATTAAACAAAATATTTTTTTTTGCTTTTGTCTTAATAGTTGTCTTAATTTCTTTTAATCGATTTCTTTTAATCTATTTTAATCTGATCGAACGTTTTCTATTCAATTCATTCATTTAGCACGTGCATTTTTTTCTCCTCCCGTGTGATCTTTTTAAGAAGAAAAACCATTTTTTCACCTACTTCTGACAGCACCCATGTTAGAGCGCGTAAAACAAAAGCTAATAATAAGTTGAAATGTTTTGAGTGTATTGTTAAACTGATATTTGATTGGTTTAAAATCGTAAATAAAAACCACGTGAAGTTCACGTTCGGAATGCATTGTGTAAAGCAAGAAAGTCTACTAACATTTTAAATGCGACCGCGACAATGAACGGCTGAGTTAAGAACATGCAAGATTTGAAACACCAGGAACGTATTTCTCTTCATGTGCAAACGAGCTTTATTAAGCGATAAAGCCAGCAGCAAAGGAAGTTTTATCGCTGGTTTTAAGTGCAATGATTTGGAGCAGGTGGTGATACAACGCAAGCTGAACATGGGCGGCGAGCGACGCCGCCTTGGCGGCTAGTCTATATATTAATAGCCGATTCTCTGTTTGTTTGTTTGTTTGTGCGTTTGTTTGTAAGTCACGCAAAATGGTAGATTGAGTTGTGAGCGAAATTATTTCTTTTTTTGTGTGCGACGTGAGTTCGAAGCATATATATTGCAACCCTAACCGAACGTGACTTCTTTTGGCTGATGAACTAATAGGAATAACGTTTCGTTTTTATTATTATTGTTAGTTTTATCGTTTTATATTCCACGTTGACTTGGCATTGAAAACAATACATCAACTAAATACAAAGAAACTAACTGATTAAACATTTTGGACAAAAAGCAGCAGTGGCAGAACGTGGCAGCATGTGCGGTTTGCCAGTGTATCCTGACTGTCTGAAACGGGCGAACTTTTTTTCGAGCAATCAAAATGTTTAAAAACCGATACGTAAAAAAAGAGTATCCTGAAACAAAATATTTTTTGCTTTTGTCATAATCGTTGTCTTAATTTCTTTTAATCGATTTCTTTTAATCTATTTTAATCTGATCGAACGTTTTTTATTCACTTCATTCATTTAGCACGTGCATTTTTTTCTCCTCCCGTGTGATCTTTTTAAGAAGAGAAACCATTTTTCACCTACTTCTGACAGCACCCATGTTAGAGCGCGTAAAACATAAGCTAATAATAAGTTGAAAAGTTGTTTCTCTCTGCGTTTCGAGTGAATTGTTAAACTGATACTTGATTGGTTTAAAATCGTAAATAAAAACCACGTGAAGTTCACGTTCGGAATGCATTGTGTAAAGCAAGAAAGTCTACGGACATTTTAAATGCGACCGCGACAATGAACGGCTGAGTTAACAACATGCAAGATTTGAAACACCAGGAACGTATTTCTCTTAACGTGCAAACGAGCTTTATTAAGCGATAAAGCCAGCAGCAAAGGAAGTCTTATCGCTGGTTTTAAGTGCAATAATTTGGAGCAGGTGGTGATACAACGCAGGCTGAACATGGGCGGCGAGCGACGCCGCCTTGGCGGCTAGTCTATATATTAATACCCGATTCTCCGTCTGTCTGTTTGTTTGTTTGTTCGTTTGTTTGTAAGTCACGCAAAATGGTAGATTAAGTTGTGAGCGAAATTATTTCTTTTTTTGTGTGCGACGTGAATTCGAAGCAAATACATTGCAACCCCAATCGAACGTGACTTTTTTTGGCTGATGAACTAATAGGAATAACGTTTTATTTTTATCATTATTATTAGTTTTATATTCCACGTTGACTTGGCTTTGAAAACAGTACATCAACTAAATACAAAGAAACTAACTGATTAAACATTTTGGACAAAAAGCAGCAGTGGCAGAACGTGGCAGCATATGTTCGGTTTGCCACTGACTCTTGCCTGACTGTCTGAGACGGGTGAACATTTTTTTTGAGCAATCAAAATGTTTAAAAACCGATAGGTAAAAAAAGAGTATCATATCAAAACAAAATGTTTTTTTTTTTGCTTTTCTTTTAATAATTTAATTTCTTCTTTTAATTGTTAAGCGTTCTAATCGAACGTTTTTTTATTCTATTTATTCATTTAGCACGTGCCTTTTTTCTCTCCTCCGTGTGAACTTTTTAAGAAGAGAAACCATTTCCCCCTTACGTTTGATAGCACCCATGTTAGAGCGCGTAACGTTTTTAAAACAAAAGCTAATAAAAAGTTTTTTTCTCTCTACGTTTTGAGTGCATTGTTGTACTGATCAACGATTGTTTTAAAAAATAAATAACACATGAAATTTGGGTTTTTTTGGAACCATTGTTTAAACTGATATTTGATATTTGATTTCGAATCTGCCTCTAGGATAACTGACGTTTTTTCGGGTCCGCGATACAGGCGATGGGGTGACAAAAAATTTGGGTCTAATTTTTTTGGGAGGGGTCTGTGACGTCATCAAAATCTTTGAAGAATGATATCTCTGTAACGGTTGATCGTAGCGGAACGATCCCACAAATTTTTTTAATCAGGTTTTTGAGCTCTACAACATGGTAACACTTTCGGTTGCCAATTCCTTAATTTTATTTTTCGTGAAGTCAACGCATGCTGAACATGGGCGGCGAGCGACGCCGCCTTGGCGGCTATTCTATATATTTATGTAATATTTGTTAATTTACAATCACAAATCTTACTGGTCACTCCCGTGAGAATGAAACCCACCAGATCATTTAAAATTAATGAGGAAATTTACAAAAAAGTGACTTTTTGAGTTCATTGCAACGCAACGCACGCACCACAATGAAGTACAATTTATATACAATTCGAAGTGAGAGAAGTGTATGCACATGCAACGTGTATTAAAATGGCGCTTTTTATTATGTGTGTTTATCTTTGTAATTTTTTAAATGTTTTTTTTCTTATATTTCCCGGTATTGCACTGCCATTTGAATTCTTGAATTTCTAGAAATTATGTTCCAATTAATCTACGATTGTCTTTGTAAATAATGTTTTTTTTCCCATAAATTTGCTTTCCATTGTCTAAATTTTGTTGCACTCAGCTTAATTCTGGAAAACTTTACATTACTTGGAAATTCTTAGATTATCTTATTTTTGTCGTTTTGCCTTATAAATTATAAACCTCATTAGTTGGTCATGACATTGAATTGAAGTTTAGTGAAAATGCGAATATAGTTTCTGTTTATCGATCCAGTACCCAGCTGTGCAGTACTGTTCTATCATGTCACGGGGCTGATGATATTTAACGATGATTATTATCGTCGGTTCTGGTTTTGCAAATGTTAATATTTTGTTTGAGTGAAAATTAAAATAATTGTGTAACTATGTGCAATGTGTAATTATGTAATATTTTATACAATCTAAAATTAGAACACTTTTCTTCTCTTGCATCGTTTATAGATACAAACAACTGATAGTTTGAATAAATTGATTTCCTGAAAAGGCTATTTAAAAATCTAAATCGTTTACAACTTCAATGTAAAGTCTCTACGCCACCAAGCTTCTATATTTGTACGAAAATCATTAACTGCAGATGTCTGTGAAAACTACGTGAACTACTTCAACCTCATGAATCACACAAAGTCAACAAGAAACAACACGATATCCCTTGTATTACCAAAAGTACGTCTTGAATTCGCAAAAGCATCATTCTACTACACTGGTGCATTTGTATACAATAAACTACCTGAAAATATCCTACGCAAAACAAATTTTAATATATATAGATCTCTAGTCTATATATTAATAGCCGATTCTCTGTCTGTCTGTCTGTCTGTCTGTCTGTCTGTTTGTTTGTTTGTTTGTAAGTTGTACGAGCCGTTTATAAGGAAATTTGACGTTTATTGATACAGTGATACAGAGCAGGTGGACATGGGCGGCGAGCGACGCCGCCTTGGCGGCTAGTCTATATATTAAAAGCCGATTCTCTGTTTGTTTGTGCGTTTGTTTGTTTGTTTGTAAGTCACGCAAAATGGTAGATTGAGTTGTGAGCGAAATTATTTCTTTTTCTGTGTGCGACGTGAGTTCAGAGCAAATACATCGCAATCCCAATCGAACGTGACTTTTTTTGGCAGATGAACTAATAGGAATAACGTTTTGTTTTTATTATTATTGTTAGTTTTATATTCCACGTTGACTTGGCTTTGAAAACAATACGTCAACTAAATACAAAGAAACTAACTGATTAAACGTTTTGGACATAAAGCAGCAGTGGCAGAACGTGGCAGCATGTGCGGTTTACCAGTGTATCCTAACGTATCCTTGCCTGACTGCCTGAGCAATCAAAATGTTTTTTTATTCTATTTATTCATTTAGCACGTGCCTTTTTTCTCTCCTCCGTGTGAACTTTTTAAGAAGAGAAACCATTTCCCCCTTACGTTTGATAGCACCCATGTTAGAGCGCGTAACTTTTTTAAAACAAAAGTTAATAACAAGTTGAAGTTTTCTCTCTCTACGTTTTGAGTGTATTGTTACACTGATAAAAGATTTGTTTTACCAGAGGTTGTGACTTCGAATCTGCTTCTGGTTGAGCACAAGTTGTACGAGCCGTTTATAAGGAAATTTGACGTTTATTGATAGAGTGATACAGAGCAGGTGGACATGGGCGGCGAGCAACGCCGCCTTGGCGGCTAGTTTATGGTTATTAAGGAAATACACCTCTGCAGTGAAGTGCATCATGTTAGTCTTCATATCCTTCTTACATCTCAACCAGATCAAAACAAATAAAAAATGTGCACGCTTTATAGTCACTTCCCTCAGTTTCGTCACTAAAATTCTATAAGTGAGATTGTAAGTTGAAAGTTGAAAACTGAATTTTTGAATGATAGCAAAGTGTATCAAGAAATACTCTCCACTACGCTTTCCAACCGAAAAACTATTTTACAAATTCGAGGTAATGTTGGTAATTCAAAATGGCGAATGCTTAGAGAAAGATGATGTATTTGTGTCACTCAAAAAATAATTACGTATAGTCAAGGTCTTTTCAATATAAAATACAAAGGAAATGGAAAAATTGTGGTTCAGGAACAACATCGATCAGTGACTGCGTGTTTCCTTTCAAGTACAGTGGCAAAACATTCTACAGCTGCACGAAGTATAACTGGCATCAACCCTGGTGCTCAATTGATTCAGTTTATAAGGTAAGATGGAAAAACTGTAACGGTATGAACAATCATGGCTGAAATCGCTTTTCACATAGTAAATAATTTTTCTGGGTATATGAATGAATTGAATTTTGGTTTGAGAAAACCACATACAAAAGGGTTGTTTGTACAATAGAGGGCGTTTATTTAAGCTTTGTAGTAATCTGATTTTTAGGAAACTTTCACCCTTTCTAAGTTGGTACCAGACCTTTTAATTGGTACCATACATTTTAAGCTTAGGCTTGATACTTTCTTGTGGAGAATTCCAAACAAAAATATTTTTTCATGTAATATTTAAGTGGTTGAACTCAGAATTTCCAGAAGCGCATTTTGTGAATTAAAGACTCTGGTCACACTCAATTTGTGTAAATTGGAGGTACGGTGACATAAAGATATCACCTCGATATCACTGTACTTCCTATATGCAATGTTTACACCTTTCACCTTTTTTACAAAATCAAGAGTCCTCAGAATTTGAAGAAATTTGGAACAGAATCAAAGAAACAAAGGAAAACTTTATAATAACTTTTCTTTTTCGTTTACTATTAAGTTTCTGGAGCTTCTTCTTCAAATCTAGTAAGAAGGTGATAGGTGTAAAATGAAACAACTGAAGATGTTACAGTAGCTTACGAATAGCTTCATATAAATTTCAAAGACAAATATTTGTGTATCAAATAGAATCGGAGTATTTGTATTATGGATAAAAACTGAAGATCAAAAGAAATCAAACGCTTTTGCATTCGTCAATAAACCTTGTGATAAGATAAAATACTACATTCACGTTGTTGGAAGGATACACAGCTTCAGCATTAACACGTCATTGCGGTGAGTGATATTTATGTTTCTTGTACGTTTGAATTATAGTGAAATGAATATCTTGTGTGTTTATTAGGTGCTTATTGGATGAAAATAGCATTCACAATAGCATCAACCACAGTGGATTGTTGTGTGATTAATTCTCATATTTATCCACTATTTCTCACTTCTATTATACAGGTTAACATGAATGTTCACCTCGCTATCATTTTCCTTTGTGGATTACTCTTTGTTCAAGGTATATTCTGTCTCCTGATACTTTAGTGTGAGTATGTTGGGAAAGGCCTTTAAAAAAGCTACAATGGGGAAGTAATTTTTCCATCTTTTTTGTAAATATAGGTGAAAGAGTGGGTGAAGAAAATGAAGGATGTGTTTTTCCATTCCGATATCAAGGTGATTGGTACCAATCATGCACAGCAGTAACATGGCGCAGACCTTGGTGCTCGAAGACGATGGAATATGCTGGGAAATGGAAACATTGTGATGACGGTATAGTGTCTTTATGATCTTTTGGATCAGCATTTTAATCGCAAATACACTTCTGTATTGGAATGCATCATAATAGGCTTCATACTCTTCTTACATCTCAACCAGATCAAAACAAATACAAAATGCACACGCTTTGTAGTCACTTCCCTCGGTTCCGTCACTAAAATGCTATAAGTGAGTTTGAAAATTAAAACCCGAATTTTTGAATGATAGTGAAGCGTATCATCCACTACGTTTTCTAACCGAAAAACTATTTTACAAATCCGAGGTAAAGTTGGTAGTTCATAATGGCGAAAGGAAAATAATGAATTTGTGTCACTCAAAAAAGTAAAAGCCCTTTCAAATCTTCGAATAGGCACGGGGACTTTTCAATGCTCTCTCCTGTTCTGCTTCTGCTTATCCTCCGCTTTAACGAGATTACCTCAAAGTTGTAATTGAAGTTTTTTATTTTATTCAGATTCTGAGGTCGATGAGGGAGAAGAATGCTTCTTTCCATTCGAATATAAAGGTGTGTGGTATAACGAATGTACAAAAGCTAACTGGGATAGATTATGGTGTTCAAAAGATATGAAATACAAAGGAAACTGGAAAAATTGTGGTGAAGGAACATGTCATGTGAATCCGGAAGATCGGGTGGAATGCGGATGGGCTGGTATCAGTCGATCCACCTGCGAAAAACGTGGTTGCTGTTTTAATAGCAATTACAGAGGAATGAAATGGTGCTACAAGCATGCTAAAAAAGAGAGATCACCTTGTGATGTCAACCCAGAAAATAGAAAAGAATGTGGATTTGCAGGCATCACTGAATCACAATGCTTGACTTCATCACATTGCTGTTTTAATAACAAGTACCCTGGTGTAAAATGGTGTTATGAGAAATCCTGAAATGACCGTTGTGCTCTTCAACTTATGTTTCATTTGATTAAAGAGATAACTTTGTTTTAAGTTCATTTTGAAATAATCCTCTAGCCACAAATATACCACACTCAACAAAATTTGATCGTCGTGAATATTTAAGCAAAACCCTTAGGATGTGAAAAACATAAAGAAATCTGAATTATAAAACAGCAGGTCTTCCTATACCTATTTTCCCTTCAATTCTTCAACGTGTTGGAATACTACAAAATCAATGTGTTAAAATTTCTATCAATTTAAAGTGTCACCTTGTTTTAAACCTCGAACCAAACACTGTCTCAAATGTCGAAAAGACAAGAAACTCTGACTTTTAAGTTAACCAAATTTCTCTAAGTCTGAGCGAAAGTAGTTGCTCTATTATTGCCATAGTATAGCAGTTCCACGAAATAGGCGAAAGTCAGTTTTCTATTTTGTTCATCATTTTCCAATTTTTCGTGTTGTTATTACACTGTAGTATTCAATAATATACCGTCTTCTTTTTTTTGGACGTAAAAGGTTAAACACAAAGTTCAAGTTAGTTTTCAAATACCGCCGCCGTTTTGTGCCACAAAGTCACTCACTTAACTATTCGTTGTATTGTAAAACTTGTCCAACCTTGGCTCTGCTTATTTTCAGTCGATTGTTGTTGCATTCATGATAGTGAGGACTACTTGCTAGATTTTAAGTTATCGTGAATTAACGAGCTCACTGTGACATGAAAAGAGTTTTGAATTTTAGCATACCATTAATCATAATTTTATCCTAGGAAAGCCTTAAGCATATAGAGCTTCAGCCTAATTTACCTGTATGCTTATAAAAAGAAGAGACAACTTTCTATGAACAAGTGTTGTTCAGGATGGCCTTCTTGAGGATATCTTTTCTGATTTTTAATTACTTAAATCTGAAAGTCTGAATAAGTCTAAGAAAATTAAGATCCTAAAAATGATAAGGAAAGCCATCGATGTCGGCAATCTATAACCAGCTCTTACAAACCTGATACTGGCTAGAAGATATGTCATTCATATCTTAGGTATAACAATGAGAAATCAGTCTATCAGAAGAATTTTCAAAGGTAGGCCATATTATCGAGGAAAAACAGTAAGTTGTTTCAAGGTGGATCACTAAGTAATATGACTGATCTGCGAACAGATTATTAATGTTTGACATACCTATTCAGGTAAGTAACTGGGAGTTTTTACTCCTTGGGCCTTTATCCGTAAAGGTTGGGTGTTCTGTCCGCCGACTTGCAACTGGTAGTTGACTTACCGGCAGAGATAATCTAGTGTACAGTGTGAATTAGGGGCTGATTACATGATCCCGGTTAGCTGGGATGAAATTTCCGCCTTGCCGAGATGAATTTCAACTCCGTGTATATGCAAAATTTTCATCCCGTTTAGACGAGACAGGACAAAACTAACCCTGTCTTTAAAAGAGGAAACAACACCTTTGACAAACTACGCATGCTCAAACCTCAAACTTGTCCCTTTTGACCGGGACAAAGCGATGATATGGGAAAATTTTATCCCGCCTAACCGGGATCATGTAATCAGCCCCTTTGTTTGAAAATATGAGATTGTTTTTCTTCTTATTAACTGGAGGAGACTCAGTTGTTGAATTTGGTAGATATAATGCACGCTTTTTAAAACGTCATAATCATTTTTAGTAGCGTTAACCTTTCACTTGTTTTACGTTATGTCAGGGTTTTTTTAAGTGGGAGAAATTGTAAACTTCGAAATTCAGTCTATCAGGTTTAAAAATGTCACCAATTAGAAAACTGGAATGAATTTCTGGTAGGAAATGTATTTCATGAACCTTAAAAATATGCCATGCTTTCGGGGAGCAACTTAGGATCACATATTCCATTAAATTGACTTTTCTAAATCATTGATTTGAAATAATTCAGAATTTGCAAATAAGTTAAAAAGCAATACAAAGTGTGAAGTCGAAGAGCACTTTTGGATTGATTATTCCAACAGAATTTGCGATCAAGTTTAAAGTAGATTTTCACCAAGGATTATGTAAATTTACTGCAATGTGTTTGTAAAATATGTTGTTTATGTACCTGGAATAAATAGTTAACTTCAAAAATCAGTCTCATGTAAAATAGGAGCAGAAACGAATGGAAAATTCGATGTAATGAAAGAGGTATTGGTACGTTTTTTCATTCTTCGGAAGATATAAGAAACACGAAGTCTAATTGAGAAACAATGTGAGTTTAATGTCTAATTGAGAAATAAACATTATTTTTCTATAAATAAAATACAATTATCTTGTAAAACATGAGCTAGTAAAAAGAGCTCTTCTGGAATGACTTCTTACATACAAAGAATCACAGTACCACCAAATGCAACTTTTGAGAAAAAGTTATAATGGAAAATAGTAAAACTTTGTTGGAATTTTCCTCAATTAATGCTTCTCCAATTTCAATAGATTTACCTCTATAGTGAAGGGGAGAATTCTCCTATGTAATTGTAGCTTGTAATATTTTTTCAATACTTAAGAAGCAATTACATTTTAAGCTGTTCAAAGTCTTGTGGAATAATGTGATCCTAGGATACTTTATATATAGTATAAATATTTTTCATGGGCTTCATTAATGCCTATTTTATAAGTTTTGTCTCAATTTGGTTTTCGGATTGCTTTTGCAGACGTGAAAGGATGTGGTATTCAAGACAATTATCTTTCTTGTATTTTTTTTCTTTTTTTTTTGGAATATTCGATCCAAATGAACTCTTTAATCATTTTTAACCATCATGATAAAAAACTTAGCCATCCCTGTGTTAAATTTGGTTTGGAAAGCATTTCAGCATCAAAAGTCATGAGCGTTGGTATGTTTCATCAATTTACATTTTCTATATTTTTTTAATCCTTAAATGCTCCTGACTTTGCAAGCAAAGAACTTGCCTCCAGTTGGTGCTTACAATTCCAGAAAAAAGAAAATGGAATTTTCAATACTATCTTAACATGAAGTTTGTATTTTTGATTGCCTTTGTTATTGGATGAAAGAAATAATTGACAATTTCACCCATTTAAAAAAAACACTGACATATATATAATCTCAAAGTCCCAAACTATGAATGACCTTTCCAATCATGATATCAAATTGAAACATATTTCAATGGTGTAAAATAAAAACCATTGCACATCTGTATTGGAAGTATAAATTTGTTAATCAATAATAACTTGAAGCCCTTAGGCTTGAACAATTTTCGCATCAGCTCTTGAGAAATTGCTTTATGCTATTTTTCAAGATATCTGAATGACTTTATCCATGCTTCTCTCGTTCAGAAATTGTAACTAACGAAGAAACTAACGTAGTTAGTCAATGCCAGAAGCCTTGTTTCCTTTTAGTTTACAAAGATGTCGTCCAACAAAGGTTGTGGGTACATATATGAGAATTTGAATATTGATTTCGTTTGTAGATATGTTTTTTTGTGATACCGCCACCACAATGTTCACTGGTGGGAAAGCAGCCACTTTCATTTTTGCAGCAATTGTTGAAATGTAATTTGCAAATTTGTTCAAATTTGTTTGACTTTGATCTGACCGGAACCATCGATTTTCTGATTTTCCAGAAATTTCTTGGGCTGAACGAATCTCGTTTAAAGAGTTATTGTGAAAAGTAGATTTTGTTTCCTTAATTGCGTTAGTGCATATGTTTCTCTGTTTTTTGTTTTCTCTCCTTCATCGTTATGCTTCCTCACGCTTTTTAACAGACTGTCTCGCTGATTCATTTCCTTTTTGATGTTCTCGTTTAACCATTCGTTTAAGTTACCTCAGATGAGGTTTTAAGTTACAGGTGCATGCTTATCAAATAAAGATTTCAGATTGTTTTGAAAACTTCATTAAAATTGTCCGCTGTAGTTGTAGATGGGTGGCCATTCAATTTTGCTTCCGTCATTTAGCAATTATGCTTGGTCAAAAGTTTATGATAATTGAGGCAATCAGTATTAAAGCAGTTAAAACCATCTGAAAAAGAGAAGCAGATGGTTTTAACACTCAGCTTGTTAATGAATAAGGTCATTAAATTTCTGTATTACTCCTGTTGTTCAGTAAAAACAAATATTTTCTTATACTCTTCGACCAATGTTTCTTGGATTAGCAGATTGCATTAGGAGATTGCGACAATTATCTGAACTTTAAACCAGGAAAATACAATGAAAATACAAAATAATGAAATCAAAAACCCGATTCCCCGAACTTGTTAGCTCCTTAATTGTTGTTGTCAAGTGTCAAGTAATCTGTGGCTGAAGAGATAAAGTGCAGAACTGACTTTCGGCTTTCCGTAGGCTAAAACCCCATCAGGGACATCGACATTGAAGTGCGCACATAGATCAATACAGTTTTTTGTGGTAAGAATACCCAATTGTTAGGAAAGAAGACCTTAGGACTCAAAACTGTCCATGGACAAGTAAAGTAATCTGTTCTTAGTATGACGAGAAGCGCATTGATATAAGAAAGAGTTTTTGATAAATCCATTTCTAACCAGTATACCGTAAGTAAGATGTCTTATGTACACTTTGGATTAGGTAGGATTTGTGAATCACGTGAACCATATCGCTTTGAGTTCCACAAATAAAAACGAAGAGGTTTTGTTCCTTTCATATCTACATATGCTTTGCTCCCTAACAACTCGTCATTTAGTCAGTCTACTAACATCACCAGTGATGTGTGTAGCTTAAAGAAGTTATTCATATTCATTTTGATAAGAATCCTATTGATATTTCTTTTACGTTTCGATTATCTTTCACCAACGCTTCTAAGGTCACATCCATAATAAGCTTATGGTAAGTAACCAGGAACATTGAAACATAGATACACAGCAAATAGATCTTTAATGTTTATTTTTTAATCACATTTACAATGTTAGCAATCAATTAAAAATATGAATATGGCACTTGACAAAAACAACTATGGAGTCATTGAATTAGTGTAGTATTATTACCAGAGATGTGTGTAGCCCGTAGACGTATTTCATGCAGCCTTTGATTAGGATTCGGTTGATATGGATGATTCAATAAAAAATGAATTAGGCTGTCAAATGAAAGTAAAACTTCAAAAAATATTTGTGGATGATAAAAAGTATCATCAGAAGCTTCATGATTATTTTATAGAAAAATCAGAGTGACGAATATTTTTCTAAAAACTATATATTCGGCTACGCCCCTCACAGAATCTAAATACATTTTAAACGCATTTGATTTAGTATTTTAAATATATTTAAAATGTGTTTTAAATGCATTTATTTCTTGACAGAGTAAAAGCATAAATGCATTTAAAACGTATTTGTAACGTATTGAATCCGCATCTGAAACACATTTGAAACGTATTTTAAATATAATCGAGATGTATTTGAACAGTTCATTTGAAACACATTTAAAATATATCTCAAACGTATTTAAACGCACGGAATCCGTCTCACTTTTATTTGAAACACATTTAAAATACATCTCAAACGTATTTAAACGCACGGAATCCGTCTCACTTTTATTTGAAACACATTTAAAATACATCCCAAACGCATTTAAACGCATGGAATCCGTCTTACTTTTATTTGAAACACATTTAAAATACATCTCAAACGTATTTAAACGCACGGAATCCGTCTTTAAAATCTCAAACTGAGTGAACAACACACCGAATTTGAATGGGATTGTAGGACAAGAGAGTAAACAATAGATTAAATAATTTTCATCTTTTTCATGGAACTCAATATATATGCATATATATATACAGTGTAGATATAAACATTTCTAAATACTAATAGATATGAGAAATAGTCTTGATTTTTATTAACACTAACACAACAACATTTAAACGCCAAGGTATACAAATTTGTAACATTTTACTGATGATATTAAAATGGAAATGTATGCAAAACACAAGCAATTAGATAGATTAAGGGGCTGATTACATGATCCCGGTTAGCCAGGATGAAATTTCATCCCGCCTTGCCGAGGTCTTGGCTTCCTGGTCAAATCTTCATAAATTTCCCATCGCGATTACATGATAAAATTTTCATCCCGCCTATCCGAGATCTCGGCTATCAAGAGCCGGGATCTCGGTTAGGCGGGATGAAATTTTCCCATGTAATCGCTTCGTCCCGGTCAACCGGGACAAGTTTGAGGTTTGAGCATGCGTAGTTTGTCAAAACTTCAAAACACAAAGGGTTAGTTTTGTCCCGTCCCGCCTAAACGGGATGAAAATTTTGCATGTAACACCGAGTTGAAATTCATCTCGGCAAGGCGGGATGAAATTTCATCCCGTCTAACCGGGATCATGTAATCAGCCCCTAACTTAATTTTCACAAATACTGTCATAACACGAAATATAAAAATATCTCTATTAATAAATACTATCAAAATATATGCATAAATACTAATTATCTAAGTTCTGTTTTCTTCACAGCATACTTTCCAAGTTCGACCTTTCATGATCAAATCGCGCGCCTGTCCGCATGTGTTATTAATTGCCTGATTCAATCTTGTATTCGAAACTAAAGTCCCATCAGGATTCTTGAAGTTAATGATTACAAATGCTAGAAAAAAAAAACACATTAAAATGGATGAAATTGAAAACCTTGAAAATTGAAAATGCGCATTCCAGTAGCCATCATCAGAATGATATTTGTGGATCATTTGAATTCCTAAGATTAAAAAGGTAGCAGTATTGTGTTCATCAACTTGTAAATTTATGTTTCATTCTGTTGATCAGTTAGCCCTAGCCAATAGAGATTTTGTCTGTTTTATCAAAAAGCTTGATCTCCACTGGGCGCATAAGTGCGCAAATCTTACTTCTTTCAAAAAACACTAGATACATTCAAAAAGTTGTCTAAATTAAAAACATTTAATATAGTCATGATAAAGTTGTTAAAATTAATAATTTTACTTGTGAAAGAAGTTCAATCTTATTAAGCATATTTAAATCGCACTTTTGCGCCTAGTGGAGACACTATATAAAAATCACTTAGCCAATAGAGATTTTGTCAGTCTTATCATAATGATATCTCTTCTCATAACTGCTATGAATAGCATGGCCAGAATCACATCGTTACGTCATCAGAGTTTGAAAGAATACACATCAGGACATATGATGAGTCATTTCAAAGTTTTTGAACGTGTTCTTTTTATCAGCGGCGGATCTAGAGGGTAGCCGCAATTTGTGTAGGAGAGTGTTTGCAATTTAGCAGAACTAACATCTTTAAATATGATAGCAAAAACTCATTAAATAATTTTCAATAGTTTGAATAGTGCGCTATCAGCAGAATTCGGAAAAATCATGTTTCGTTTACACGGAACTACTTTGCTAAAGATTTGTAGGGAATTATATACAACTTAGCAGAGTACTGACTGAACTTTTCCCAAAAAAGTCATGAGAAAGTTTATTTCAAGACTTGAAGAACATTTTTTAAATAGTTTCTACAAGTAATTGATTTTTTTTCGTGTAACAGGCTCATGGATGTTACGAACCCCCTTAATACTGGAACACTGAAATTATCCTGATAAATCGGAGCAACCCGTACTTGTTAATTTTGGCATTGGAATCAATTCAGCTGTTCTTCAATTGATGATATATTGACTTTTCCCGAATTTCTGTTTAATCATTGCATTGCGGCCGGGTTTCATATCTAATGATCCACAATTTGCACGAAATTGCATATCAACATTATTTTATCAAGAACGGTATTGACACAAAAGATTTGTAATTTGTCAAAAGGTTTTCATATTTCATAAAAGTAGCTGAGTTTTTCATGTTTTTTTCTCGAAGTTCGAAGACTTAAATGGTCTCAAACATAAGCTATAAATTGTATCAAAAATAAGTAATATCTCTCCCCTGTCCCTTCTACTTAAGTCTAACCTGACTAAACAATTTTGATATTTTTCTTTGCCAACGATTGGCTTGTGTCGGAAACCATTTGTAATAACGTCCAAAAGTGGAGAACTGTAATACAGACAACAAGCTCTCTCTAATTCCACAAGAACCAATAGACCGAAAAAACCTTTCGAATTCGAAAAAATCGAATTAAGGAGGTTCATTTACAGAGTAAAAGTGAAGGGGCCATGAATTTTGTTTGAATTTGAAGTAAGAGTTAGAAATTCGACTTAACTGATTCATAACTGCTCTGGCTGAATACAAAAATATAGTTCGACATTGGTTTAGAACCTCGCTAACTTATTTCGAATAGGTTGTAACATTTTTTAGGTTAATTTTCTAGGTTAATTTTGATCACAGTCTAGTCACAAATGTATGAGAATCTGGTAACTAATATGTAAGAGTCTGGTAGCGAATGTGTGAGAGTATGGTCACCAATATATTTGCTAAAAACAATCATTGCACTTCTATTTTATATGACTACACTTTACATGTCGCCTATCGAATCAACAAAATCATTAGAAAAATATCAACAGCTTCGTTTGTATGTTTCTTTATTTGCTGAACGATTTCAGAATGAGTCACAATATTGGTCATGTTGATGCAGATCTCTGACGTCAAACTTCTTTTGAATCAGCTGTTCTTCCAAATATTTCGATTGTTGCTATGCCTTCATACTTGACTTTCCCACAACAATAAATAAATAAACACATAGAAGCTGATATATGCAAGCACATGTAAATCCCGTTATAAGATCTTAAGTAAGTTGATCTGCTTGTAAATTCCTTTGGAGATAACTTTATTTGATCTTAAAACAAATTCACATCACGATATTAAGAGGATAGTGGCGATTACAACAGATTTCATTTCAAACAGTTACACAGATATCACAGACTTGCCTTTGAATTTTTGTTGAAGTTTTGCACTTCGCTATTGTTCCTGTGGCCTGGGATCGTCTCATAGTAGTCAAATGTTAGTCACAGGTTTGATAATGAACATACACTGATTCAATATTCATAAGCCAAAATAAAGAAATGCTAATCGAAAATATTTATATTCATATGAATATGATTAGTGAGTGGATCAAAGCCTGGAACAGCTTTGCTCTCAAAGATCTGCTTTGGTTACAGCATGCCTAGGTTCATTACAACCAAGAGACGAGTAAGTTATAAGAAGTGTAGTTATAAAGGTAAGTTCAAATAATAAAACTTCTGTGCTCTGACTGTCTAATTGATCGTTTAACATATGAGAATGCTTGCCACACTTTCTATCACCCGATGAATAGTGCTTTGTTAAAACAGAACTTCAATAAGACAACAATAACATGCAGATTGTTAATCCGATTTTAATCCGATTTTGAGAACTGATCTTGGCGACAGACATATTAAGGATTTATGACGTGTAAGGTAATTGATTTCCGGATTAGTTAAACACGCGAAGAATTTCTACATCTTACGAGCTTATGTGTAATGATGTAGAATAGTTTAAAGGGAACATCCGGCTGCACTATTCATTAATGATTACCTTTTGTGCAATGCAGAAGGAGAAATTTCCCCTTTCTCTTAAGCAATATTTTTTTTAGTGTGTTGAACATAATGGACAATCATTGTATTATTGTCACTTCTCTAAGATATGATCACCGGAAAAAAGTACTAAAAATTATCTAACATTATAAGAGAAACTCCATCCCAGGCACCACAAAAACTCCCGGATAGCTAACAGATTTCAGCGCAACATAACGAGAAACTTATCATGGAAATCATGTCTATACGCTGCATTTGAGCCGGGCTTAGTAACCAGCCTTATTTCCTAGTTTGAATAATTGGCCGTTCCCCTTATTCAGTTATCTCCACAATACGTCATACAACTACCACAATGCAATAAGTAAAAGTCATTAAAAATGTTTCAATGTAATAATAAAAGATTTTCATAAACAAAACTGATATTCTCACAGCTGTTTAAAACGATGCTTATAGTAATCCCAAAGCAAGTAATCATAGCATTGCATTGTGGTAGTTGTATTCACTATTAAAGAGATAAGTGAATGAGGAGAACGGGGAATTAGGTTCCATGTAAAAACAGAAACATTTTGCAAGTTTAGTTCATTCAACATTTGATTTGGCGGGCGTGAACGATTTAAACCTTCCACTAGGTGGGAATTGACTTGAGACGTTTTTAAACAAGATGCATCAAAAACATAGGAAAGTAGGAATAAACTCAACTTTTCCCGGCTGAAAGTTCCACCAACCAATCAAATTTATGCTGTGGTTAAGCCAATGTCTTCTGTGCGTAGATTATTGCGTTAAGCGTTAAGCGGAAAACCAGTGAGGTTTCTTTAGGTTGAGTGAGGTATCTTGTTTTGAAGAGTGAAAGATGCTGTCTTAACAAAGTGGAACTTGAAACTGAAAGACTGAGGATGATATCGACAGAAACCTTTTAAGGAACAGCTGCGTTGTCGCAAGCACGTCCGTCATGAGACGGTTATTAATATTATCAAATTCCTAAGTGATGTCATTGTTTTTATAGTACAAGCGCTTCCATCTTAATATTTCATGTCGAGAGATATGAAGGCCTTATCATCTTAATCTTGTGAAATATTTGTAGTTGTTGTCAGGGTTATAGATGAGGGTCAGGGGTCGACGACTTTTGTTTTTTGTGGTTGTCTTTTACGGACAATTAAGGTTAACGCTATTGTTATAATCCGTAAAACTTTTGAAATTGAAATGGAAACTGAATGTTTAGCGATTTGCATAATCCTCTTAAGTATTTTCTGCAACTTGAATGCATTTTAATTACTGTGTAGATATTGCTTAAGTTATTACTGGTAATGGGAAGGAATCATAATACTTTAACGTGTAGGTGGGAGTATGCGAAAATCTGCTTTCGCAGTGTGAGATGTTTGCTTTTTTTTTTCTCGTTACGCAAGAGATTAAATTTTCACGTTTATTTGAATATTTTAAAACAAATCTCGTGTGAGTGTTCAAGCCGTATGACTTATCATTTATATTGCAACTGGCCGTTTTCCTTTTTATCTCCCTAATAATCTTCGAAGGTTATTTTCCGCATTTCGTCAAACTGTACTAATGAGGAAATAACATTTTACAAATAACATCATTCTTATCATGGAATTTGGGGAAAACCTGACATTCGATTCTTCTATGCGCCATCATCAAAGCTTTACCTAATTATTATTGTTACGTATGTAAGAATCATATGATGGAGATATATGATGGGGAATCATTAGCATATATTGGACTGAGCTTTCGCAGTTTTATTCAAAGCAACGCATCGAAGAAAAGAGTAAGCTCAAAAGGTAAAAATTTTTCATTTTTCCAAAAATGTTTAATGACAATAACACTTTTCTTAATCGGTTGTGGAGGAGTACAAGACGGTTGTTGCAGTTCACTCTCCGTCGTTGTATCAATCTTTCAGGTTTTCCCATTTGACTTCTTTTTAAAAGGAACATGGTTTGAGAAAATATTTCGTAACAAAAAGGAATTTAGTACCTCATTTTTTTTTTTTTTTTTTTTTGTTACACAATCCTCCCTAAGCAATACTTGACATGCGGTTTGTTGACAAGTTTTTCTAATAAACACAACTGCGTATTTTGTCTTGTGAGAAATCTTATGATAGAGTTTGGAAAAGCAAGACTACTTCGATTAGGCAATCGATTTTTATAAACATTTCGTCGTTAACTTTACTGTATAGGCGAATTTACACACATCGAATTTTTCGCGCGAAGCTAATTTTTCGCTCGTGGACCATTGTTTTGGAAAAGCCGATTGCGCAATAAAAATTCGCTTCATCGAATTTTTAGCCGTCTACAGAGTAGGAATGAGTTCAACTTTTTCACTTGTAAAAAATTCGCTTGTGATAGACAACCAATCAAAGTACACACAAAATACTGATTCAGTAATAATTAATTTAGTAATAATTCAGTAATTTTAAGTAACAGCTTCTTAAATTTATTCATCTTGTTTGTTTACAACTAGCCATGAAAACAGTAATACGAACACCAAAGTTTTGTTTGTGTAAATTGTGATGAGGCGATTTTTTCTCCGCTAAAAGTTCGCTTCGCGCGAAACATTCGCTGTGTTTAAATCCGCCTTAAGTCTTCCTCTCTCAGAGAGTTCGTTAAAATGTTTGATGTTGTTTGCGCTATGGGTACTTTGCAACCAAAGAGAACTAAATATACGCAATATCCCATGTGCAAATTAGTTGAAAAAATCACTGCGAAGGAGTTCATTTCTATAGAAAGATATACATTATTGCAATAAATATGCTCTTCTTCGCACTGACTTTGTTCTTCCTGAAATTGCCATAAACAGGACAAAAAACTTTGTTGCTTCTTTGAGACAGTTTTGGAAATTGCTCGGTGAAAACCAGGTCTTACTGAATTTTGCATTTGAATTTTGCAATTTTCACAAAGGACGTTGAGACGGTGTGGGATACATTCAGTGATAAGATTAGCGTTCAGCCAGATACCAAATAAATTGATACAAGTTCGACGCGTATCAAAAAAAGATCATGTTATATGAAATTTTGATTTACGTGAAAAGCAAGACGAATTTTATTGGATTTTACAGCTCCACACTTTTTTTTTTTTTTTTTTTTTTTAAATTTTAGCATAGATTAAGGATAAGATTTCGCAGTCTCGTTCAACAGAACGTTTCTAAGAAAAGAGAAAGCTCAAAAAGTAAAAATTTATTTTTCATTTTTTTTAAAAACGTTTTATGAACTACAGAGACTGTTTAAAAAAAGTCAAACGACCGTGTTAGCTTCGCTTTAACATTTCGATTTTTTCCAATACCATCGAGGCTAATTGCCATTGTTTTAGATAAATCAGTGATCTGTGGAATATTTCCATGGGTACGAGGTTGGACTTTCGTTTAAAATATTCCAGGACTAGCTAGAAATAAAATTCATAATTCCAGCAACGAATAACAAAACTGACGTTAATCCTGGTTTTCATTACATGAATTTTTGCGAGGATAAACAGTGTCGAGTAGTGCGCATGCGCCCTAAGCAGAAAAAGATGGAAAATTCAAACCTTCTTTGTCATAAAAAGTCAATCAGTTTAGGAGAATTTATAAACATCGTCGATTTTGCAGTTTTGCATACTTTTTGCTTTCAATCTTTTGAATTTTTAATCCTTGAATGGAAATAGAGAAATAGCGCTCTATACATTTTCGCTGGTTTCATTATCCCGCCCCCCTCGCACGAATATCTTGAATAGAAACCCGGCTTTCTGCAATGTGAAGGATAAATATAAACGAAAGAAAGATTACATAAAAACTGATAAAAAAACATTGTTTTAAGAAAATATTCTCGGAAATTAGATTCACTTATCTGCTTTTGTATCGAAAGAATAAAACGTTCATAAACTTCAACGCTTGTGAAGTAGGACAAAAGGTATTGAACGATAAAATCACTATTTGTAGTATGATTTGTAACTTTAACATATTATTATTAAGTTTCTTTGTTTTTGTTTTGTTGTTTGCTTTTCCATCGAAGCAAACATTCGTGCGAAGCATGATTATATTCGGCACAAACCTTTGAGGTTGATATCGCCTCAAAGTGAAGAGTGGCACTCTTTCTATTTGTTAGTCGTTTTATGGGTATAGAGGTAGGATGATTGGAGAAAACGAAAATCTAAAGTCGGTTCTTCAGCGAATTCAAACAACCAATGGCGTGGTTTTTGCGTCGAGTAGTTCTTTTCGTTCATGAAAAGCAGATATCAAATTCCGAGTTAAATGGATTTTTTATTGCTTTTTTTTCATTGGCTAAAATCGTTATGTTAATCATTAATGTTTGATGGAATCGATTTTGTTCCCAGGCAGTTGACTTGTTTTTATTTTCTTTGCAATATTTTGACATACTACGTTATCATCTATTATTGCAATCTTTTCGCCAACGACTAATCGCTTGAATTCTTGTCTTTAATCTCACCTCTACTGACAGGCGATAGAGAAAGAACAGTCTTCTTCGCCATCGGTATATCGAAGAAGCAAAAAAAAATCCTGGGTAAGAGGTTGAGTCGATAGAGCTTTTTTCTATCGTTTAAAAATTTTAAGTTCATAATCAATTCTGTTCTCTCTGAGTTTTTTGTAAGATCTATTGGAAGTTTACTGGAGAGACAACTCAAAGTTCGAATTCCAAATTTGAAATGAGAACCAACAGCATGTTTGACAAAAATGATAAGTGACATGGTAATGTTAACTACGAAACTAAACTCCGATGTTTTGTTTTAATAAGCAAGTGGAAGTATTTTGACAACTCGGACCGTCGAATTGATAAAAGGCGCTACGAGGGAGAGCGAGATCATCTGGTTACGATATTTCTTTTGAATCACAACAAAATCATTTGAAATGATAATGACGTAAGCAACGATGACGTATTATTCTTATGTTCCCTTGACAAAATCAGGCATTAAAAATCATAAATCAATTGATAAATATTTTTCTTAATTTATTAAAAGTACGAAGGTTTTTGTAAAATGACTGTTTCATCTTTAAAGTAAAGAATTTTCTCGAAAAGTATTCATTTCGTTAGGAAGGCAAAAAATCGTGATCTAAAGCTAACTATTTAGATGTTTACTCGTTTTAGAGGACATGTTCAAAATGTGCGATCGAAAATAATTTTATTCGAGTGAAAGTTTCGAGACATACTAAAATTAGTTCTTGCAAAATGTTCTTGTCGACTCAAATGAAGATTTCTCTTGTTAATTAAACATCTTCCATTTTTCTTTTTATTTATTTAATATGAAAGAACATTCCGTTAGCAAGCATGGAGAGTCTGGACACTAATGTTTGTTATCATTGCAATTATCTGTTTAAATAAATTGAACAAACCAAAAATTTAAGAGATAAAACCTTACTTGTAAGAAAAAACATTTTACATGCGAAATCTGGATTTATATGTATTATGGCCAGTGTGGATATAAAATTTGATGAATTAATTTAAAGCAACAAATATATCGTTTAATTTATATAGTTCTTCTCGCAGTGACGTCACGTAGAATGTTTATTCGTAAGGTTGTCACGTAGGCAGATCATCCTGAGTGACAACTATTCTCTGTTAGTCAAACCTCTCGACCATAGTACTTCTGAAAGTATGTTAATGAACGAGGCAAATATTGTAAAGCAAAACAACATTTACACCAGGTGTTTTTGTTTTCCTGGAATCCATAGAGAAACTTAAATGAGAATGAAAAATCAGTCAATGAAGGTACTTTAGCTTGTCTGATTTTATGTTTTGTCTAGATAGTACGTGAGCCAGTATTGTCATTCAGAGAAAGCGCCCAGCATGGTAAAATCGGAAGAAACAATTAAGCATGCGACCACAACTAACCGTGGCTTAACCAAACAGACATTTTCACATTTAATGAGAAATTCTATTCCGACGGAAGCCGGAAAATTTCATCTTGTTATACCCGAGGCTGACACCGTACGATCAATCACTAACATTCTCTCTTCCAATGAATGTAATGCCATCATCAACGCCACCTGCACGTCCAAAGAAGGATTTAGCCGCCCGTCAGGATTTTTAAAAGAGTCACGTGATTGCCAAAGAATTCATACAATCGACAAAACAATGAGCGCAATCATGATGACAAGACTGACGCAATATTTACCGGAGATCGTCGTTATCGACGGCGTACGATGGCGTCGCAGTCGGTTTACACATCACTGGCGATACGTCAGATATTACCCTGGCGGTCATTTCAGCACACATTACGATGGCGTAAAGATGAGTGACTACCCAACGCCCTGTATGTCAATTTTCACAGTACAAATTTATCTAAACGGCAGTGAATCGTTCAAGGGCGGTAGCACTCGCTTCTATCCAGACTATGTGCCGGTTAGAAAAGAATCTCATGAGATCGGATATGGTTTCGTTAGCAAGTTCGATCCATTTTCAGCGAAAGACGCCCGCAGGTTTGATGTTGAGGCAGAAACAGGGAAGGCGTTGATATTTAACCATGCTGCTAATACATTGCATGATGCGAGTGCCGTCACCGAGGGCGTTAAATTCATCATGCGTGGAGATATATTATATACCGCCGTGCAAGAAGACATACACATTTTACCGACCGTGGATGTAAATTCTGGTTCTGTAGATTGTGATACTTGTTGGTGCCCATTCACCGCCGAAAAACACGGGACTAGAAACTACGTTGGAGAAGTTTGGTACTGCATATGTGCAAATGACATGCATGGGGCGAAGTTGGACGATGGCGATGTGACTCCACAAGATGGCGATACGACTCGAAACGATGACAATACGACAAACAAATGCTGGCACAATAACGATGACATGGTCTCAAATCACCTTAGTCGATCATTAACGACCAACTTTGATGAACAAACCAATCCAAAGATCATTGTGTTAATAAGTGGGAAACGAGCTTCTGGCAAAGATTTTATCGCTAACCTTTTACACGAATCTCTTGCATGCCATCGCTTCACAGTTCATCGTACGGCACTAGGAGATATAAACAAAAAACTTTACGCTGACAGTGTTGGTATCAGTGCTGAGCGTTTAATGAACGACCGTGACTTTAAAGAACAGCATCGCGTAGCCATGGTGGAGCAACACAACCAGCGTAACAATGAAGACCCGGAATGGTGTGTTAAAGCTGTGTTGAAAGCGGCAGCCAGTGCAGATATCCTTTTGCTGAGTGACCTCAGAACTTTGGCCGACCTGATCTTGTTTCAGCAAACCGGAAAACGGATAATTTCTCTACGTATCAGTGCCAGTGAAGAAGCTCGCGAAGAGCGTGGTTGGAAGCCTTGTCCGATTAAAGATAACCTCTATACTGAGACTGATTTAGATTTGTACTCGGAGTGGACTGCCTGTTGGGACAACAGTAACAACTCAAGCAAAGGAAAAGAGATGGTGCAAAACTGGATTGATTTTACCGTCCTTCCACGAATCGTTGACACGTTGCCAAAATAAACTTAAGGAGATGAAAATAGTGATTTCTTTGTTAAGCGCACACACAGCCATCACCACGACTCCTGAACACAACATTGTTTATAAAAAAAACATTTTGAACATATCGATGTTTGTAACATAAAACATTTTGCACTTATTCAAAATTTATTGGTAACATTTTTTTAATTGAGGAAATTCATGAAGTCATGTCATTAGTTAAATTTGTAACTTTCAGGTCTTCTGGCATGTAGTTCAACAGCCTGTACCTGTACATCAACATTGTAACATTTCCGAGATGAGTCGCTTCTTATGGTTCCATTTGTTTTTTTTAAAAAGAACTTAAGATGCTTTGATGAATGATTGTAAACAATTTTAAATGTCTGGTTACTGGTTGGTTTGAATATTCTACCAATCAATGTTGCCAACGTAGAATACTCCACCAATCAACGAACATCTCACTTTTACGAACCAAACTCTGTTCTCCCTGTTTTGTCACCCTTATAAAACTCTTCAATATAACGAACTTCAGATATCATGAACAAATTATTCTCACCCTGGAGGAAAAAATCTCGATACAACGAACACCGGCTACAAATCTTTCGCACGTAAACAACATTTTCCGGTCACAAAACATCGGCAGAGTTTCGCCGGAATCATTCCCGGAAACTAATCCGGTTAGTCCGATTACCAGCACACCGTTGCCTCTTAAATTGCATGCTTTTTTTCGACATTCCATTATTTATTGAATTCGTGGATGATAGAATAAACGAAAAGATTTATCACATATCTATTAATTCATTATTTTCTCATATTTTCGTACGAACGCGTTCAAACTTCTTCCACGGAGAACAACAGAAGACTTTCTAAACACTTCATGTGAACATGTACGCGCATGCTCAGTAACTGTCCTTTTCCATTCAGTCTGTCGTAAAAGTGAGTTTCTACTTTTATCTAAAACATTGTTAGTTATTGGAGAATTTGTAAAATCACTCTTTTCTTTTCCATAGTTTCCGTAATGGTTGAGATGAAAAGCCAACCTCGAACCCATGGTTTCTTGGTTTTTTATATACAGATGGCAGCAAGAAACCCTGGGTTCGAAGTTAATGAAAAACTTGGCAGGCGTTCTGAAAAATTCGGAATTATGTTAACAAAACACTAACTTTTGCATTCACAAAGTTGCATCAGTGATCCTTAATCTCAAAGTATTAAAAGATTGTCAGACTGTATCTACCTACTGGCAGAATCAAGAAAAACCATTCTTTGAAAAGGCAAGAAACCCTGGGTACGAGGTTGAACATCAAACAAAAGCGGGCAACAGTTGTTACCGTTGGTGTCGTTAATTTAGACGACATCAATGGCGACAAGATTTTTTTCCGAAATTTTTGCCGACATGTTCTTCCTCACGAATCATTTTTTTCTTCCCTCATCAAAAACAGTTTTGGAGATTTTGATGGTAAAATTCAAACTGGTTCAGCATCGTTTTCTATAAATATGACAGCGTTTTGAATCAAGAACATAATTTTTTCATTTGTTGCCCGGTACGAGTCAATGCTTAGAAGCCATTCAAAATCATCTGCTGTTTCACTTTCAAATCTAACACCACCTTATGGTAAACCCTGAAAAGTTTCATAAATACCAAATCTACTGGAAGTTTAATGTAGCAAGAAATTTTTTTAGTTAATGATTTTTGTAGCTCAGCATGGGCATGATATACCATGGCCGCACAGACTAGAAATTTATATTGGTTAACCTACACAAATCATTTGAGCAACAAGCCAGGCGGTATGAAGTTTATATACGACCTCTATCTACGACTGGTTATGGCCGACGATTCCTTGAAAATGCTAGCAGACCTCAAGTCTCCCCCCTTGCGAAAACATCATGGAAGGTTATTCATAAGATTCTAGAAAATATTCAATATAATTACAATGTTTCGAACAGACTACATTTTACTCACTTATTCAAAATCATTCAAGTGAAGTCTTCACGTAATCAAATGAAAAAAAAAGAGTCAATTATCTGACTGAATTTCTTAAAGAAAGTACTCTAAAGACTGAAGGGAGATCAGTTAATTTTGGCAAACTTTAAAAACATTTAATTGAAGATGTTCATATTGAATCTTTTAGTTTGCCTTCTGTGGGAAGTATGCAGAGGCTAAAACATAAGGTCGAGCACCTTTACCAACCATTTGTTCTGACTGAACCAAAGTCGGGTCCGTATTTTCATCGGTTATTGCCGTGGTAGTTTTCATAGTTTCCGGTTTTTGACGCATGAGATATTTCGGATCTAGCACGGGTTCGCCTTCTTCTCGTATAACGGGCGTGGAATATTGTTTGGCGCGTAATGGATGGCGCAACGTCTGCGGAACTATCGGACTGATGCCGTCCGGCTGAAATTGAGGCTTCTTCAAAATGGGTCTATGCGTCATCTACATAAAATACGAAGAATAGCCACAATTCTACAACATATAAAAATTCCACGTCTAGTTTGAAAAACAATAGATAAGACGTTTTCCGAGAAAGAAGAATTTAAAAGACTGGATGATTTGTTAATTTCTTGGAGCGATGACATGGCTCATGTCATCTGCAATTTTACCAGAAGCAGTATCGAAAATGTTACCGTTATAAAATAAAGACCAAATTCAAAGACCACGTGACATTCATGCAGACGTTTCTAAGCAACACTATCAAATTTTCTCAAAAAGTTAAGTAACAGTACTACCAGGATCTCTTACATAGAAGTTTTAATAAAACTAAAACGTACAATTCTCAAGACGGGACATATTTTTTTATTTTACTAACGTCTGACCTTGGTTACCTATAAAAAAAACCCCAACGTGCCATCGGTAAGGTAACTCCGAAATAACGGCACATCTTTCCATGCCAAACGTCAGCTCTGAACGTTGGAAAGTGAGGTATGACATAAGGGACCTAATGTAAAGGTAATGTCACCTTCCCAATCGGCAAAATCGTCAAAAGTCACTGTGACGGAGAGCATTTTTATTGAAATTGTGCGTACATTTTTATAGAAATGCACTTCTTCGCAGAGATTTTTAAACAAATGTACCGGCTGGGTTAGCACAGAACACAAGGAGATATGTATAGCAAACAAACCTGAGAAACGGCAGGAGCTGAAGATGTGGTATGCGAGGCAAATGATGTTGGTAAATAAGCTCCTTGTCGTGGATGAAGAACTTGCTGTTGACTTGAAAAAGAATTCACGAAATTTCCCTAAAAAATAGTTGGTCATTCTATCACACTAAAATTTACTGTAAAAGTTATTAATTTTATCTTTGAGAGTGCCTCAGCAGTCGGCAGAAAATCCTTTGGAAAGGTTGACCAGTTCTCTGATATCTTTGATAGTGCCGTCATAGCGATTGAAAATATCACCTCCATTTCACAGAGTTGTCAGCAGAAATCCATGCCAACTTAGCTGTTATACCGCAAGAACACTGCCAAAAGTTTGGCGGTGGATTTTCGAAAAAAACACCAAACAGGATATTACAGGTAAAGCTGGCGTAAGAAGAGCTAAGAAACAAAGAAAGAACTGAATCTTACAGATGCTCGTCCAGTATATGGAATTCTGCCGTTACCAACGACATTACCAGTTGACGTCGATGACGTGTTGTATGTTGACGATAACCTGGTAATGGCTTGCTCGTTTAGTTGTTTGTTTAACCAATTGATCACTAGAAAAAAAAAAGTGCACATTACAAATGATATTAGCAATAACACAACCAAAACACTGTCAACCAGTCAAATTAGAATACAAAACACTGTTAGCCAATCAAATTAAATGCAAAACACTGTCAGTCAATCAAATTAGAATGCAAAACACTGTCAGCCAATCAAATTCGAATGCAAGATCATATGGACCAATCAACCTTGCATACAAAATGAAGTCTACCAATCCACTGTTTTCCCAGATTTAACAGATTAAATAACCACTTCAAATCTTCAAACTGCGAAAAACCATTAAAGGTTTCCACCAAATAACATTTTAACTATATCTCCACAGATCTCTCATATATGTTATATGGACCTTGTAAGTCCTCCTGCCAAATACGACAACGAGCTAACAACACCACCGCAGACAAGAATAAACTAGCAATAAAATATTCAAGTAAGGATCTACCATTCTCGTTGTTCTTCAGTGTTTCTTCACTATCGTTTAGTTTCTGAGTAGCTTCTTCATTGTTTTTTCGTAGCTGTTCTATCTATGAGAAAGAAGTCTCGCAAAACATCGAAGGAACGAATTCAATACTGCGCAAGTGCAGATTTTAAAGACACATATTTCATATATGGCGAATGTAGAAGGGTGGTATGATTCAAAAATTTGAATCCTCGCTTGCATCCAGGAAACCAAACTCATTTAATTTCCTCTTTTCATGATAATATTCTACCAGTTAGTGGTCGTTGAACGCGTTTGTGGGGAGGTTCTGTGTATGTTGACCATATGGCAAAAATTTAACCGTAGACCTGGATTAGCACTTGAAAGAACTGTGATGTGTGAAGTGACGAGGGGAACGCATGAAACGAACTGATACTTTTACATGCTGATGACCTTGGTAGTAATTTCAGATTTCATGTTAATCATTTTCAAATACTATCAATTTTTACGTAAAAATCCTTTTTCATGTTTTCCTGGTTTGATCGTTAAGGGTTAAAGGAATTCCTGCGTCCAAAATGATATTTACAAATATGATAGAGCTCAAAAAGTTGTTTAACAAGTCTCTTTTCAGTATTTCAAAATTATTTATAGTTTCTGAGATATTTCGTTTTTAAAATCTTACATTTAATTTATGCAATGCATATTTATGACGTAGTAAGATAGTAGCTAACACTTCTCATTGCAATAACTTTAGATATGAAGCAAAGGCTTCCACACTGAGTTGATTTATAGAAGAATGAAGTCATAATATTTACTAATTCAGAAGTTATACACACTAACAAAATACTATCTTATGCGTTGCATAATTTGAACATTTTTAAATTGAAATATCTGCCCAAGGAAACAACATTTCCAAAAACTGTAAAAAGAGTTCTTAAACAACTTTGTGAGTTCTATCATCCCTTTAAATATGATTTTGGACGCAGGAATCCCTTTAAGGTAGAATTAGATATTGAGACAATATCAACGGGGGTAGTGTGGCCGTTGACTGAAAATGACCACTGTCGGTAAGTTTTTTATTTAATTAGCCAGGGTCTTTCTGCTCATGCGGCAAATAATGAGACGGAGATCGTGGAGACTCTGTATCCGGTAATTTTCAGAACGAAAATTTTGATTTGAAGTATTTAAAAACCTCCAATTTTCTGTATCTTACATTTCTTCGCATTTACGTCAACCATTCAACCTGCTGTCACGTGACTCAGAACTTCGATACAAACTTACATGATCGAAAACTCATCATTCTTGTTTGTCATTGGTTCGAATGCACGGCCTACCTCGTTTTGAAGACTTTTCACTAAATCACGATCTTCTTTTGCAGACACTTCCTTCTGATTTAACACGATGTCCTAGATGAAGAAAAACACGATGTCCTAGATGAAGAAAAACACGATGTCCTAAATAAAGTAAAATCAGGACGCCCATATGAAGCAAGAAAGACGCCCAGATGAAGAAAAAACACGATGTTCTAGATAAAGTAAAATCAGGACGCCCATATGAAGCAAGAAAGACGCCCAGATGAAGAAAAAACACGATGTTCTAGATAAAGTAAAATCAGGACGCCCATATGAAGCAAGAAAGATGCCCAGATGAAGAAAAACACGATGTTCTACATAATGTAAAAAAGAGAAAATAAATAAATAAAAATTTTACTTTTTCCTCAATCAGTTTTTCTTGCTTCGTAGTAACTATGTTCATCATTTTGACCTGTAAATAAATATTCGACCTGTAAATCAACATCACATTTGAAGAAAACCATTTACATTACCATGTACCATGGCTAACTAACGTGTCAGGTCAAAAACATTGAATACTCAACAACTTCTCCCTAACCAAAAGTAAAATGCCGAAAGGGAAACTCAAAAGCACCGAAAAACTTTTTCGAAACGAAAACAAAACCAAACGAAACAAGACGAAACGAAACCAAAAGTAAAATGCCAAAAGGGAAACTCAAAAGCAACGAAAAACTTTTTCGAAACGAAACAAAACCAAACGAAACAAGACGAAACGAATTAAAAACTTTTTCGAAACCTGTAAAACTTACCCTTCCTTTCAGCGACTTAATTTCTGATTGCAGTTTTTGAATAATTTCATTTCCCTAGATAAAACGTAAGTACTAAAATCTGCTTGAAGGTCGTGGATAACGAGGTAATGGTCTCGCTCATTCAAAATAAGGTTTTTAGATATCACTCAACAGAGGCAAAAAAATAGAGGCAAAGAAATAACGTCCTTAAGAAAGAAAATCAAGAAATTACCTTGATGACCTCTGCAGAAACAGAACGGACCGTGTTTTCAAGTTGTTTCACTTGATGACTTTTAGATTCCAGCTCAACATCCAAACGCCCCTTAAATGATAATTAAAGAATCAAATCTCAAGCCTGAACTTTTTTTATCATACAACTTTTAGAATGGAAAAGGTTTTGCTCGTTCTCCCAAACTGTTAAAGGTTTTGCTCGTTTTCCCAAATCGATACCTTTTGTTCGTTAGCAGCATCTAGCAAATCGTTTGTTTTGGAATTCATCTGTGAATAGAAAAATATAAAAAATAGATGTAAGACAGGTTGGGAAAGGTTGAAGACAGACAATACAAAAACCTTCACAGTAGAAATAAACACAGTCCAATCAATACATGGGCAAATTTTCGAGAAAATGGTTGTAATATTTTGGTCCAGTTGAAATATTTGGTCCAAAATTCTACTTTGAATAAGTAGGATAACATGACCGTTCAAGTTCTTTTTTTGTTTCCTTTTTGTTTTTGTTTGTTTTGTTTCCACAATTAAACAGCTGCTGTTGGTTGTTCTATGCTACAGAACATGTTAGTGATACCGGCTTCGTCACAGATACTTCCCATCACAGTCTAAAGGCATCCTATCACAGTCTATAAACTGTTTCTTAATGAGTGGGATTATCTAACAAGATTAGACGACAGGGCGTCGTCGCACACCGCCCACGATCAACATGGGTAAAATTTGATGTCAGGCAAAGTCTTCAGAAGCCTAATCGTTGCAGAGACATCGTGAATCGATATTTAATAAAACGTTTCCTTTTTTCAATAACGATCTCGATAATATGTCACTGGTTTCCAAAAAATTAATTAATTTGCTCGATTACTCCGGACAGAAATATCAAAATCTTGACCGCAAAGTACTAACGACAATCATATGTTATGAGACAAAAGTATACCTGTTCTTTGTCTTTCACTTCTTGTTCCAGCACCGCCACACGCGTTCGCAAGTGGTTTAACGTCTTGTCGCGTTCGTGACGGTCCGAATCCAAATTCGTGTTCTGTCGGCGCAATTGTTGCACATCTCGTGATGTCAAATTGCGTTCCTGATGCAACACAAAATTTAATATTTCTTTGAAAGTATTTTCACCCTGTTCTGGTAGAAACCCTGATGCAAATTTCAATCAGACCTTCCTTCTAAATCACGTTTGAGAAACATTACTGAGATTGAATAAAGTTATAATTATCACAGCTTCCGGAAAATCCTTACTTCAATACATGGATATTAAGAGAGGCTTCAGAACAAGGAGAAAACTTAAATTGCATTTTTTTCAAAATCAAAATATCGACTTGAAACTTAAGGCTCTCATGACTTACGCCGCTTCAAGAAGGAAGCGAAATGACGCCCCTTCAAGAAGGAAGCGAAATGGTTCGAAAAAAAATTACGAGCTAGTTTACCTCTTCTAATGATGAAACACGTGACTTTAACTCACGAATCAGAGATTCATATTTGTATTTTTGGTCAGTTAACAGCTAAAAAGAAGAAGGAGAGCAACTGGGATGGAGAGTAAAATCAAATAAGATGGAGACCAAAGCTGGGCATTTACGAAAGCAGTATACAAAATGAAATATTTTGATCTATGTGATTACCTTATTATCCGACTGCACATCTTTCAATCTGTGTTCTAATTCTCGAAGCTAAAATGACAAATAGACTCTTCTATCTAATCTCAGACAAGTTTGATTTTCTTAATTCAAATCGAAATTATCCTGTTGGTTCTATGAAATGCTATTAACATCCTTTTACTAGGAAACAAAAAGGAATCAATCATTGACATTTTCAACAAAACAACTCATGAATGGTATAAACATTACGGTACCGAAAAAAACAAAAACAACACAAAAACAAAATTGACGGCATCAAAAAAAAAGATGAGAAAATGAAATTCAGACATACCGATTTATTGAAACGCTCTTCAAAGGAAAGTCGTTCTGTGTGAAGCCTTTCTTCGTAGGACTGTTGCAACTATCAGAAAACAACACAATGATACCTCTGAGTAAATTAAAGGCATGGTGACTAACTGGAAAATGGCACCAAAATAAATTATTTCTTCAGGGAAGAGTTTCGCGTTAGTTTTTGTTGATATCTTAAATTAAACACAAAGGCTTTTAGGTTAAGGTTAAGTCTTACCAGAACAAAATCATTGATCTAAATCCCATTTTCTAATAAAATGAGCTATCACCTTCACTTTGGTAGTTCTCTCGTGTTGAAGTTGTTCCTCATATTTACTTGTGGTGCGCTCGAGTTCAGTTTTTAAGCGAACATTTAAATCTTCAACTTGTTTCGTTCGATCCGACAGTAGCTAGTAGTATAAACAAAACGTTCAACAAATCAAGTCGAATTTACTAAAACAAACACGTGTTTACCGAGCTTATATCATTCCTAGTTAGTTCGACCAGGGAATTTAGATTATACCTGCTGCGTTGAGGACAGCCTGGATGACAAATCTTTCTCTGTTCCATTCAGTAGTCGTTCCAATGTCTGTTTTTCATCCTATAAGAAAGAACACAAATCAACAACTATCCGAAAACCCGAACATGTTCCTTTTGCAGAATGTAAAACGAAAAATCGGAATGAATTGATGCAGACATGTCACAGAACCGAATAAAATCACTCTGCAATCGGAATTTTCGGAAGTATGGACTTATATGAAGTCTTTATTGATAAGAACCAGCAAAATGTCTGACAAGGTTTATAGGAGTTTTTTCGATTAGAATTTAGTATTGAAAGAGTACTTTATCAATTTTGAACAAACGAAGATAGAGCTCATCAAATTATATTTTCGAGGATGACACACGGTGTGCATTTGATTCTTATAAATGAATTATGCTTGATCATAGGCTCAGATTGATTTGATTTCGTTCTTTTGGCAGCTCAGGTTTATTCTTAGAATGCACTAAAACGTAGGGAACTGAAGTGCTTCCTTGCAGAAGGTAAAAGCACGATAAAAGCGCCCTCAAATTCACTTTCTATCCTATTTCGAAAATAAATGATTTGCAAAAGCGAGCTTAGGGAACTATTGATTAGTATTCCATTCAGAACGAAGACAACAGACAATTGGGAAAGCTATCTTAAATAGCTACTAAGGTAACAGACATAATAGATGAATGAGGTAATACTCCAAAACATTCCTGTCCTATTATCTAAGAGCTGAAACAGATTAATAGAGCTGCTGACAGAAAGCTGAAAGGTGCCAGGATTTTGTATTAAGGAGATTATTAATTTGCCGTATATCTATGAATTGGTTGTTAGTTATCACTATAATACATAAAGCAACCATACAAAAATACTTCAATAAATCCATGAAAGGGTACACTGCTTAAAGTATTTGAGTGTATGACATTGCAGTGGCATATGATTTATTATGGAGGTAACAGAATAAATATTCACAATGCGTTGCTTTTGCTTCCAGATAAAAATCTTCAGGAACGCGCGTGATCGCTTCTCACGGACGTATGAGGAATACGCAAACGTTCTTTTCGCGTTCTGCACGTGTTCACGTGCCGGAGAAGAATCCTTTTTATCACGGTAGAGAGACATTGATTATTTTTCATTATTAATAATTACCAGCAAATGACTGCGCCAAGAAGTGTGTTGAAACTAGTAAAGACATTTCAAGCGTTCAAATGTATCGAAGACTTAGATATTGCCAAGGAAGTTCGTTCAGTTGAGAATTTCTAGAACGTAAAATATGATTAAACCTTAAAGAGTTGCTGGCGTTAGCATGGTGATATCTCGCTTTGGGTTGTGGCTTTAAGATGATTTTATATTGGACGCCGCAGCCTAACACAAGTGGATGGTCATTGAACTTGTGAATTTTCTGAAGCAGAACTTTATTTTGAGGATAAATTGTCACAAACAACAAGAAACTTTTCGTCAAACCTGAGGGCGCGGACCGAATGACGGGCGTTGTGGTTATCAAACAAATCTAAGGATATTTTCACCTTCAGTCACTACCTAATGAGTGGAAAAGTTTGAAGTCACTTCTTCTCTACTACTACTTTCGTATGAAAGTCACTTTGTCATCGATAGATAGTAACAACCAGTGCAAAGTTCAACACATTTTGCAAAGATTGCGCATGCGTTTGTTTACATGAAGTCTCGAAAAGTGTCGCTTCATTCATTCGAAAGACCAAAAGTGGAACCATTAAGGGATGGATCAAAATCTGAGAAAAACAGAGATCGCTGGACCTGAAACAGATGCTGTACAAGATACAGATGACTTCAGCACACAAGAGCTTTGTTTGACAAGTAACATTAAAGTGTTTAGTGACCAGTTAAACAGTTTGGCAAGTAATTTGAAAGTGCTTGATCAGTCAGAAAGTTTTTACTTCAAAAACAGAAGCTGCCATGAAGAGGAAAACATAGTCTTTGAGCTTTTGGGATGGAGCACGATTGACTGGAGATCTGCCACAAGTGTACAAGACACAGATGACTTCACCACACAAGAACAATGCTTGACAAGTAACATTAAAGTGCTTGCTGACCAGTTAAACAGCTCTTCTTTTGAAAACAAGAATGTTTCTATTATGCAACAAAATCCATGGATCACAAATGACTACAAATCAAAAACAGAAAATTACACAACAAGGGAATTGTGCTTGACAAGGGATATTGGAACGTTGGAAGAAGCAAAAGACAGTTCATTGGAAAACATCAGTTGGCTTGACAAGAGAAAGAAAAAAATTGAAAGCATTGATATATCTGAACAGAAAATTACCCCGATGCAGAAAAGAAAAACATTGCTAGCATCAGTGAGCTAACGATAGTATCAAAAACATGATGATATATCACCTATTCATTGCTTCATCCACTCATTCTGTTAATGCGATGTCAAAGATCAAGATTATTGAGGAACAGAGTGATTATTTGATCAGATCAAATTGAACATCTTTTTACTAGCACTAAAGCCATAGTATCCTTTTACATTGACTACTAATTGCATTTGTTTACAGTAGCATTTCAGTGTTTAAGCATAGTAACAGCCTTATGTAGGACAAGGAAATGTGTGTTTTTAGACTGACCTTATTCCAAGAAATAATGCAAAACGTATATATCTACCACCAATGTAATTATAAAGTAATTATGAAAGAAAACAAACAAAAAAAATAAGTTTAATTATTATTTTAAGTTATTTAATTATTTAAATATTTATTATCATTTAATTATTTAATAATTATTAACAAAATATCAAGTGTTTTGTCTTTGTTAGTCACCAAGAATATTTTTGGCATAATTTTCTGTGAATTAACAACATTCTGCATCCATGGACGATGTTGACACAATGTGCATGAATTTTTTTTCCTGTTAGTGTAACTGCTGAACAGTTTCTAGCAGCATTATGAGACACCAACTGACTGCACCTAGACTTAGTAAGAGCTATGCCATATATGTCTCTGCTTACTATAAAATTGCAAATCCATGGGGCAAACAACAGTATGATTCACAGCAGACATGGGATCCTGATAGTTTGAAATAAAGGATTTGACTTTCAACATAGAAGCTTAAAGATAATGAACTGTTATAAACAAAAATGCTAAAAGCTAAAGTAAGTGGCTGTCAGTAGTAGAATTCTTTATGAAAACAATAAGAAATAAATCTGGAAATGAAGAGATAACAAAAGATAACAAACAAAAAAATAAACAATTAATTGGCTCCATTGTGGAGATTCCATTCTAGTTTCTACTTTTTAGAAAAATGCTGACACGAGTTTTCTCATGACCTTCATAGCAGTTCATTATCTTTAGAACTTGTTTGAACATTGGATTTGTATATTGCAAACTTGGTTATATATAGCAAATTTATTCAGTTGTTACTTTTTAATGTGAGCAAAGGAGTACCTAACTATGCAGAAAAAAAAGTTGTTTCGTTTTTTTCATTTTCCAGAGTCTGTACTGAAACATCATTTCCTTTAGCATCTGTTACATGAGTTTACTTTCCTGATTTTAAACAATAGTGATGTTCAACCCTGGGATTTTAGGTTCAACAGTAAATAGCTCGCATCTTTCTGTATGATGTTAAGTGCTTCTCATTTATCATTTTCCATTTTAGGAGGAATTAGTAAATAATGTTAACAACTTCTCAAAAAACCATGCCTTTGTGAGTGAGGCAATGTATGAAAAACCTGTGACCACCTTAGCGGTAATTGGACCCATAAAAATGGATCCGCTGATTGATGAACGATTTGATAAAGCCTATGTGGTATTGGAATAATTTTTAGTGATGAAAAAAGAGCAAGGGGTTATTAGTTAAATCGGTCAAAGATGTTTAATGCCAACAAGAAGCAGGCTGGTGATTATTTTGGTTGCTTAAAAAACAGATACATTGCGGCACTGTGGTGATTCATGTTTCATCCTGGTGCAGATGACTTATTAACTTGTTTCACTTTATTTTAACATTTAATTATACTATTAATCATCAGAAAATATTTTGTTTGTTTTTTATTCACAAGCATGCACTTATTGTGTTGTCACAGTACGACCTACAAGGCTATATCATCATTTGGCTCGAATTTAGAAATGCATTCAATAAAAGAATGATTACCCATTAGGAATTAAATTCGGCAAGCACATAATTTGACGATTAGAAAAATTGGGGTATTTGTTATGTTTTCAAAGAGTATGAGTCTAGTTTACACATGAAAATTTTAGAAAATATAAAAAGTGAATGCAGTTGGAGAATTTTTGGAAAGTTCACAGAATTAAAATTTAGTAAATTGTACCAAATTCATAACGCAACTTAGCATGAAAGGGTGCTTTTCCACTATTAAGTGCCAACAAAATTAAAAAGTTTAAGTATGACTGACCAACCCAAAATTATCTGAATGCCATTAAAACAGGTTAATCTACATTCTTCTGTCCTATTAATGGGTCAACAATGGTTTTTACTAAACATCATTTTCCAAAAAACACAAAGGTTTTAGGGTTGAAGTTAGGCGTCCTATTTTTTTTTTTTTTTTGAAAAAATTGAGCAAAAAGCTGCTTCAAAACCTATGTGCAATAATATAGAAAACCTTCAGGTTTTGGGGTTGAAGCTGAATGACTTTTTTTGAAGGAAGAACACAATAAAGCTTAATATAAGAATGTGCTCTTGATTGGTTTATCTTACTCCACTTCCCATTTGTGGTTTATTGGAATGGATTAAGGGGAAATCAACATTGAATTTGGGAAGGGGGAAATTTTAATTGACAGCAAAATAAATGTGGAGATACCATATTGTGAAAAGAATGAGGAGCTGTCTAAACGCTTTATACAAAAAGTGGATGAATTCATGCAATACAATTACGTCATTATTACAAAATGGGTGACGAAGAAAGTATGACGTCTCTTCCAAGTTAAAGATAAAAATCCCTATCCCGCTTGTTGCATCTACAAGGTTTATGCGTACAATGCAATGCTCCGTACATCAGCGAAACTAAAAGGAATGATTTACCCATTGGGATGAGCATGAGAACCTGAGCATGAGTCTGCACGACACTTCAGGCTCTACACTGGACACCGTTTCCAGTGGTCTATCATCATGACATCACCATCTAAACTTTCTCTCTGTAAAAGCTTAGAAGCATCAATAATTGCTGATAATAGACTGCCCTTGAATGAGTGGCCTCAAAGAAGCTTACTTTGTTATGCAACAGTGTTACATAAATATGCTAATCAAAGTGCTTTTCTTTTACAGTATGAATGGTGGAACAACAGCCACAAAATAACTTTGGTCTTGTCTTTATTGTTCTATGAATACACTCCTTCTTTTATACTTGTGAATTTGTTGATACGACTTCATTTTATATGTACAGCATTGAAAATGTTTTTTTAACCAAACAGCTTCTGCTATATTTTAACTTGTTTTGTTTTTGATCTCCAAAATAAATTTGCCTGGTATAGTTTTGTAGATCCTTGTAGAAAACACATTTTACATAAATCCAGCTTGCTTATAATAATGATGCAAAATCTCTCCCCCAAAAGACCATGATTTCAGAGAAAAAACCATTGTTACATCATTGCATGCGACGCATTTTATTCATTTTATACACTTCCCCTCGAAGTGCCCAATGAATGGAACAGAATAGAAAATTCAGGCTTGGGAGGGGTGAATTAGAATAATAGTTAAAAGAAAATATTATTAGATATGATTGTCTGAATAACTAGGTGCTGTCTTATTTTGATGATGATGCACAGATAATAATACACGATACTGATTTTTCTATGTAAGTTTGTCATTTATTGCAGGCACAAACTCTTTTGTGACAAATGGAAAGGAAAATTAAATTAATAAATCAAAACAGCAACAGATCAAACTAATCATTTACAAAATCAAAAGGTAAATTCTAACAAGATGTTTTTCAAGAATCTAACACTTGTAAACTGAAGTCATTGCTCTATTAAAAATAGTGCGAGCACATAAAAATCTAACAGCATGTAATGTTGCCATGGTCATGTAATTCTAATTACTTTATCTACTAAGAATTTCTTTGAAATAGATTCAACAATTTTCAGCGATAATTGATGTTATTTAAATAAAATCAGTTGATTAAAGGAATTGATGGAAATTTAGTGCATGTATTATTAAAAAATATCTTGTCTTGTCTTAAAAAGATGAAGACCAATGAATTATAATTGGGAAATCAATGATCTTGCAGCTTTCAGGTATAATGTCCACTTGCATGAATGAGCTAAATATCAAGCACTAGCTTACTTAGCTTTTATTATTTATGATGGTTCTATTTTACAATAATGTCCTTTTATAAAAAAGAAATACATGTAATTTTATTTCAGAGTCCTTATGTGTTAGAAATTCAAGTTCAAAAACAGAAAAAAATTAAATTAAGGGCCACAGTCAAGAATAATACTTCCTTCTTAAAGTGTTCTCGTAATAAATTTACAATTTACTTTCAAAATGGACCTTTCTTACTTGCAAATAAGCAACCAGTTATAGTATACTTATTAATGGTTAAAGTCAAAATGAATTTTCAGTGGCATTTTAGGAACAAAAAAATTATATCACAAGCATTATCGTAAACATTTTAGAAAATACTACATCAAAACATCCTGTTGAAACTTTTCTTGAATTATGCAACTTCTTTGATAAAATGTGACTTTTCAAGATAGCAAAATGTGAAGTTCGTTAATGTCTTTTAAGCACTTGCACTCTGTCTGTTTTTTTTCAAATAAATGTTCTTTAAGCCCAAGTCAATGCTTTTAGCTTGTCTGATCAAATATTATTTTTCATTACTTACTTTCGTAAATTCAAAACAACACTCAAAACAAAGTTTGTTAATGACTCTTTAGTAGTTGCTCTTCAAATCAATGTATTTAGTTTCAGTTTATTTCAGTTTCCCTAAATTAACTTATTAATTACTTTCTTGAATTCAATGTCTTTTAAACACATAACCATTAAGTTATTCATACAAAGTTCATTAACCACACTTTCACAAGCACAGCAAATTCAACAGAAATGGCGAACATTCAATTAAATGAAATAAACTGTGTGCAGGTACATACGATTTTAAATTCTTCTTTTCCTCATCTCAAACTCATTGCAAGTTCCGTAACTGGTGCTTGTTTATATTACAGGACAGCTAGGTTCATTGTATTGAAAGCTTCTTATAAGGACAGTCTCATAAATAGAAGACAAGAAATTATGTAAAAAAAACAATGTGTGTCGATAAATTGTAATTCTGAGAGTTTCGCGTGTATAACATTTCGTTTTCAAAAAATGTTTTAGTAGTGTAATCCATTTCTTAATAACAACTTCATATTGCAGAATTTATCGCGTAATAGTTTATGTCATAGCATAACATTATTCAAATGTTTATGTTCATAAGATGACGTTACATTTGCTTAAGTTTCATTCGCAAAGAGAATTAGGAGAATAAATTAATCACTAAGGCTTAAATCTTTTTAATGTAATGTTTCTGGATCTGAGACAGAAGAACATTGGTCAATATTAATGAAACCAAAAAAGCTTTTTGCAACCTCAGCCATTTTAGTTCAGATCCCGGTAGAGTCTGTTTCTTTAAGTTCGGATAATCAATCAAAATAGATTAGCATCTCGTTTTGTTGTTGTTTTCTTTCTAAAAGGATTACCAAAAAAAAGAGGCTGCGTAGTAATGGTGCTTTAGTGTGTCTGAAAATCCATTTGAATATTGATTTAATAGATGTTAGATTTAATTCAATGTTGTCATTATTTTATTATGTGTAAGATGGATTTCCAGAACAGGATATACACCTATAATAGCAAACAATTCTGAATAATAAAGCTAGGATCCATGCTATTTCTTTCTATTCATTTGTCAGTAATATTTATTTTTAATCCATTAACAGGCTTATGTTCATCACGTAACATTAATAAATTTCAATAACAGTTCCTCAAAGGGTTTGAATTCAAATAATTGTTTGTTTTGAAGTGACAAAAACGTTATCTGCTAAGTTTTTATTGGGAAATCTAAGTCAAGAAGAAAGAATGGAAAAAATGGAGCTGCATACTCTCATTTTCATTGTTTCCTTCAAAGTTTAGTGAGAGAAAATTACTGAAAGTACATCAAAGGTTTTTCATGAACAGTGTGGGTACCATTTCTTACAGAAACCCATTAGTACCATTGGAAAGTGTAGATTCTAATACAATTGGTGAAGATAAAAGAACTGTTTTCATATCATTGTCATTATTTATTTAGGGGATGCTAGAATCCCATTTAATATTTTGGTATAACCATAAAATAATTATGGCAGTAGAAAACTTTTCATAGTGTGAAATACTTATTTTAATACGCAATTAATTATTATGTGACAATTTTGAAACTGTTTATGTACCGTCACTAATATTTCATGATGGTATGAGTTTTAAATGTACCATCTTCATACCGTGTCATCATTATCAATCAACTACCATCTATTTGCTCTCCCCACTTCTCTCCAGCAGCATTAAACACACTACAACAACCATAAAGTTCAAGATGGCAAGGAAAGAAGATAATATTAATTTCAGAAAAGGTGTAAGAGTCAAATTCATTTATAATTTGGGAGAGAAGGGAACAGAGCAGACAAAAACATTGTGCCCTCGTCATCAGTACTCCGGCAACGAGGTTGAAAAAAACCCTGACTTAAAGGAGAATTAATGTCAAAAAAACAACTTTCGCTTAAATAATTCATTACACACGTAGAAAAAGAAAGACATTTTCCAAAATTTGTAAAAAGTCTTCTAATAGCGTTAAAATAAGCTTTTAAAATATCACTTGACTTTTTTACTGACGTCACAAGGTGACTACTGTTTTCTGTGTGTGAACGTGCAATACAGAAAATTCAAAATATTTCAACTTGAAGATATAAACTGCATAACATCTGATTAAGACTTTGAGGTCTTGATGGTGAACAAATCTGTCCTCGAAATAGCTTTCATTTGTTAATGCAGATTTAGGAACAAATTTTCCGTGATGAAATAAATAAATAACAACGTACGTATATCATAAAATTCTTCTTTTGTGATATGAAATATTTTTATGATGATCAAAGAGCATTCAAAAGTGGAAAATCAAAACTAATGCATGGTTTCTATAAACTGTATTATTTGTGCCTTTTAAAATGAGTTTTTATAGTAAAGCCAGTCCCAATATTATATTGCCATCTTTGATGAGCACGACATTTCTCTTTCACAGGATCGGGTAAGGAAAAATACAAAATTGTCGCTCCAGGTCACTGAGTCCTACCCCTTTTATTGGAACAAGTAAATGCTTGACAATAAGCCATGTTGTTACAGTAGAGAATGCTGTATTAATAATAAAATTTTCAACAACAAAACACTGCATAGTACATGTTAATAAATGAACAACTATTCTTGGAATACAGCTGTCACCTTGTGACGTCAAAAAATTGCGCATTCAAAAAAGTTTAAACTCTTATTACTTTGTAATTATTAACGAAAATAAACTAAAAATTTTTACAATGTCTTATTTTTATATATAGAATTGATTTTTAAAAAAATTATTGATTTTTATTTATTTATTATTTTTTTCTGACGTTAATTCTCCTTTAAGTAGATCATGTCTATTGTCAGCAACAAACTATAATAACAAAATGTTCTGAATGGTATAACACAAATTCAATCAAACTGAAGAACAAAAACAGAAAGTTACATTTCTGTTTTTAGCAATGTGGAAAAGTTGGAAAGAGCAGCTTATCTGTTGTTATCAAAAAGTGATAACACTATTAAAACTTCTGTTTTGTGATACAGAAAAATAAACATACTATTCAGTGACACAGTATGAAGTGGCACATCTTAAACTTATACGGTCACAAAATGTTAGTGGTCGTATAAAATTTTGTATTTAAAATTTACATTGCCATCTGCCATAGCAGTATAACGTTTAATCTAAAACACACTTGTTCCATATCGTATCCTATATATAAGATTTAAACAATATTTAAACATATTGAATGATGCTAATAGGTTTCTATAATTTTTCTCAATAGAAAAATCATTATTTATCATGATCAGTGTACCCATAACATTTTTTATGGATGTATATTTGCAAATCATGTTTGATATAATTTTCAAGCTAGGCGAGGTAGTATTACTTTTTTTCACCATTCAGAGATTTAGTTTTCAACCGTTCAAATTTGGTATCGCACAGAAAAGAAATCATGTGAAACTCCGTTCGAAGATAGTTTCTAAAGGAGGATACATACTTGAATTTCTTTATCATTGTAGAAAGTAAAAAGAATAAGAATAAAAAGGCGCAGAGAAAGAAAACAATGAAGAGTTAGTATTTATTCATAATAATTCAAGAATCATTATAAACAAACACAAACGCCAATTTCCTCACTACCTTTACAACATCATTATGCATTAATACAGACATTGGTACTAATCACAATAAATGGAACAAATTAATTACTCTCTTAAAGTAAACGGCATTAAGCTAGTTGTCATAGAGAAGTAAACACTATCACTGTTTACCTCACGTTTCTAAAGATAAATTTTAATTGAAAAGGAATAATTGACTCAACTACCACACCTTAATTCTAAATTCAGTCATTAAATTAATCGGTTGATTGATCTTACTCTCGTTTCAAAGTTATTTAACTAATCATCACCATAGAAATTATTTAAACAAAAAACATGCATTAAGCTGACATAGCAGAAACTTGTTATCAACAACTGCTCTTACAAGAAAACACAACACAACAACAGCAGCAAAAAATGGCCGAATTAAATGAAATTAACCAAATGCAGGTATATACATATATATGATTTTTATTCCCCAATTTTCTATTATCTCATAATTAAGATATCTGTCAAAATTATTCATGTGATATTTGTTTGATCTACATCTTAACCATTTGAAAGTGTGGTTTACTGTCATGGACTGGCCAACAGAAGTTCAACTATTTTTCAACCAAGTATTTTTAAGCAAGGATAGATCTTACATGGGGATACCTTAAACTTTTTCCTGTGCCTAGACACAAAACTTTCACACTATAAGTACTTAGCAACTGTGATTTAATGCTGACAAATATAATGTTCCCAAATATTGTAGCATAAAGCACGTTTAAAACATGAGACAGGAGCGTTCAAAACATGAAAGAAGTTCTTTAAAACAACCAGTATCTAACATCAAATTACAAAATGCTTTCCCATTTAATTTTTATTATTTTTCTGTCTGTGTTTTTTGTTATTTTTTAGCATTTCAGGTATGAGTATACATGTATATAGAAATTCTAAATATTTTATTTTTACTTATTTCTGTCTTCTGTAAAATTATTAGAACACAGTGTTTTTTTAATGTTGTTAGATAAACAACACAATAAACAATTTTCATGAAAGTTCAAATTAATACGATCATTATCAGTAGCTGGAATAAAAAAGAAATGGATCTTTTTTTAACTTCTTGTTTACAATGAATAAAAAAGAAACCTTTAACTCATATACTTATTCTTTCATTACTTTCAGGACAGCGGCTACAAGCCTGAGTTGGCGCAACTGGTTTTAAACTCGAATTTGTTATCAAATTTGCCTCCAAGTCCACTTCTATTGGTGAGGAACATTACTTTCAAACTATTAAATTCATCAATCAGTTCAAAATAGAACAGCTATATTTGTGGGTTTATAGTCTGTCCTTGTTGACAGCAACCAGTTCGTGTGAGTGATATCCTGTCCTTGTTGACAGTTCCTTGGTGTGATAGTCCTTGTTGACATATCACATACGTCCTGGTTGACGTCTGTCCTTGTTGACAATCCGTCCTTATTGACTTTTACAAGTTTGTTTTGCGAATGCTGAATCATTCTGAATACCTGGTGTATAAAACTGTCAAAATTGAATTTAAAACCCAATGATATAAATAATGCTATAATAGATATTCTTTGCATTGTGAAAAAAAGTAAACTTATTCATGAAAAACGAACGAAAATTTTCTTGTTTAATCAGCAACTGAGTCTTGAAGCTTGAAGCTTATTATTGATAACCATCCCAGTGGGCAAATTTGTTCAAAAATCACTGCAAAGGAGTGCATTTCTATAGAAATCTACACACTATTTCAATGAAATAATGTTTGTTAGCTGCAATCTATAACACCATGGTATTGCCCATCATCACCTACTGCAGTCTAGCCATGCTTCATTCCACCCCAACTCTGAACAAAAAATCTCTAACGTTCGGAAAGAAATGCAAACCCCTCTGTTTCATGGGAAAATGGCTTTCATAAATTTCCTGAAGATCTATATAATCTTCACTGTTCCCATTGTATTCCAATTTATTTTCTCTGTTTCGTGACTAAATTTGATTTTTTTTCCGCCATCAAACGACATCAGTTTTCCTGGTTCATTTATATCGCAATTAAAATATTACATGCTTTTAATCGTTATTTTTCAGAATAACAAAATGCCAACATCGCTTTTGAACTTGTTCAAAGACACAATCACAGTACACGTGGCACCAGGATGATGGAGTTAAGAACCATATAGATATAATGGTATCATGCTTTTTGGATGAAAAAAGGTGATACAACTGTAAATAAATTGTATAAAAAATGTGAAAAACCAGAAAAAATCTATGTAAATACGTTCAGAATAAAGTTTCTTTAATGGTTGAATGGTTACCCTTCAGATAATGGGGAGAGGGGTGGTGGAACTCTCTGAAAACTTTCATTAACACAAGAATTGAAGTAAAAAAGAAAAACAAAAACATACACTAAGCAATTTCAGGCAGGATGCTAGGTAATTCTTGATTTCTTCATCTGTTCCGTGAATGAATTTAAGCGATAGGTGAACTAGATGCTTGAAGGGATTTGTTTCGACAATTTCCAACAAACCAGGGGAGCCATTACTTGTAGTGAAATGCAGCAAGAACCTAACGTTGAGAAAAAACATTAAACAAAAAGGGTAAGAAAAAAATAAAAACAAGATTACTATAAAGTGATTAACAAAAATTACAATAGAGTGGTAAAACAATTCAGAAAAGTTCCCTAAAATGTGATTTAACAAGAGAACTTATAAAAATACAAAGATACAATGCGGTTTACAACAAAACAGTTAATAACTCTATGTAATTAAAAATTCACTGTGGCAAATATGGAAATGGTTCAAATCAAGCATTAACATTTAATGATCTTTCAATAAGCTAATGACATTAGTTGTTAATGAGCATGTCATGATAATTATACAATTATGATATATACTCCATCAACAAAAGCTTGGTTCACATGCAGTTCAAATAATACTTATTTCATTTAAGTGTTAAGTACTTACAAAGGTTTCGCACTGTATGCAAATCTGAAAACAGTTTCTGTTGATGCAAATTTGAAACAGTATTAATAGCCTGAAGGCTAGGCTCATGTTCTTAGTTGTCATAGAACCAATGAACTCCTTGGAACTGCTTTAAGATGGTTTTAGCATTACGCACACATAAAAGTTTACAAAAGTTTACAACTAACACTGTTATAGTTTGTCAACATTTTCTAATACCACATTCAAAAATTCCGAAGCTGACTTTCATCATTTTTGAAAACTTTGTAATTAATTGTAATTAAAATCAATTTAGATTTTTACAATAGCTGCAAAAAATGCCCTTGAAACACCCTTGGATCACTCCTACTTATTTTTGTTTTACTGATAATATTTTTCCTCAACCATAGTTAGTAAATTTTAATAACTTTCTATCCAAGCAACATTTTACTTTTAACCATGCAAGAATATATAAATTAGTTTGGGAAAACTTTTAGGGAAAATTAGTAGAACAACCTCTCAAGGAAAAAATGTAATGTCTCAATATACTTTCATTGACTTAGCCAACATTTAGATTGCCCATATTCATCTGGAATTACCACAAGATGAATCGCTTTAAACGACTCCCTTAACTGTTCTTCCTTTGTAATTCATGTTTACTTATGTCTCTTAATTTCATACAAACACAACATTAAGTAGACAAGCCTTTGTGTTGAGTTCTTTTTACGGTAGCAGCGAAAGCGAATACCGTATTAAAACACCCTTGGACTCCTACTACTACTACTACTCCTTCTACTACTCCTCCGGCCGAAACAGCAATTAGTCTGCGATTTAGAGTCTGCAAAACTCTGCTAATAACGCAATGTAAATTCTAATGAAGGAACGCAGCCTTCGAAAGGTTTCACATATCAAACATTTAAAAGGACGTTTTCTTTGATGTTATATGAAATAATTCATGAAAGAATGAATATTAATCAAATGGATCTGCATAAAAATGGAAGTTTTAGCTATTTATGCTAACTGAAAATAAATTGATACTTATAATTTGGTTATATATAGTTTTTCTTGTTAGTAAAGCCTATCAGTTCAAAACTTCTTAGTACCTCGTTTGTTAGTTACAACACTGTTTTGTGTATTAAGAAGACTTTCGAAGATCTAGTTCAAAAAGGCAGTTATTTGTTGGATTTCATTTTTGGTCTCATGAAATTACAATTAAAAACTTTTTTTTTTTTTCGAAACGCGTGTTTTTTTTCTACACATGGTCTTACAAAAAATTTTCTTATAAAAAATATACAGCTCACGCATGTATAATTCTTTTGTCTTTAATAAATTAATTTCCGGTGGCTTATGATTAGACCCTTTTTACACTAACATAACTTTGTAGTAACTTTTCATAACTTTAAGTACAATTGCTGCTACCCTTTTGCGCCATCTGGCTCTTGTTAAAGTAACATTATCCTTAAAAAAAATTGCTTACCGGAATTCCTTCTTTAAGCACCCTTCTCTTTTAAGCACCCCCTTCTAATAAGCTCCCCTCCCCCTGAACTCAAAATTTAAAAATAATAGAAACCATCAGGAGAATGATCACTACAAGGTAAAGATTTTTTTCTTGTCATAAACACTTATTATTTGTCAATGTGTTTAACAAAAAAGCTTTCTTCATATTCTTGTGCAAACGACAATTGTTATACCATGCGGAAGGAATACTTGACGCTGTGAATAGGATGAAGGTGTTTTATTCCACAAAGTTTCTGCATTGTTTATTTTTCATGTATTATGTTTATTGAGACAAAAACGGGTGGCACATATTATTGATATCTAAGTTACTTACAGATCGAAAAACAGCAGCAGGTTATTATTTTATATATACTAAACAAATAGTTTCCTATACGTCTTTTCTCAGAGTGACGAAACTTTACATGTAAATGTTTTTGATTTTTTTGGGCTAAAATCTCATAAACCAACCCCCGTATGACACACACTACATTTTGAGTATGCACGTGCATGAATGTTAATCGATAAAGCCCGTGACAAACTGTCTGAAAATTCTTTCTCCAGATAAACAAAAATCTAATTATCGTCCGTGTAGGATCTACATCACCACTCATGTCCTACTCTTTCAAAGTAGTGTACCCATGTTGTATGTGGTCGGTAGCTTGTGTAAAGCATTTGTCTAAGAACTAGTAATCTAGAGAAATACTTTTTAGAAATAGACTAGGCCTTATAAGAAATTCATATTTGTTTATTTTTTTTTTTTGAATGCTTTTGGAGGAACAACAAGATATGAAGACAGACATGCAACAAAATGAAGATGTAAAAATATTTAAAAATGCATTATTTGTGGCTTAATTACTTGTGTACATAGACAAATTTTTGAAATTTTGATGACAGCGTCAATATCTTGTTACAGCCATTTCCAAAACCATTCTGTTCAAGTGATACACTGAAAGTTATCCTGTTTATCATTTAAAAGAGTTGCATTCTCCTAGCAGCATTTACATTCAATCAACTTCAAACGGATTTGTTTAGACAACACCCTAAACTCTTAATTCTTTCATCTTCTTCGTCAATAGTATCAGATATCTTTGGTGATATTCTGTTTCACTGTTTGCCATCCTTATCACTTCTCTATGATCGAGCATCACTTGAGCGTAATACACGTCATATCATGTGACTAAGGCTTCTGTCTTGGACCACAGCGCTAATGTTTTTGGTTTCAATTATGACGAATTACAAAGAGAAGGGAGATTTTTAGTCTCAAACAAGTTTTAGTTTTATTAATTTGATTTTTTGATTGAATTTACAAAATTTTATCTGAAGGTTTGATTCCCCTTTAATAGAGGTGATATGATATTTGCAGCAACCTGAGCCATAAACAAAAACTAGGCTTGGTTGGTCCACATCAGTGAAACTTGATCATTTAATTACGTAATTAGAAAAATGAAAACAAAAATAAGACTTTAGCAAATATTTCTAAAAAATAATTTTTTCTAAAAAAACCTAATTTCTTATTAACAGTTCCCTGGTGTGCCAGGGGATATTGATAACAAACCATAAAACGTGAATAATGCTCAAATGAATAAAAGAAATAACAATAAAAATGGCTAAAGTAACATTATTGAAAGATACAAAATTTTATGTGCCTGTAAAACTATAATAACGTTTTACTGCCCTGGAGCATCACAAACATCAAGAAAATCACGCTGAAACCTGAAGGCCATAAGAAGATTCAGCTTCAACTCAGGTATTACCATTCCTTACAAGCATGTATGCTACACATAAATTCTTTTACAAAAAGAGGATTATTTTGATTCATGAACATCTATAAAAATACCTTGGCACAGATTTCTCTTGCTCCTCAATGCACAATTCCAGTAGATCAATAAATTTTTGCGGGAAAGCCCCAAAATCAACTAGCAAGCCTTGCTGATTCTTTAAGCTAAAAAATAAGATAAACAATCAATTAGAGGGTGGTAAAATTGAAATGATAGGGTTAAAGGTAAAGAAGGTAAAGCATACATCTGAAATTCATCTTCAGCTAATGCCAACGTCTGGAGGAAAAATAAATCCATGGAGTTTGTCAGGCTGATACATAGTTCCTAAAGAAGTTTTAAGTGTACACTTACATGACATCACATTTTATCATGGTTTATATCAACATTTGATAAATTCGCATAACAAAAACATAAGAAAATTGAGAAAGAGTATATATTATACCCTGCTGATTCCTCAAAGTTCTTTAACATAACATAACAAAGAAATATACCCAAAAGTAAACGAAATAGAGTTCAGATCAGGCAATCTAAATACATTACAAATTATTATGCTTAACTCCTTAAAATGATCATACCTTTCGATGGACAGGTGAGGTGGAAACTTTCATCAAAACATTTATGTTTAATGTCACCTTTCTAAACATCAAAAATAAAACAAAATTGCACAAAGAAACATTTACATTAGGAATAATAAACTTTTGCAGAAACACTTTCGGACACTTTTATGGATTTCATGCTTCTTTAAAATCTTCCCTGAAGCCTCTGGATATAAAAACTACATAGGCTAAGGTATTGCAAAAAAAGATGCGCAAACCATTTGGGTATTTTTCCCTAAAAGTTCTAGCTATCCCTGAAAGAATGCTTTATCTCAAAGATGAATAAAAAAATTGTACTTTTCTTTGGAATTTTTGTAGTAGAAATAGTTTTTGTGGGTACATATTTTCATGTATTTAATATGAGCAAAATTCAAGCCTTAGTGCAAGATAGAAGGAGGAAAGATCATTTTCATTAAATCAAACAGAAAAAACTAGCTACTTCTACTTCTGTATTCTGAATCATCTATTATATAATAATGAGTGTGCATACCACTTTTATTTTACAGAGTGATTTAGTTTTATTTTACAGTCAATGTCTTCTTAGTTGCGTGCAAAACCATGAAGAGGTGAGAGTGTTTTTTACGATTATTATATAGTAGCATGAGGCGTGACATCATTTTTTTATGATCACGGGGGAATCATTGCATTGCATCCCCAATCGAACGCAACATTTTTGGAGAAATATCTGGAGAACCAATGGGGATAACTGATGTTTGATATTTGGGCCTAAATTTATTTGTGGATGGGTCTGTGATGTCATCAAAATCTTTAATCAGCAGGCCTCGAAATCCGATGCAAGTACTCGTGTAACTGTAACTATCGCAAGTACTTTTTTACTCGCGACTAATGTAACAAAGATATTTTATCAACAGACTATCCTTCTCTGGGAGGAAGTGTTATGAATGCAAAACATAAATTCAAATGATAAAGTTCTTAGACAAACTCTCCATCTGTGTAGTATCTTGTAAATCTTCCACTAAATAGAATGATTTAAGAGCTCTGTGTTGACAGCAACAAGAAAAGAGGATTTCAAAAAACCTGATAAATGAGAGTCCTTAACTGCGAAAGTTGCAGAAAGGTTCATCGACAGAAATGGAAGTAACGATAAAGGATTAACAAGGTGGGAAACGTCTGGAGATGAGCCAAAGTTTAAAAAAAAAACAGATTAGCGAAAACGAACAGCACCCCTTTCTTTAGTGACTTTGATTCATCTGATGATGAAAGTTGAACTTGTGTTAACTTCACTGTAACAACTTCTGATATGAAAAGAGAAACATAAAAAACTTTGCATCAGTTAAAACAACCTTCTTATTCTCTGAATATCCAATACAAGAAGAAGACTCTCTCTTGTCTTTGCTACTTTTTGTTAAGGATTACTTTACAAAAGTATTAGAAGGCGGTGGAGAGTCACCTTCTTTTTCTACAACACGTGTCATAATAAACTTTCAGTTTACTTGAGTTAAGGAAAGGGAAATATTCAATTAAAAACTGTTCGCACACATGTGTGCAATGTATTGGTTTTATTAAAACACTGCAAAAGTATGCACAACAGAATTGTAAATGAATGACAAAGTTAAGATATTTTTTTCTTCCTTTTCAAAGTGTTGTAGACATGACGTAATTCTTTTGCGTAACACTGAAAAATATGCTGCAAAGGAGTGTCTCTCCTTCCTAAATACAGTGCAGGAGTGCCCAAAAGAATTGTATATGCTGCAGCGTTTGTACTCGCATGAAAGAAGATTACGCAAGTATTTCCCTACACAGTGTACTCATGATGGGAGCACAATTTCACTTGCACAAAATTAAACGGATTCCGAGGCCTGATCAGTGATATCTCTCTAACGGTTGATTGTAGCGATGCAGTTTTCGAGGTCTACAACATGGTTTCCAATTCCCAAGCTGAAATGTTCATCAAGGGGTTCTAACAAGGCGAATTTGATACATCCTTTTCAAAGTTAAACTCGGTAAGAATTTTTATCTGGGTTGCTAGTACATTTCATAATGCTTTGGAGCCTATCTCATCTCTAAACTTTGATCATAATGCAAGACTCTTCTTCAAGAACACTTTAAAGTTGGCATTTTAAAGTATGCCAATTATTAGGTCCCAAGTCAACAAAAATTTATGAAAGTGTTTTAAATTCCAGAAGTTTTCAGATCTAAAAGTTTCCCTACTGAAAGTTTTCATTCTTAATGCATATAAAACAAAGTCTTTATCGTACATAATAGTTGGGTTTTGATGCTAGGTTATAGCCTGTTTTAATCTTATCTTACTTTTTAACTTAAGAACCAAACAAGTACATCTTTAAAGAATTATCTGATTACCTGTGAAGCAGGCTTTGTAATATGAAATATGCTTAATCAAGAATCAAGGCATTGTAGGGGTGCTAATCATCACTCCCCTGAAGCTGTTCAGGTGTGTGATGGTGTGCGATCCAAGAAATCGTTATTATTCTTATGTTCTAACGGAAACGAAATTTTTCATCCCTAGTCAACGTGTATTTAATGTTTTCATGAGGAGTTACGAAAAATGTATGAAAGAAATCTCCAGCTAATGAATGGTTTTGTTCAAAATGTAACAAATGTTCATTTTATTTTCAAATTTAAAATGCAACTCAATCTTCTGATTACGAGGCGTGCAATCATGCTAGCGCTCGCTATAACTTTCCTAAAGTTAATTACACACTTTTAATCGCGCCGGTAGATACTCTTTAAAAACATGCTCAATTTATTATATTAGTTTTCGTGGTCAATTGACAACGACAGATAACTTAGGTATATTAAGTGATTATTCACCAATTTGCTGTTGCTAGGGAGAACGACCACCATTGCTAAGGTAATTTTGCAATTTTCTTCCTTATACAAATTCATTTCTTCACTTCACGAAAGAATATGTGACATGTTCCGCGAAAAGGGACCACTTGATTTTATTTGGCGTTACAAATCCGTTACAAATTTTGTAACGCTGGCGTTACAAATCCGTTACAAATTTTGTAACGCTAGCGTTACAAATCCGTTACAAATTTTGTAACGCCGGCGTTACAAATCCGTTACAAATTTGTAACGCTGGCGTTACAAATCCGTTACAAATCCATTACAAATTTTGTAACGAAGTGTTACACGTATAAGAGTAAGATTTGAAATCGATTCTATTCTTACCTGATAAGCTTCGATATTGGACTGATAGTTTACAAAAATAATCGTAAGATCTATCAAGAGTGAAAATTAACTGGCTGGCCAAGATATGTTTTTAGGGAGTTTCTGGTTAACATTTCCTTGAAAAACTGAGAAGACTCTTTATTGTAAAACTTTTCCTTACCTAACAGAGTTCATTTAAAACTAGTTTACACAGTCAAACTTTTACCTTGTGTAATTTAAATCAACAGACCTGTCATTAGTCATCTACAATATTTAGACTAGTCTAAAATATTTACACGCTTCAATATGAAAAACTTCATAATGCACAGGTCTTTTGTTTTAATTTTTGCAAGGCGAAAGTGCGGCTGTATAAACTTGTTCTACTTGATAAACAAAAGTTTTTAAAAACACTTTTTTGGTGGCACCCGTTGAGTATTAAAAATAGAAAGGGTCACCTGGTTCACATTCACTTAAGAAACTGAATAGATGGGTTTTAGAAAAACAAACTAAAATTGTTACTGCAAATAGAAACCATCTATAATGATTCTATCTTTCAAGAGTATTCTTTTGGAACTCACTTGAGATTTAATTCAAAGCGAAGTTGCTGCATCCTACGTGTCTTAGACTTTACATGATAAATAATTAATGAGCATTATTTGTGCAATGTATTGTTAACATAACTTTATAGATACCAGGAGATACACAACCATCATCGCAAATTTGAAGCAACTTAGTGTAAACTATGATGGGAAATGGGAAGAGAGAAATAACATTTTAACGTCGGCTTGACGAGTTGCAAAAGTTTTCTTTTAAGATACTCACCTCCATAATGACTTTCACTTACCTTACTTCAAATTTAATCTTCTATGTTAATGCTTGTGTGGCAACGCACTTCGATTACAGAGTAAAAGTAAAGTGTTTTTTCATCTGTCCAGTTGAAACTAGGTGACGTTAGTCCGACTTTGCTGTTCGAGAGGGAGGTAGAGCAGTAAGGAAAGTCAACTGGAACTCTCTAGGACATTGCTTTCTTGGGAAAGGAGTGACTCCGCTGTTGATCCTAGTGTAAGCTTAATTGTCTGGCGCCGCGATGGATCACAGTAGTGGATATTTCCTAAGGGTGCCATTCCCATAGAAACGGCAATGTCTCAGCAAAAATTTTATCAATGAATTTCAGTCGTATTGAAACGCTTCTGATTTTTCACTGATGTGATTTAAAAGAAAAACAAAAAACTAGAACAAAATGTAAACACGGTGAAAGTTTTATGAACGTGAGAAGAGAAGAAGACATTGCATTGCAGATACTCTTGATACGCGTTACAAATTTTGTAACGCTGGCGTTACAAATCCGTTACAAATTTTGTAACGCCGGCGTTACAAATCCGTTACAAATTTTGTAACGCTGGCGTTACAAATCCGTTACAAATCCGTTACACTAGGCGTTACATCAAGTGGTCCCTTTTCGCGGAACATGTCACATATGAAAACATAAGTGGTACATACCAGCAGGACTCGTTTTCGTGTTATTCAATGAAATTAAATTTCTAATGAAATTAGTTTCCAGCTCCCTTTACAGTAACAGTGAAAAGGAAGCTTAACCGGTATTTCCACAAACAGAAACTTGCGTGAGTTAAAATAACAATTCTGTTGGCTGATTGCACACCTCTCATAACAAGACCTGAGTGTTTCTTCAAAAAATGTTTTAATACATAAATTTAAAGCTAAAAATAGAGCGTAGTTTTGTTTTACTGAGTGAGAAGCAGGTGTTTTTTAATGCTCAAGCAATACTCCTCACAAGATGAAATGTCTATTTTTCTTAAATGTGATGGTTTATGGGAAAAGGATAACAAGTGAAAAAGCGATTCTTCAAAATCGATTTCGAAAATCGATTTGGAAGATAATAACAAGAATAAAAATGATTCGTAAAAAAGAACCAAATGCTGAAAACGGTATTATAAACTGGCGCAATAATATGAATAGATGCAAAAACTAAAAAAAGATTTTTATTTTTAGACTAAAGGCTGTTTTCCACTTTTTGAAAATTTAATGCGGAAAGAAACGGACGAATACAAGAGAAAGGACGTGATTGGGTCTTCCGCTAATGTAAACGTAGCTTAATTAATAACCAGAATTTATAACAAAAGAAATATACTTGCATATATGCAATATTTAAAGACAAATTTGTGCCAATAGAGAAAAAAATATTTTTCGAAAAGAAAATGCAAATAAAAACTTAAAATCGTTGCTATTGCCGTAATAAGATTATTGTTTACATCGTAGATTCCATGTTTCATGTATGTGACCATCCAAGGGATTTTGATGACAAATGATATAAATAAAATAAAATAATGGTATTTTGTTAGAATATGAAAAGTAGGATTCACCTACTCACTACGTTTCGTTTCATTCAACGTCTGTGTATATTTATATTATTCATATTCCCATGCGCCAGTTTTCGAAGTTGGAACATAACCGGGAGTATTATATCTAATTGCTATTTTGACAAATAAAAATACAAAGTTCATGTAAAGCATTTTTTTTATTGATAAAGATGTCTACACTTTCAAAAGATGTTGTTGTTATCGGGACTTCAGCATTACTTTGAAAACTCAATGTGACGGATGTATAATTACAGGTAGCACGCGTTAGTGTTTAATAATGAACTGATTACCTGGTTCTTATTCACTTAGAGATAAAAGAAACAGTAGTTAGTTCTCAGGTTGCTACAAATAGAAACCGTCTGCTAAAATTCCTTTGTGTTTAAGTTGTTCTACCGCTGTTATGTGAAATGAACGTGGTTCACATTCAGTTTAGGAAAAAAGACAAAAAAGGTTTGTTTTAAAGCTATTGCCAATAGGAACCGTCCCTTACAATTCTTTTTTGAGTTGTTCGATCCTTATTTTGGTATATTCCTTGGGGGGAATATTTATCAGAATTTTAATCAACACTTGAGTGAGTGATATAGAATCAAAAAAGCGATTCATTAGAATCGAAAAAGCGATTCATTAGAATCGGAAAAGCGATTCATGTGAAGGGAAAAAGCGATTCATGTGAAGCGGAAAAGTGATTCTGTGAAGTGGAAAAGTGATTAAGTGCTTCAAATCGCTTTTTTGCTTGTTATCCTTTTCCCATAAACCGTCACAAATGACGAAATGTCTTTATTTTTAATAGTAGATACTTAAATGATGTAGATGTTTAAAAAATGTCTACATATTTTACACATGGGGTGTTTCTTCATAAAAAAACTTAAGAGAAAATCCCTGAAGCATAATGAATGAAATGAAATAATAAATCAAATAAAAAAAATTGACATATAAATTATACGTAGAGATAATGAAGGTGTGCGAAATGTAGCATGGCTCAAGCAATTCAAGAACTGTTAAGGCGTGCTTTTTGTTACACATGGATGCGTACGCGTGGGATCACACACCTCATATTTACAAAGCCTGGTGAAGATGCTTAGATATGTTCAGTGTGCAACAAATCGCGTACGCGAGTATGTACGCACGTTGTATTAATACAGTCGTACACAGATATTTTCACCAACGTACATTATCGTACGCACATGATTCTTAAGGCGGCCGCAAATCGAGACAACATTTAGGACAACATTTTCACCAACATTTTGGGCAACATGTTGGTACGATTTGCTACCCCTATAAAATTTCTGCCAACATTTAAACCAACATTTTATTAGTTTCATTCATTCTCTTTCTCGTCACAATTTTTCAAAATGGCTGAAAGGGAAGTCGCAGCATTTATTTTGTTGACTTTGGCTATAGATGAAGATGATGAGAAAAAGAGTCGGGGTCCTACGAGAAAATGGATACAGCGGAGGAATCAGGATGGCATGTATAATAATCTTGCTCAGGAGCTCTTAATCGAAGATACAAAATCTTATAAGGAAATGATGAGAATGGATTATAGTTGTTTCAAGGTAATCCTACAGTTGATTGAGCCCTATATTGCTCCAAAAAGTTCGGGAGTTTCAGGACAGCGTGTTGTCTCACCTGCTGAAAGGCTAGTTTTGACCATTCGGTTTCTTGCAACAGGTGAAAGCTTCAGATCATTATGTTATCAATTCCGTGTATCAGAAAGGGCAATATCATATATAGTTGATACAACAGCAAAAGCAATTGTAGCATACATTGGTAAAGATTATATAAAACTTCCTTCTTCTTCTGAATGGATGAACATTTCTGAAACGTTTGAATCGCGGTGGAACTTTCCTAATTGTCTTGGGGCAATTGATGGCAAACATATACAAATAAGACCACCTCCTGGTACTGGGTCAGAATACTACAATTACAAGAAAACATTTTCTATAATTCTATTAGCCATTGCTGGGCCAAATTACGAATGTATCTATGCAGATATAGGTAGCAATGGGCGTATGAATGATTCAGGCGTTTGGAATGCATCTGATCTGCGGAAAAAAATTGAAGACGGTGATTTAGGAATTCCTGAAGCCAAAGTGTTGCCTTTTGGGTGGACGAAAGTACCTCATGTTTTTGTTGGAGACGATGCATTTGCGTTGAAACCATATATGTGACGGTTTATGGGAAAAGGATAACAAGTGAAAAAGCGATTCTTTAAAAGCGATTTATCGCTGCAAAAAAGCGATTCATTAGAAGCGAAAAAGTGATTCTATTGAAGCGAAAAAGTGATTCAAGTGAAGTGAAAAAGTGATTCACGTGAAGCGAAAAAGTGATTCACGTGAAGCGAAAAAGCGATTCATGTGAAGCGGAAAAGTGATTTCGAAATCGATTTGGAAGATATATAATAATAAGAATAAAAAATGATTCGTAAACAAGAACCAAATGGTGAAAAACGGTATTATAAACTGGCGCAATAATATGAATAGATACAAAAACTAAAAAAAGATTTTATTTTTAGACTAAAGGCTGTTTTCCACTTTTGGAAAATTTAATGCGGAAAGAAACGGACGAATACTAGAGAAAGGACGTGATTGGGTCTTTCGCTAATGTAAACGTAGCTTAATTAATAACCAGAATTTATAACAAAAGAAATATACTTGCATGAGCTGCAAAATATAATTTTAAAGACAAATGTGCGCCAAGAGAGAAAAAAAATATTTTTCGAAAAGAAAATTAATGTAAACAAAAACTTAAAATCGTTGCTATCGCCGTAATAAGATTGTTTACATCGTAGATTCCATGTTTCATGTATGTGACCATCCAAGGGATTTTGATGTCAAACGATATAAATAAAAAAAGTAATGGTATTTTCTTAGAATATGAAAAGTAGGATTCACCTACTCACTACGTTTCGTTCATTCAACGTCTGTGTATGTTTATATTTTTCATATTCCCATGCGCCAGTTTTCGAAGTGGAAAGATAACCGGGAGTATTATATCTAATTGCTATTTTGCCAAATAAAAATAAAAAGTTCATGAAAAACATTTTTTTCATTGATAAAGATGTCTACACTCTCAAAAGATGTTGTTGTTATCGCGACTTCAGCATTATTTTGAAAACTCAATGTGGCGGATGTATAATTACAGGTAGCACGCGTTAGTGTTTAATACTGAACTGATTACCTGGTTCTTATTCAGTTAGAGATAAAAGAAATAACAGTTTGTTCTCAAGTTGCTACAAATAGAAACCGTCTGCTAAAATTCTTTTGTGTTTAAGTTGTTCTACCGCTTTTATGTGAAATAAACGTGGTTCACATTCACTTTAAGAAAAAAGACAAAAAATGTTTGTTTTAAAGCTATTGCCAATAGGAACCGTCCCTTATGATTCTTTTTTGAGTTGTTCGATCGTTATTTTGGTATATTCCTTGGGGGGAATGTTTATCAGAACTTTAATCAACACTTGAGTGAGTGATATAGAATCAAAAAAGCGATTCATTAGAATCGGAAAAGCGATTCATGTGAAGCGGAAAAGCGATTCATGTGAAGCGGAAAAGTGATTCATGTGAAGCGAAAAAGCGATTCCTGTGAAGCGAAAAAGCGATTCATGTGAAGCAGAAAAGCGATTCTGTGAAGTGGAAAAGCGATTAAGTGCTTCAAATCGCTTTTTCGCTTGTTATCCTTTTCCCATAAACCGTCACATATGATGAAACCTTATCCACAGAAAGAGCTGACAGAAGATAAACGCATCTACAATTATCGCCATAGCCGAGCTCGTAGAATCTCAGAAAACCTTTTTGGTATTATGGCTAATAAATGGCGTATTTTTCAACAACCTTTAAATTTATCGCCAGAAAAAGCTCGTACAATAACATCATGTGCTTTGGTGCTGCATAACTTTCTCCGGATAAATAGTAAATCTGTGTACACACCACCTGGTTTAATTGATTATGTTGATAGAAATGGTCAATTAGTTCCAGGATCCTGGCGATCTGAGCAAGTAAATCCGCTTGGGGTATTTTCTACATCTTTTCCAAAACAGACAGGAAAAAATGCATCAAGAAATGCTAAGGTGATCAGAGAAATTTTTACAGAATATTTCATGAGCGAAGGAGGAAGTGTCAATTGGCAATGGGAACGGTCATGAAAAACACTATAAACTAAAAGTTAACTACATTTTATTCTTTGAAAAGTTTAATAACAAAAACATAAAATGTAAACAATATTATGTAAAATATACTATAAACTATATTATAAGTTACATAATAAAAACGTGTCAATTATTATAATCTTGAAGCATTGAAGTATATTGACCCTGGGTTACATCATAAGGGTTAATTGGGGCTGGGGACAGAGCGTGTCGAGAATGTACAAATTGGTTGTTTTTTGAATAGTGAGCAGCACCAGAACCAAACTCTTGCATTTTTATTTCAAATATGATATCGTTGATTCTTTTTTCTGCAATACAACGACTCTTGTTGTCCAAGGTTTTCAGTTGCTCTGACACGTATAGAGCGAATGGATCCTCAAGTAATGGGCGTTTTGGGCTTTGGGGCTTATCCAACACATCAATACACTTTGCAATTAACTTTTGCTTTTGTTTCTGTCTTTCTTCAACAGGAGTGATACATCTTTTCCTGCTGACTTGTTTTTGTGAATTAGCCTCCATTTCGATAGAGTCATCCATCAGATCTTCAGTATCACTTTCGTCGTTGACCATCATCGACTGTGATTCAAAGTTTATTGTTGATAAACTCTTGGCTGTTTTCTTTACTTGATCCACGAACTTCATTTTTTGCATGAATTGCCAGGAACTCTCGAATAATTCGTCAGTACTTTGGCCACTCTTTGTTTTGTTTTCCTTAGAAAGCTCTCTACCAAATTGGGCTCGTAATGATTTCCACTTAGCTTGTATGGTTTTTAGATCCATATCCATAGCTTCTTTAATTTCAGACAAAGCCTTCTCTTTTTTATCTCTTTTTGAATAGCTTTTGTCGGAAATGTCCCATAGACAAGGTCTTTCCTCATACAAGTCAATGAGTTTTTCCACTGACTCATCGTCCCACTTAAATTTATTACGTTGCGAAGCTTCATCCATTTTAATGAAATTATTGAACTTTCTTGTTTGGATTTTCTTTTGATATTTTTTTCATACAGGTCCGATGGGATTAAAAACATTCGAAAAGTATAAAAAACATTCGAAAAGACATCATAATATCAAAATGTTGTCCAAAATGTTGGGCCAACATGTTGAAAAGTATAGCAAATCGCAAGCAACATAGAGCAACATGAAATATCATCAAAAATGTTGGCCAACATTTTTAAAAAAGTTTAAAAATGTTGGCCAACATTTTTGACGATTTTTTTCCTTCTCCAACATGTTGCTCGCTATAGCAAATCGAGGCAACATGTTGGCCAACAAATGTTGTCAATGCATGTTGTCACAAATGTTGTCTCGATTTGCGGCCGCCTTTATATAGCGTACGCAAGTTGTATAATGATGAAGTATTTGTAAGTTGAGCGAAGTAGATTCATTATATCAAAAAAAAAACAAGTTCCAGTTTCATTTCGAAAAAGCACACAATTAATGGCTACCATCTTTCTTATTTGACTGGTTGTGCTGATTTTTTTACGTTATCAATATATTTTACGCAATGTGGAGGAGTGTTAAAGGCCTGAAAATAATAGTTTTACATGAAAGTTTAGGTTTCTCTGATATAATATGGATGCAACAATACTACAGTAATTATTCATTCCCTCAGCATTGATAACGCTTGTTCCGTCTGTAAGTGCGCACAAGCGCAGGCTTGTTTTTCCGTGCTCTGTCGGCGTACACCTCCACACAAGTGTGATATTCCATGGGTAGATATCTCTCGGTAACACCAGTCGACCAACTAAGAAGGCAACTGGGTGTGAGATTCTGCTCAACGTGGTATCATAATTGGCCAGGAGTCAGTATATTAGCCAGAAAAGACAGGTTGACTTTGTAAAGCATTATAAAAAGTACACAATTGAAAATGTCTCGACTTTTTTATTCCATGTTACATACATCTTACTTTCGGCCGAACGGCCTTTACGACAAGCTAATAACTTTTTATGAAAAGTTCACGTACGGTATATTAAAACATTGCGTACGCTATCGTACTTTGTAGTAGGTGCGTTAACAAAGAAGCCCGTAGGGCCTTTTTGGTGCGCTATAAACGTGCCAGCAAATTTTTTAAAAACAGCGCTCCTCAACCTGTTCTAGGCGCGTTGCGCACCTATTCTGCACACCATCACGCGCCATTTAAACAGTAAGAATGCTAGCATCGTTTTCGTTTATTCAAGGAGTACAATCACGCGTGATAATGATGATAAAATACTACCAATTTCGTTGTTAGTAAATTTGCGATAATTTAAAAATCTGTTTCTATAAAGACACTTGTATATCAAAACTTATTATGAAAAGTTATGTCAGTGATACATTGTTTGTATTGATAGGAATGTCATTAATTATTCATAAGGTTGTGTCTGTCGTTGGAAAAGAAAAAATTTTTCCAGATGTTTTATTGTAAAACATATCGTTGAAGATAAAAATACAACATGATGAAGTAAACACCTGAACAACTTTTATTTATTTGTTCACTGACCACATTAAAACATTTGCAAGTTAGTTTGCTTTGATTTGCACAATGCAAAAAAGTTTCTTCAATAACTTTTGAAAAAATGAATGAACATTTTCAGATGTCACAATAGTATTCCCAAAGGCTGTTGGCTTAGGCAACATTTTCTCTACACAGACATTTCCTGCGTTTTATGTTTTTACATAAAAGAACTGGTGGCGTACTTTCGAAAGCCCAATTTACATATATACAAAGAAACTTTTTCTTGCGAAGAAATTATGTGGATTGAGTTTTAAAATATCAAGCAAACTGGCAAAAACATGCTCAAAGTCAGCAAAAATTAACATTAGAACGTTTGAATGGACGTTGCTCCTACGTTATTTTGCTGAATTTGAACAGGTTTTTGCCTGCTGGGAAAAAACGTAACAGATGTTCAGGCACGCGAAAAGAAACGCTCCATAGTCTTTCTAGGAGCGTATGGAGGTGCGCGAGCGCGATAGCGCGCCTTATTCTTCCAAGACTGAATATACAATATTATAAATACCATAAAGAAAATATAATATAACACAAAAAATATAGCAGTCTTACCTTTGTTCATAACCTTTAAACAACACTTGTACATTCTTACAAAATAGTTTCTCTTCCCCATCCGTAGTCATGTTATTTGAACAACAGGAAAGCAATCAAGATTGTCTAGTCTTCCAACCTATTTCCTTTAAAATTCTGCAAACAACAAATTACATAGATTTTAATTCTCATTAACTTATATTTCCTCATACATATACAAAGCTATATATAGCTATTTATTATATCAGCCTAACTTTTAGCTGATTAGGGTTTTTTGATAAAGTTAGTAAATAAGTTAATAATAATAAAGTCCATCAATTTGGAGTTTATCATCAGTGGTAGTTAATTATACACCAAATCAATTATAAATCAAGGAATATTTTCAAACCATCATAAAGAGTTTGTGAAGACCATCATCATGAAATAAATAGACAAACAGGAGGGAAAATGCATAAGGAGTTGCAGGCCAGCCTAAGTACAGTTTTTTTTTATCATTAGATGCATGTGATAGGACATTATTGTTTGAGGAAAGACCTAATGACAATCTCGTTTCATTTAAGGCGTGTGAAATGATGTTGATGAAGAAAGCTCTACAGTGTAGCTACCTCCCTCAACAAAAAGCCTTGCCCTGAAAAATCCATTTGACTATTATCAACATTAGCTGCTTTTGAATTCTATGAACATTTGAATAATCAAGCAGATTGATTTGTTGTTAACATTATAATTTGTGGATTTGGGGAATATGTAAGACTCTGCCAGAGTGTCGTTAGTCCCTCAACCCGCCAAAATGATTTGTTTGCTTTTTATAGCTATGACCAATAGCAAAGAAGGCCCGCGCCATAAGCGAAGTTGAGATTCTGATAAACAGCCTCGTTCGGAAAAATTCTGAGAAAAATTGTTTGTTTTGCTTTGGTTTAAAAGTTGAAACGAAAGTGTTTATCGGCCTGAAAATGTTCTTCAGGGGGAATCTTTTATTGATCCCAATAATTTTTTCTCATCATACAATGGCCAATAAGAATCATTAAAAATTCATTCAAACAACTAAAAATTTTTGTTCTTATCAATTATTCTGTTTTTCTTAAATTATTTATGTTATTGGCTGTATGTATATTACGTCACTTTTGTGAAAAATAGTTCAATGGATTAATGTTTAAATCACTATCAAATCTATTTTAAAAAACTTCTGAACATTTTTATCTCACTGTTACTGCATAACCTATTAATGATATTATTATGATGGTGTTTTATACAAACTAAAACAAGAAAGAAAGTTATATAATGGGTTTCCTTTGAAAAAATTAAGCAGTGTGATGTTAAGAGAAGTAAATAACTGTTGGTGAAAGTTTATCAAGGTGATTGCTATGTCAAAAATGATATTTAGATTACTTAATTTATATAAGTCTTCTTGCAGTTTTTGGTAATTTTGCTTCTCCGTTGTAAAATTTATTTCAACTTAAAAATCATCAAAAATGTAACACATAATTATGATATAATAAGAAAAAAAGTGTAAGTCTTGGGTTTTAAGGAAAGAAAGAATAATTTTTTATTTTTCTGACAAATTTTCTTCACGAACTATGTCGTGTCATTATCAGGTCCAACTACAAATTAAAAACATACACGTTCTTACAGCTATTTCTATGAAAAATGTTTGATTAATTAATATCTTTTCTTATGGTATATTAAAACAAAGTTAAAAACAATTTATTTTTTATCCCTACACTCATTCCTGATTACCTAAAGTATGTACAATATATATAGTGATTAATAATTTTTAATAATGGAAAGGCAATCATACAGAAAATTACATAGATATAATAAGATATTATAACATGATAATTATGCATTGCATAAATTAAATGTGGGAAATAGTTACATTTTTTACGTTATTATTAAATTCATGCTTGTTACACACTTCTTTGCTGCCTTTTTCAATCCTGAAATTTTGGTGTATCCATCAACTATATGAAACACACCTTGATTTGCTAAATTGAGTACAATACTTTTCAGCCATGATAGAGACACAAAAATATTAATAAGATGAGCACGAAAAAAAGCTAATATGGAATATTAATCCAGGTAATATGGAATAGCCTTCATCCTTTCATCCTTAGTTGTTTGTTCCTGCAGCTGCGAATTTTTAGTGGGTGATTGGAATTTACTAATAATATAACCAACTGCTTCATACACATGTCACTTGTATGAGGTCTGTTACAGTATCAAGTTAAAAGACAGTAATAAACATGGGAACATTTGCATTCTAAGTTTGCTATACAATACAATTTACTATACAATTTATGTTAAAAAATTGTGAGTTGAAGTATGAACCAGGCATAGAGATAATTTCAATATAAATTTTAAATTTTTTTTTTTTATATAATATCACCTGTGCATGGCTTTTTTGTAGCATTTTTGAAATCCATATTCATTTTTTATATACATATATAATATGTATATTATTCTCTATTCTGTCAAATATATAAAATGTTTATGGATTGTTGTAAAATTATAGTTATACATTACCTACTATAATGTTATTACAACAATCAATCAACGTACACATACTGAAAAAGTGAGGAGTTTAGGAATCTTAAGCAAGAACTAGATGTTTGTGTTGTAAGATACAATTTTAGAAATATCATGACCTTTTGGTTTTTTCGTGGTGTTTAATGGTTTTTGTACATTATACACTTATAGAGAGAATATTCTGAATACTACAATAAGCTTGCAGTAGATGTGATCCTAGAACCATGAGTAATGAAAATCATAATGATTCCAGAGCTGTGGAAGAACCCAAAGATCACTGTGCATGTATGACAAAAGTAACAGATAAAATAATTTCAATACTAGAAAATTCATTTGCCAGGTATGGTGATTATTTTATTATTTCTTTTGATTTTACATAAGGAAGCAAGAGAATTCCTACATTTCAAGTTATTTAGAAAAATATCATTATAATGTTGAAAGTTACGTTTGAAAAAAAGATATTTGAGGAAACAAAGACCCAAGACTCTGATACCAACACTCAAGATATAACATCTTAACGTGAAAGGTGCAATGTCTAGGACCCTATTTTTGTTGTCACAATAATGATGTGTCATGTCAAAAGTCAACTTGTAGATATTGTAATGTTTCTCATGTGTACAAATATCTAGTGCAACAATTTTAATGAATCAAAACCAGTTCAAAAATCTCATTTTATCATTTGTGTTAGCCTGAACAAAAGAAAATTTTCCATTTGAGTTTTGCGTCCTTCATTATTGAGCCAAATTCCATTTGTTTATTTTATTTTCATTATAAGCCATATTTGTTTGTTTTACAGAACACTGTCATGTTTCATGTTCAAATTCAGAGTATCAATATCAAGGAATCTTGAGGAGGAGGGAAATTTTAGCAAATTACACAAATAACCATGTTACTCCTAGTTATTTAAGTGGTTGGTTGAAAGTTGATAGATTTGTCGGAGGGAAATTTCAAATCAGTAAAAGATTTCTGATTATTTTCCCGAAAACATCAATCAAATTTCAAACATGTGATTAAGATTGAATTATTTACTTATTTGATTTGAGTTTTTGTTATTTTTTATAGACTTGGGTTATTGATAGGAAAGCATCCACTGAAAACTATCCTTTTTTCGGTTTTGTTTGCCCTGCTGTGTACAGCAGGCATTTTACGTCACAAAGAAGAAAGTCGAAGAGAAAAGCTATGGGTAGACCAAGATTCTGAGTATGTATCTGAACAAGCCTGGGTCCGGGAACAATTTCCAACGAAAATGCGATATATCAATGTCATGTTGATACGGGATGATGTTTTAACACCAGAAGGCTTATTGCAGGTATGTTTGTTTATCCTATTTGTATTTGACTTTCTTTTGTAAATTTTTCAAAAATAGAACCTTTTGAAAATGCACGTTGATGAGGACAATGAGCAAAGTTAAGACAGAAAACTAATTTTTAGAAAGGACTGTCATTTAACTGTAAAATTTGCATATTTATTTACTTCTAGCTTTTTATCTTTTTCGTTTAGTGACTAATCATTTCCTTTTTTCAAATTTTTTGATTCTCAGTAGTCAACGTTCATAAAAATGAATGATCTTACAAATTGGTTCAAATTGAACCAATTTGATGTTAAGTCTTCATTTAGAAATATTTGTAATTACAGGCAAGTAGTTGTATAGTTCAAAGAAACGTAGTGTGGCTATTTGTTTATAGTAATCACCACTGCTTTTATCTTACAAAGAATCTTTTTGTTTTAGTTATTGCAATTAGACAGTTTGATTAAAAATTTGTTCAAGAATTCAACAAGATATGAACTACAATGGAACAACATTAGTTTCAAGTAAGTTTTCCCTTTTGTTTTAGCTAATGTCAAAGTGTGATCTTGAATAAAAAGGCAGACCCTGAGAAGGGCCTTCTCAGGTATATAAAAAAGGCTTCTAAAAGAACATCGCTCTCAATAAAGGGCTAACTAAAGTTATGACTATAAAACACATAAATATAAAAACTACTTGTATTGTAACTGACATCTAATATTCTGACCACCAACATGACTATAAGTTGAAGTGGATTAAGAAGGTCCTAACTAAGTAGTCTCCCTTTTTACATGGATTACAATGGATACAGAATTCAATTTTTTTTGTAATGATTGCAGTTGTTTTTCGATAATGTAATTCCAAGAAAGAAATTCTTCAGATTTTTTCAGGATTTCCCTTGAAATTTCACATGTGTATTTAAAATAATCGAAACAATCTTAGTACTTTCTTTAAGTTCAATTTGCTCCTGGGTAACAGCAACATTTTTGTCTGAATATTTCTCCCAGTTTGTATATTTATAATGCTGTATTCGGTTTACTTGCCAATGAAGATTTCATTTTGATAAATATCATTCCATGATATGATACACTGATTGTCATATTCATGCCAATTCTATTTTGGGTTAAAACAGTAAAATCAGTTTACATTTAATCTAAATATCTGTTCAAATTCAATATTCATATATACTCCATCTCATACAGCAATGTCCCATTATACAATTCCAATATCTTATCACTTGGAAGGATTTGCATTTTTTACTTGAAAATGTGAGAGCACTAGCTAGAACTTTTGGAATTGTGCATTTTTCACTGTATTGGGAAGTTGGTGCGCCAGTCACCTTTCAGGTTGGGGTCTTATGGCACATTGTGCAAGACCTGATATGGGTTACAGAGGGGCAAAGTCAGAAAAATCTAGACGTAATTGGGAAATTGAATGTGATTAGATTTATTGGGGAAATTATGTTATGTATGTAATTTGTGAAGCCTAGCTAATGCCCTGAATGTTTCTTATACTGGAAATACTAGAAATGCCTGTAATACATTTATTTTTTTTTTTATATCTCATTCTCTTTTCAGGTAGTGTTTAACTTCTGTGTTTAAATTAAATTAGAGTTATGTTGTCAACAAGATTACTTTGTTATTTTTCGTTACATACTTTGCCTTTTATGATTGAAATGCAAAGTTAGTTTGATGTGTTACAATTAAATTCTTCATTTTTGTCATTGCAGTCAACCTCCATTTACTCTCCTGGAGTTTTGGTCGTTCAATGCCACAAGAATTCAACAGCTGACCAAAGATGATATTCTTCAAAAAATTGATCAAGAGAAACAATTACTTTATAGGTTGGTGTAATCATTTTTTGTTTGTATATATTTGACTTTTTAATCAGTCAATTCAGCACTCTTTTTCTGCTTTTGCTATTATCTTACATTTTGCAATCAAGCAAATACATCATTATCAATTTTGTTTCTGTTATGTTTCGTATAAGATAATCGGCAAATTATGGTTTCTGTAAACTATTTATAATATGATAGGATTGTCTATCAACTGTAATGACACTGACCATAATCTTAGATCATCCTAGATAAGATAATTCCTTTAATCCTGGTTTTGTATATCACTTAATTAAGAGAGAAACTCAATTGTTGTCGCACAACAATTTATTTATTATTTATTTCTAAGTAGGTTCTAAACATTGACAGGTTTGAAATTTTAGGAAACACAAAAGTTCTGTTAATTTATCCCAAGAAAATAATGATCACTTTTGATCATCTTGAAAAATTGAATAACTTAGACTACTACATACTCCATGGTCTTATTAAAGTTGATGTCAGACCTTTTGCATATTGGAAGACATGGCATTGTGTTCTCCATTGAGCACAACATTTACAAGCAAATGAATCAGGAATCCATCTTGATTTGCGGTGTTACTTGTTGTAACATTATTAAAATCTTCGATTGTCTATATCTCAGTAACAGTTTCTTAGAGATAGTTAATCTCGCCCATTTCATGGGGGGAGCTTACTCTTCTGGGGGGACCTAATATGTAAAGGGAAACATCTGGGGGCTAAACATTTTTCTAGTTCATATTATATTTTTTTTCTATAAGAAATCAACAAACTATTCTTGTAATTTACTTTCATTAACCTAAGGCCATAGTTATTTTCATTCAGCGTAAAACAGACTTAGCAAAAATAGGGATGCAGAATGCGTGCATTATTCATCATGAATTATTTTGCATACGAAATAATGACATACAGTGCGCATTTTTTCACAATTATCTACTACGAAGCAGATTTTAGAACAAACCATTTTATAAATCTTATGAAGTCTATTTATTTATGTTGAATACATCAGGTGTGTTTGTTTCTTTTTTTCATGCTATATTAACATTTGTCTAGACAGTCAAGTAAAAGAAAGTCACGTCGCGACATGTATCTTAGCAGCGTTTATGTTCAAGATGAATTATATTCTTCTAAAATTTCAAATTATTCTTCTTTTCCATTAAAAAGAAATCGTAAATTCCAATAAAACAAGATATTCCATAGATTTTTTTCGCTAAAACATAAAAAACATCTTACAAAGCTTCTGTTGCTTTTGTCAGGGGGACTTGGCATATGCAGGAGTCAGGGGAGACCTAAAGGTTTGGGGGGGGGGGAACTAATTTTGTTGGGGGGACCTTCAACCCTGGTTGGAACCATGCATTTTTTCTGACAGTTTTATGGTTTCAAAATACTTTCCTTCCTCTGTGATTTTATTATTTTCAACAATGTTTAGTTCACATGGGAGCTTAAAGGCGGTTTTCCACTTCAAGAAAATTTTCTGCGGACAGGAACGGACAGGAAAATGTTCCGCGGACAGGACAGGAAAATTTTCAGTTGTTAATTTCCACACCTTTTTACAAAATGGAAAATTTTCTTTTCTTTCATTTTAAATTTTGACTCTGCAAAATATACTAAGTACAACAACAAAGTGGTAAATGTGGTACTTTGTTCAGAGAAATATTTTAGCCAACAAAAGAAGAAAAAATGGAGTGGAAAGAAAAAGGCGAATTTTATCTTTTGGTAAAAGAAAAGTTGTTGCCAGATTATGAGTTCTTTTTCCAGTCCTATCGAATGAACTCGAAACAATACGAAGAGCTTTTGAAAAAAAATTCACCACAAATAAATAGCATGTTTTTTGTTCATCAAAAATAATTTTTCTGTTTTTCTGTGTAGTACTTTGATCGACTCACAATCTGAATAGTTTTTCTACGGACTGTGATTTTTAAAAACTGTAAGCAAAAAGCTGAAATAACGCATTGGATTGACTCCTTAAAATTCATCACCTATTTTCTGTCAGGAAAGAACAGAAAAAGTTGAACTCGATTCTACTTCCATCAGAACGGAACGGAAAGGAAAATTTTCCGTTCACGTGATGTTTGCGCATGCTCAGTTGCTTTTCCTTTCCTGTCCGTTCCTGTCCGCGGAAAATTTTCTTGAAGTGGAAAACCGCCTTAACGCAAGAGAAAGGAAATTTTTTAATCGGTTTTTTCGACTTACATTATTTCAATACCCAAGATACTATTGTTATATTTTATTATGATTATTAACTATCATAATTATTATAGAAATAATAACAACCTGAAATTTTGGCTGGTACTTGAAAGGGTACTGCATGTATTTTGTATCTAAATAAAAAAAATTCTAATATTATTAAAGTCAGTAAACCTATTATTTTATAATATTCTTCATTATTATCACCTTTTCATTTTCAGTCCGATTCGCAACAGATATGAAACCGTTTCAACTTATCTTAGTGATCTCAAAGGCAATTCCACACATAGCATTGTTGCGGCACGAGTTTCAAAAATGACGTATTTCATAAAAAGAGAGGATGTTTTGAATAAAGCAAGAGGACAGTGGGTAAGTACACTGAAAGAGCAAACCATTATGAATGGAAGCCCAATTTCCAAAAAGACAGGGTTACATATACTCATTGGTGTTATTTACTTTGTCATAGAACCACAACTTTCTAATTGCATGTTTTCCATTTTTTCATTTAGTTCTCCCAGTATATTAGTTTCACCAATGCATAGAGTATCGGTAATAGAAATTAATTACATCTGTTTTCTAATTTAATTTCAGGAAGATGAGAATGGAAAAGAATGGGAAATAGAATTTGGCAAAAAAATCAAGGCAACTTCTTTTTCGGGATCAACCGTATATTATAGTACTCTGCAAAGGTATCTTTAACGCTTCTTTTAATGTATGTGATGTTGAATTAGATTCTTGAGTTAGGTCCATAGCTGATACTTCGCAATTGGTTTTAAAAATGGAATCATTTCTCTTAGCTTCCTGCAAGCTGGTTTAGATGCAATTGGAAGTGATTTCGGACTTTTGTTCGCAGGATATTCCCTGATCATTGGATATATCGCCTTTCAACTAGGGAAGTTCTCAAGATTGCAGCATAAGGTAACATTAAATAAATATTAGATTTTCATGAAACATCTAATAATACTGCTGGATGTACACAAGGAGACTGTTCTCTAATTTCTATATAATGTGAATTTACCTTTCAATCTCTTCAAAAAGTACTAAGATATTCATTAAGTGAGGCTGTTTTTGTCCCCCTTAAAGTACAATTACAGATTATTCATTTTTTGATGTTTTATTTTTATTTATAATGGCTTCCATATTTCTTGACCTTTTTAATTTCATGTAGATATGGCTTGCTTTGGGTGGTGTACTATGCGTAGGTTTATCTATTGGCGTCTCCTATGGATTATGTGCAGCGTTCGGTGTATTTTACGGTCCTGTGCATTCAATACTTCCTTTTTTATTACTTGGTATGATATTTTTTTTTCTTCCTTCAGTAAGTTTAGCTACAATTTAAAGAGAATTTATTAGTGGAATAGTGGAGTGGTTAGTGAAACAGTTGAAAAAGAATTCACGAAATTATCAATGCTAAACATTAACTGTCGATTTTTTTCAATGTGTGAAGATTATTGCAAAATCTTTTATCTGTGGTTATAACTTTAATTTTAATACCAAAAATGAAAAATATTAAATAACTCTAACATGGGATATTGTCTCTACTAAGAAAATGAATGATAAGGAACAGTCAATTAATGTTAAAATTTGTGTTTCGTTACTAAAGGTCGATTTCCATACTGCTGCATTTTTATGCTCAAGCGGAAAAAGCTCACAAGATTTTTCTTAGGGATACAAATTGATTTCCATTAACCTTTTTCATGCACGTGCAAAAATTATCAAAACATTCACAATGTCAGCTTTAAACAGAGGAAAGTCACTAGTTTTGCGCAAGTTTGAACTGAACATATCAATTATATTGCTGTCGTCAAAAAAGAAATAGATAGGTAATTTCATGGGAAAAGAAGTGAATGAGAAAGTTTTTCTTAAAGAGACGTTCCAAAGGGCTTTACAATGTTTTGGTTAAAACTTTAATGCTGTTTGTCTAGAATATTTTTTCAAAGCATTTAGAATTAATCCTCCAATGTTCGAGGAATTACTTCCTTGGATTTCACCCTTCATGAAGAAATCTTGAATAGTTTGTTTCATTGACGCTCGCATAAATTAAAAACAAGCAATACTCAAATATGATTGGTTGACATGAAATTTAACAAAAGACAGAAAAAATATGCAATCAAAAGTAGAAAGAGTTTAACTTTTACGCTAACTTCAAGAGCAACTCAAGAGAAATTCCAAATCAGAGGTAATTTTTATTTTAAGTGTGTGCATGGCGAAATTCTTATGAGCTTTTTCTGCTCCAGCGGAAAATGCAGCTATGTGGAAAATGACCTTAAGTGTTTACGCTATACTTCAAAACATTCTTATTTCCTCAAAATCTAAAAAGAACTGTGTTGTGGTGTGAAAAGTGTCACTATTGCTGTTCAAAATTAAATTAAATTCTTTGGTTTTTATAAGTTCCTAGAGAGTGTCGACTTTGTGTCTTTGTGAAGGAGTAATTTAAGAAGAACATTGCAATTATTGACATATAAACAAATATGTTACTGTTCTGTCGTTTTGAGTAAAGACTTTTATGTTAGATAGGGAATAAATCTTTTGTTTTAGGAATAGGCGTTGATGATGTTTTTGTAATCATACAAACATGGGATAACAAATCTGGTGAAATAAATGATGATGAGCCAATTTATAAAAAAATTTCAAGAACAATGAGACATGCAGTATATGTTTTATATTAGTTTCTTTATGTCTAATTCCGATGAATTCTTACTGCCTTAATAAAAAAAAAAATTGAAAAAGCAAATCTTAAGGATTATTATTGTTATGTTATCAACCTGGCTATACTTATATAACCCTCAAAATTGGTGATTTTTATTTCATAGGGGGTGGCTATCACCGTAACATCATTTACGGATGTTTGTGCATTTCTGATTGGAGCAACAACAGTTTTGCCTGCATTAAGTTCCTTTTGTATTTATGCAGGTGTAGGTATGTGTCAGTGTTATTTTTGATGTTCCAGAGGGTATTAAAAGCAAATAGCAACTTATATGGCTTTGTCCTTTGTCACTTTTAAAGATTAGATTTTGCTCATGTGGATATAAAATTGAGTTATTGTCTGAAATAATAAATCAAGTGAAGTGAAGTTTTTTTTAGCTAATTCTAATGGGTTTTGCAAATTTTTGTAAAGTCCATGGACATAACATATCCACTGAAAAAACATATCCATTGAAAACACATCTACTGAAATAAAACATCTACTGAAATAACACATTACTTAAAAAATACATCTACTGAAAAGTATACATACGTTTTTTCCAGGAAACAAGAATTTATTAAATGTTTTTTTCTTTCTTAAAAGGTATCTTTATGTTGTTCATCTTTGCATCAACTTTTTTTGTTGCCTTGCTTACTATTGATGCGAAAAGGTAAGTGTCGATCATGTTTCATCCTAACAACTCCACCTCATATATTATTATAGATGTCCTATAAAAAGTCGTTTTTTAAATATTCTAGGCAAAGAATACATAGAGAGGCTTGTTGTGGTGTTAAACTGCCTGATGACTGGGAACCATTAGAGTGCTCAAAACAACTGTACCTGCAAAAGTTATTTAACATTTTTGCACAAGGTATTTTGTCCATACCAGGCAAGGTATCTTCAGCTTCTAATTATTTTGTTTTCTTCGCCATCGATATCTTAATATTGTTATTTCGAAAATCTATCACAGAAATGTATAATTGGGCAAATTTATTAGGTCCATACTTCCTTCTGTCTGCAATGGTCTTGGGATTTTGTTTTTATTTCCATATTTCAGGTGTTGATCTTTTTGCTGACTGGGACACTTTTAGGTTTCGGTATCTATGGTCTGCTTCAGTTGAATCAAGATTTTGATCCCAATTGGTTTCTACCTCGAGATAGTGATGAGATTATGTATAGGAATGCTTACAGTAAAGTATGTAACACAGAATTTCCATTAAGATATATGTAACAGTAATTCTGACCCAGATGTTTTTTTGATTAATTGCTGCTGGTAGAACTGTTTCTGTTGGAGTTTGACATTATGAAACCCCTAATCCCTCATATCAAGAAGGTATCACATTAGAGTTTTAGATTATTCACAAGCATGTCAAGTCCAATTGCACTTTTTCGTACTGTATTATGACCCATTATGTTGTTAAGTTAATTTGTTAAGTTAACCATGTGATCAAAGTAGGAATTAACAAAAGGGTCTGTTACAAAGATATTTTTTTTATGTCAGACGGACAAATCAATACTTAGGGATATAAAAAAAACAGCACGTTTATGATACGATATCAAGCAAACGTTTTTCCAAAACATGATTTTCTACAAGGATGATATTCAAAAAATATTGAAACAAACAGTGATCATGCCGGATGGACAAAATGCTAATACTTTTGTAACAGACCAATAGTACTTTTTCATACCAAAAACAAAGTTCTTTTAATAGCTTTTAAAATGATAAAGAGTATGTTATGTGTATGTTACTTCATTCATTGATGGTGTAATGACTATTCCCAACTGTCAACTCATATCTCTCGAATTTTTCATTTACTTCACTTTGCATTTTAGTATTTTCCATCATATGGAATAAATTCTGCTGTTTATATTGGGAAAGTGGACTATTTTGCGGAACAAGAAAAACTAGACAACCTGTATAATACAATACGAGATGACAATGGTGTTCTAAACCACACAGTGAAAAGCTGGTACAAAGAATTTATAAGCTGGATGAAAGCAAATCCTACAACAGCTGCTATGCTTACAAACGGTTTGTTGTCTAACTGTCATTTTATCTTTTTTTGTTGTTGCTATAGGTTTGTCAGCAAGATGCGATAACCAGTAGAATTTGAGTTGAACAAGCAAAATATTGCTTAATGCCTGGTTCTATGAAATGACAGAATACCTGCAACCGCATAAGTCTTTGTAAGACATTTTTACTCTGAACAAAACGAATAATATCACCTCTGTGACGTTGACATTGAGCTAATAGATACTTGAGTAAGAACAATATCACTTCTGTGAAGCACTAGTAAGGCCTCACCGATAACTTAATTAATTACTTAATATAACATCATTTTCCCAATTGAGTACATTACATTCCATTTCCCAATTACATCTTGATTTTTTTTTACTTTGCTCACTGTAACCCTACATTGACTCTTACACAACGTCCCCTAAGACGCCAAGCTGAAAGGTCACCAGCTTGGATCACTAACTTCCCAATACAGTGAAAAACGTCATGTTTCCGAAATTTCTGGCTATAATTGACATGATGGCTCTTTCACTTCAAAATCATTTGAGATATTGGTTTAGCAAGTACAACATTTGAGACTGTTGTAAGTACAATAAGAGTGCAGTAGTACTCTATCTACAACTTTTCTCTTAACCAGAATATATTCCTAAGTTTTTTTTCAGTCCCCTGAACGTTGATTTCTCTGTAGATTTTGTTCTTTTTGTGTTTTCTCATATTTATGGACATTGACTTTAGCAAACGTTATGTCTGTATGAACCATTTCAAACGCGTTCCCTATATCGTCAATAAATTCTTCATTTTCGCTTTTCAATAGATCGTGTAACCAACAAAAACCTGTTCTATACAAAACTGCATGATTTTATCGCCGAAAATTTGAATGTTTATGCTGCTTATTTTAATTATGATATCGTCAACAACAATAGCGTGGAAATCAAGGTTTGTTTGACCATATATAATGTTATTACACAATCCTGACCCTATTCTCTAAGAAAATTATAACTTGAGTTAGAGGATTGAGAATGTTTACCGTGCGACGTGAAGATATAATGGAACCTTCGAGGTTTTCAGTCAAACCAATACCTTTGATGATTAGCCGATTATGGAGAGTCGCCAACCGCATACCCAGAGTTTCTTACCTTTCCGATGTACGGACGGATTCACGTATTTAATTCATGTATTTAACGAGATTTGTCGTGATTTTAAGCTATATTGTTCTCATTTAAGGCTTCCCGATTTTTGCTGAGTCATGAAAAGATTGACGGAACTAACAACAAGATAGATGCAATGACTAGCCTGCGTGAGAGGGTGCAGAAACTCCAGTTTTCACCTGGGCTAAAACCATTCGCTTACAATGATGTATATTTGAACTTGGAAACCAATCGGGTATACTTCTTCTCTGCCATTTTAAAGTTAGATGCGTAAATAATTGAATAATTATCAACGACATGGAGATCTACATGTTTTACAAAGCCTGTACGTTTTTTCTTGCTTTTCTGTTGCTCCAATTAGTTATGATACTCCTTCGCATCTGAAGAAATGGCAACAGAGATTTCCAGTAATTGGTGACATAATTAGTTTGAAGAATTTGTAAAGTTTTATGATATTTTTATCCATAAGGTTGCTTGTTTTGATGTTGCCCTCATTGATGGATGGATGTTCAATGCTAGTTTAAATCCCTTTAAATTTGTTTTCATACCAGCTCTTCACAAATATTGCATATGGAACCAATTGAGCCTGAAGCATGGCCAAGAGTTTCTTTTATATTTTATCTATCCTGAATTTATTAAAATCTTATTAGTGCTGCCTTCACTTTTCAACTTGGTCCTCCTTTTTTAACTTCCTATTCACTTCCTTCCTGTTCACTTCCTGTTTCCTGTTTTCTTTTAGATCATTGGTGAGGAGTTGATTCGAAATCTGGGTTTGGCATCTGCTTGCGTTTTCTTGGTGACGTTACTTCTGATAGCCAATCTGTGGACTTCACTACTGGTGCTCACGTGTGTTGCATTTACTCTAGTAAGCTTGTGAATTTCTTCTTGAATATCTCTCAGCTTACTTCTCTTCGGAGAGAAATGACCTCACTTTGTGTCGACGCTGCTTATAGCATGTCGGTGAAAGGAAATTGGCGGTTTGCAACTCTTTCGACTGTTTTGAAAATGCCTCTTATTAACTGTCCCTGTTAATTTATTGATTGTTGCGGCTAGAAAATCCAACATTGAGTGAAGTCTAGCGCATGTGCGCAATGCGATATAACAAAACATAACGAGATGGCGGCGAAACAATGCTGACGTGTAACGCCTTAAACTCGCAGAATGCCTATTCATCGTGATTTTTGTCAAACATTCTTAAATTCTTCCATACTTCATAGGTTGACATCTGTGGATTTATGTACTTTTGGGATTTAAGTATCGATACAATTATCTCCACTATATTAGTGGTAGCTTTAGGATTTGCTGTGGACTATGCTGCACATGTTGGTCACGCGTTTATGGCCGTCCGAGCGGGAAATCGGAATGGTAAGTATGTTTGAGGATTTCTCTTTGTTTGTATGATTTTGTGTGTATGTTTCAAATGCTGAAAAGTCACTGCGAAGGAGTGTATTTTTATAGAAATACACGCACTATTTCAATACTAATGCTCTTCATCGCAGTAACATTTTGCTGTAGTGTTACCGACGGCTGTCAACGGACTGCTGTTGCAGATTTTATTCTAGAGTATGTTGTGATAGAACATTCAGAAAATTTTAATCAGCGGACGGGTGGTGAATTTGTTTACTGATTAGTTTTAAAATCGTCTTCTCTTAGCTCGGGCGCGAGGGGCGTTAATCGAAATTGGTCCGGCGGTGTTGAATGGCGGTATAAGCACGTTTTTAGCTTTCTGTTTGTTGGCTGGTTCTGAATCGTACGCATTCCAAACGTTTTTCAAGGTGAGTTCTCATTTTAACCTCCAACCATCTCTCTTGACACTTTATCAGTATTTTCACATGCATCTTCAAACAACACCTGATATATTTTTTGTTTTAAAGTCGGGGGATAGAGTTGTTTTACGTTATTTGTTATTTCTCAATCGACTCCGACAGATAAACATCTTATCCTTTTAACTCCAAGTCATTCGGATTAATCCGTTAAAGTTGGGTGTAAAATTTTTATTTAGTTAGTTTTTTCGACTGCATGCAAAATCCTTTAACAGAATGAATAAGATTCACCCTATCCAAAAACCCTATAAATCAAAAGCAATTTTAAAGATTACTTTCATACCATACGTAGAAAAAACGCCCAGGGTCAACTTAATTAATTTCGCTAGTATAGCGAAGTATTGGTATCGTCGTTCTATGTATCTCCGTGACATTTTGGACGATCTCACTAAAGTAAATAATTGCATATAAAAGCCATGTCCGCACGCACCTTAGCAATAAAATCTTTTTGTTGACTTTCAGGCTGACTAACGGGCTAAATTTGGACCAAATTATGAAAGTTCTTCAATTTTCATAAAAATTTGCACAAAGCACAATTGAAAGGTGCTGATTTCAAATTTGACAGTCATTTTGTCAGATTTGGCCAAAATTGGGCAATTCGGGCCAAATTTGGACCAAAGTATGAAAGTTCTCCAATTTTCATAAAAATTTGCATAAAGCAGAGGCGTAGTTAGGGTCAGTCAAAAAAAGTGAAGGAGTTCAAAATTATGATATTTCTTTTCAATCTTAAGTGGTGATTAGGTTACTTGCACGCTTTCCTTTTCTACCCTAAATGACTTAGCTCTCCTCCACAAATTTTGACTGACCTCTGGCTACGCTTCTGTAAAGCACAAATGAATGGTGCTGATTTCGAATTTGGCAGTCATTTTGTCAAATTTGGCCACAATTGGGCAATTTGGCAATGCTGTATTTTGAGAATGTTTTATAATAGCTGAGTAGATTTGTGTAATTGTGACACCATCCTGAAGACTTTTAGCCAAATTTGAGACGAACAAGTTTTGATCTATTTGTTTTGTATAATTGCGAGTTGAAGTTCTGCTACCGTTATCAACTATTGTATCTTACAGTTCTATGAACAGTATATATTTGTTAGAATTGTGAGAATGCAATATAGCGAAATTTTCGACTTCCAAGTCGTCTTGTTTTTATTTGGGATTGAAGAAGTCACATCGTGGTCCCTTGGTTTTGAATCCAGATGCATTTCCAGTTGTGCATTCACCACCAAATACTACACAGTTGTCGTTTGTAACCATGGTTTTGCAGTTGTATCTGTCCATATTTTCAGGTGTTTTTTCTTGTTGTCTCTCTTGGTTTGTGGCATGGTCTCGTTTACCTGCCAGTCATATTGGGAATTGTAGGACCGAAACCTTACAGTAACATCCACGAACCGAATGACAAAGCAAATGCTGTTGATAACGAACTGACTTCAAGAAATTCAACGGCCGACGGAATCAAAGAGAAATCAACTGATCAAGGTTAGTGCGATTAAAGTTTGGTTAACATTCTAATCCCGGGGATGTTGCATCCGAACCTCCACTCCGATACGCTTAAAGAGTGGCATTGTTCTTGTGTGCAAGTTAGAGTAATGCGATAAGTCAACTACTAGGTACAAGTCGGCGGGCAGAAGAGCCAACCGTTACGGATGGAAGCCCAAGGACTTAAAACTCCCAGTTACTTACTTATTCACTTGCTAAAAACTGATGATTATAATTGGTTCTCTGGTAAATGTAAGATTGATTCTCTGCTAAAAGGACGTTAGCGAAAATGAAACAAACAAGCCTAAAAACTCCCAGTAGCTTACTTTCACTTGCTAAATACCTTAAATTTGAGCTAGTACCTCTCACAGCCACCTGCTGATAAACCACTGTTTGCTTCCATATAGGAATTGGATTTGATAATGCGACCTATGTTGACTCTAAACCATAGTAATTAAATGATTATGGAAAAATGAAAAACTGGATCTTATTCAAAGAGTTTTTCTGTTTAATGTATATATTCATTTATTCATAATTATGAATAGTATTTATGTGTTTATTTCATATTAACAGTTTTCGGGAAATTGTTACGCCCTAGCATGAACTCCTTGCGCCCCTTTCGTCAGCGTCAGTCATTAATGTTCTTTTTTTCAAGTACTGCTATGTAAAATATAAAAACTAAAATCTACTCAGTTGTATTTATACTAATGTCAAAATGTAAATAAAAGTCATACAAATAAGTTATTCTGATGTTATGTGCAGGTGTTTTTATTTCAGTATACTAATTTATTGCGCCCTCCTCTATGTGCGTCATGATTGTGGTGTAATGTGCGTCCCATATGTCTCACCTTTCATTACTTTGTATTTCCCAATAACTGTTCTGAAATGTGTGGTGTGGAAGAGAGGGGTTTGTAGTGTGGAGGAGAAAGGGAGTGTGGACTTCTACTTTTCAATTTACAGTTTTTGTTTGGCAATTGCACACCTCTAACCAGCCTCCATCATTCCTGAGAAAAAACGTTCATTGAAGATATTGTTCAACTATTACATTCTTCAAGTTCAGTATGAAAGAAGAAGGATATGTTTCATTTAATTCCAAACGTATGGTTGTACACCCATGGTTTTCATATACTTTTCAAACTATCCCACTCCAATCTGGAACCCAGGGTCTCTTGCATTCTCGATATACGGATGGCGCGGTGAAGAACATATCGAAAAGTCAAGAGCCCCTTTGTTCGAGGTTGAATCCAGCTCGGACCTTCTTTTATGCTTATTTCTGTAGATTGTCCGATTTAGAAAAGTATCCGCTTCATGGGATGTTCGTTTAAAGCACGGATTGCATTATCATTTAAAATTAGAACTTTAGATGTATCAATTTCAGTTTCAATGGGAAGCATTTGAAAAAGTTGAACGTGTTCAATTGTTTTCTTAATTCCTGTTATTTTAAATAAAAGAAAAGATGTAACATTACGAATTAATAACTTAATTACACAAAATTAACGTTTTGCGGTATTTAACACGATTCCCTTTCAACCGCGTTAATAAAACCACCGTTAATTTCTGTGCCGCGTTAATTTACGCACTCTTAATTTGTGGACTGTATTACCTTTCCGCGAAATTGAAGAAACGTTGATATGTCAAAATTTCTTGCTCAAAATGGACTTTTTTTAGCCTATAAAAGTCTAACTATTAAAGTATAAGGTACAACTTAACCTGCCGCAAAAATGGAAATAAAGACAAGTAAAACATCCATTCCTTATGCAAGAATCTAAAGCGAATTTGATAGACACTTTTTTTATCTTCTGATTACACCTTTAGACACTCCGTATATGCATAGTTTTGCCGATTCACGTCACAGAAAGTTTTTTAGAATGTACAATCTCGACCAACCGCGTTAATTTCCACACACCCAAAAAGCTTTCTTGATCAACCGCGTTAATTAATGTCCGCGCTAATTACCACCGTCAAAATAAGTTGATTCGTTAATTTTGTGTAATAAGGTAGAAATAAAGTCCCCGTGGGCAAAATCGACGATAATTTCAGCCTTTAGGGAGGTTCCATGGTACACAATATCATGCCAGGCTTAACAGTGTTTTTAAAAAAGAAAATTCGTAAGAAATCTATCGTGTATATTGTCGCAGTGAAAACAGAGCCTTAAATAGCAAGCAATTTTCGAATCATCGCTACTAATCAAAAATAAATGACCTGCCATTCTTTTGAATAACCTCTATAGTATTATAATAACATAATCACACAATCAAAATTACTGAACTGAGACTTACGTTCAGAGATTTTTGTTTTAAGAGAATTGAATGTACCACGAGGCTTTTAAAAATGGCGGACAATAATTCGGAGGAGTATTCGCCGGTGTTGTCTGATGAAAACGAATTGAGAGATATAGATAGTTTTATAATACGCGATGACTTTATAGAGCATGCTGGAAGACACTCATATAACAATAACTCGGCTCGAGATATTTGTAACGACCGGGTATCGTTGGATATCGTCGGTGCTATTATATTCGATCCTCGGGAAAAATTCTCTGTTTACAAAATTAACGTCACAAATGATGTGGGCCAAAGATGGTTTGTTTACAAAAGATATTCCGATTTTGTCCGGTTGAATAAAGAACTCCGGTTTTTGTTTCCAATGATGGCGTTACATTTGCCACCAAAAAGATGGTTTCGAGATAACTTCCAACTAAAGTTTATTCGCGATAGGAAGGTGGGATTACAAGCTTTTATCGAGAATTTGTTTTCATTAAAACCATATTACCAGTCTCAACCGGTTCTGAAGTTCTTTCGGTTTGACCACCCTCCTCCGCCCGAAGAAAACGCCCAAGTCGCATTCAACTACTGCCAACAACTAGAAGTCTCTTGTAACGATTTAAAACGCGAAGTCCAGGAACGAGACTTAGAAATAACGCGTTTACACGCAGAAATCGATGAACTTGTGTTTTCAAAGGATCGGCTGAACAGTTTTGATTCATGCAGCGGAAGTCAACTGCTATCAAAGGTATATCTAGGGATGATTTAAAATGTTTGTTATTGATTGATTGATTGATTTAGTGATCTCCATGGTGATATCTAATAAATTTAACAAGGACACACATTTAAAGACAATGAACTGCTACAGAGCTTGTGGTATTCTGCTGATGTCAGCGGTAGGAATCTCTCAGAACAATAAGAAACAGGTCTGGGACGAGTAGATGACTAATATCTAAATAGTTCACTAAAACATGAAAATCTTTGTTGCCCTCAAAATGTTACAGTTCTCTGCTTTTGGGGTTTTTAATTGTTCTATTTCAGACAGGTCTTCATAAAATTTTCAGTTTCCGATAGAAATTTACATTTTTTGATAAACGTTTCAAGAAATTATAGGACCATTGCCTCTTCACGATTCTGTAGTTTCTGAATTTTTATATTTTGATTTTCCCATATGAGCAGCTTATTTCGGGGCTTTCTTGTAGTACACCAATGTTTCTTTCTGGCTAGTTTAAAGATATTGAACTATCATAAGGTCGAGAAAAAATTGTGTCAGCAGTTTCCTTATAAGATAATCTCCACGAGGAAGCCAATCATTTTTTTTTTTGTTTGAACGCATTATTAATAATAAACAGCTGCTCGTTCCTAGGTCATTTCTCAATTGTTCTATTTCTACTGACATCAGCATAATGCAACCCTCAGCCCTACATATAACAGTTCATTATCTTTAAGACTTTACACAGAAATACAGAAATAAATGAATATTCCCTCACAGAAAAATGCTCATTCAGTTTGTTTTTTATCGCTAAGGAATACATTCTAAATTCCATGTGTCGAAACAACAGATTTTCAAAAACTTAACCTGAAAGAAGCCTTCATAGAAAAGTTTTAAAAAGCAAATCAACCGACCGTGTTTCAGTCATTATCTTCACAAACTCATATTCCCACCTCATTTTCAATAATGTTGCATGCGCATGCGTATTTATTAATCAAAAGCTGTCCATTGCTGCTATATATTTGAAGTGTCTATAACTTACAGTTTTAATAGAAACAATGCGCGAGAATCGCAAGATTATGGTGCAATATTTTTGTTTTCAATGCAAACCACTCTTCCCAACAACGAAAGAGAATTTTAGAACTTTTTGAACCTTGCAAGGGCGTTAGATCTGTCTACGTCTTTCTATATTATGGAATGTGTTGGTGACTTTTGGGAACGCCTTTCTTCTATCTTTTATCCACTCAACTTGATGATTGAAACAGGGCGTAATTTTGTAACAACGCTTTTTTTATTTCAGAACATCTTAGAACGACAGATATGGGATTTAAAAAACACGATCAACCAGAAGGATAGCGAGATTAAACAACTAAAGAGTGAATATCATCAAAACGAGGCATACACCAACCTCGTTTTAACCCAAGAGAGGCAGTTTCGCGCTCAACAAATTCGAGATCACCAACGAAGTTTTACCCTCAAGCAAAAAAATGTCTCTCGGATACGCAATCAGTTACGCAGCATTACGTCTTCATCGAGTTTAAGTGATGGGTCAACTGATAGAAATTCCGAAGGATACAGTTCAAGTAATGACAAGGAACATGATCTTGAAGAAGCCTTATACACAGCACAAACGGAATTCGAAATGCTTTATAAAGAACATATCGAGCATTATCGACTCGAACTCGAGAGTTGTAAAGTTCAAATCGAAAAGTTGAAACGACACGAACAAAAATTAAACGATGAAATCGATTCGTTAAAGTCGAGTGTTAATACAATGAAGACTAAGCACGAAGTGGAATTGCAGTCACGTGATGTACGTCTAGAACAAGTTGAAAATGAAATGGCAGCAAAAGATCAACGCATAAATGATCTTGAAGAAATGTATTTTCATTCGATATTGTTAGGTGCAAAGCTTAACATGACCTTATATGGACAAGCACGTGAATTGTCCCGCAGTAACATAATACCATCTAATTTGTACGCAGAAGCCAGGAAGTGTGACGTGTCATCAGATAGTTGGCCAAGCTGGATTGCAAGGAAACTTACGATAGTGGCACGGAACGCAACACTTACTTAACAACCTTGTCCCTAGATCTTTTAACTTTATTCAATTTATATTTCCAGGGACGAAATGTCTGTTGTTAAGCTAAGACATATTTATGTTAAATTAGTTTGGTTGTATCAACGTTAGCCTGTGTTGACAGATCGAGTAGATGGGTCAAACTTCACTATTGAGGAATGAACGAAATATTTATTATCTTCACAATCAATATAATACAGAAAAACTAAAGTTATCAGGAACTGGTCCATCAGCTGGTAAAAGTTACATCCTAAAAAATAAACAAACCAGACAACTGTTGTATGGTACAATTGTTTTAGATGACTCCAAGAATCTTTTTAAATGTTGTTGAAAAGAAGAAAAAATATTTTATCTCGACATAAAAAAAATAGGTTCTAATATTTTCAATATTTATGGTAAAAAGTTTTTTCTTCTCCTAATCCTACCATATATCTATGAAAACTGTGGAATCATAAAAAAATCACTGCGACGGAGAGCATTTTTATTCAAATTGCGTGTATATTTCTATAGAACATGCACTACTTCGCAGAGATTTTTTTTAAAAAACAAGGTATAAAATGCCTTACTATGCTTTCGTCGTGCATGTTCGAGAACATAATGATTTAACTTCTTCACAACCGCCTGATTTCTTGTAATCGGCGCATAGAAAAGCTGGTAAAACATCACCTCCTAAACAGAATGATGTTGAAAAGTTCGTCATTTTGTCTTGGTAAAAAGAAGTCTTGGTTTTATTGTATCTCACTGATTCAAACAGAAAATGTAATTTTTTCAACGATAAGATAACAAGACGTTTCATGGACTCGGTAACTTTTACTTGTACTGGTCGCAGCAACATACGTAAGATGTCTTACCATTGTTGGCTTCACCTAAAAAAATGAGATAATTTGGATGTGGTGATAATTGTGGCTTAGTTCCAAGATTCATTTCATCAAAATTAGGTTACCCTGGCAATAAAGTAGGAATAGATCCAATCAAACCTTAAGCAATTTGCATCCATGAGTTATTAGAACTACAAACGCCTAAAGGCCCATTCACACGACCTATACATTCCTTTTTTCTTTCCTTTGTTTTAACAACAAACTGGTGGTTTTTTTAGATTAAAGAGTGAATTCATACAACATTAATAGTGATGTTGCTGGAGGTTTGGAAAAGGTTGCTATTTCAAATTAAGAAACAGTATTTTGGAAGTTTTTGTTTCAGAAATTCTTTTGGTTTCTCTTTATGCGTGCCACTAATTACACTGATTCAATCTCTTTCCCAGGGCTTCTTGCCTTCTTTTTGATATACGGGTATATCAAAAAGGCAAGAAACCTTGGGTACGAGGTTGACACTGATTGTCCTGTAACAATCCTTATTATGAAAAGCAGAAAAGAATGAAAATTATGAATTTGTTGCCCTTTTTGGCTAGTCGTATGAGCTTTGTACAATTTGCATGGGTAAGTGTGAGACACCGATCTATAACAGGATACATCAATTCTGGTAGGCTTTTATAATAAGTTTATACAAACCTTGACAAAGCTTGCATGTTGCTTGGCAAAGTATTCTCTCGTCAGTATTGCAGATTAAAGGGTACATGGCTTTGCAAACAGATGGCTGATGAAGATCTTTGCAACCTAATCAAGCAATGGCAACAATAACAACATAGCAACAATAACAACAATATCAACATGGTCTTCTTGTGTCCTTGCAGAAACTAGCATTCCTGCTAAAACATTTTTACTGTCTCTCTTTCAAAACGGTGTGCCAAATCTCTCATCCCCGTGTCGAAAGTAGATGGCGAAAATTTAAATCACAGAATGGCGATAGGAAAGTATACCCATGTTGTAGAGCTCGAAAAAACTGACCAAAAAGAAATACGTGGGTTGTTTCTCTACGACCAACCACGATATCGGCGTTCAAAAATTTCATAGACTTCACAAAGCCGTCCCCAAAAATTGTACAAATAAACCATAAAATGTCTTAGTCTGTAAATTATACTTTAACAAAATCAACGAAAAATGTCAGGAAATGTCAATAGATTAGGGCTGTTAGAAAGAAACTTCAAGTAATAGGGGTGTCAATGTGACAACCTCCTCTTCACCAAAAACATATTTTGTAATCTCACACTATGGTTAAACTATCGTTGGCTTGATGAAAGTCATCAGAAATTTGTTTGCTAATTACAATAGACCGTGCATGCCTTTAGTATAATTAACAGACTAGAATTTAAAGATTGAATGTAAACATAAGCAGGGATGGGGTTGTAAAGTAACTGAGATGTGATGAAGAAATGCAAAATTTCATGATAGCAAAGTTTTGTTTTCCATGATGTTTACATTTTGAAAGTTTATTGCCAATTAAAACATTTCATATCAGCTTTTGTTTTTTCTAAGTCAAGTTTGCCTATGTCCACTTTGTTTTTGGCGGGAAAGGGATGAATATGATTGATAGCAGAACTCCTAGCTGACAAAAAGAAGCAACAAAAAAGTTTGATATGCAGCCGGCTGAAAACAAGATTCAATTTCGCACTACTGAGAACATGCCTGTTACGAGAAACTCGTTCACAGTAATATACGCCGTCCGTATATCGAAATGGCAAGAAACCGTGGGTACGAGATTGGCATCACAGCAAATATTCCATGAAGTCAGACTGTCATTAGAAGGAGGTTTTAGATTGATTCGTTTCAATTGATTGATTGAATTTTAAAGCAAATTGAAGCAGAGTTGTATCAAGGATTAACAGCCCGAGATTTTGTGTAACAACAGTGATACCTGAACAACGATCAAATCTTTATACAGGTGTTGGAATAATATTCTGCCGAGTGGGATTTTTATATAACAGAACGAATGTTTTGTTTCGAAGAGACATGCATCAAGAGTAAATGCAATGTAAATACAAAGTGAGATTTAAGTTTAGACACAAAAATACCTGTTAAAAAATCAAAATTCATGATGAAGACAGCGAGGAAGATAAATCCTTTCATCTTGATTAATTTCTGTCGAAAATAGCACTAAATGGCCGTGTCTGTCAAAGCTCTTCAAAGTTTTTTACGCTTGTGGAATTTGTTTGAAGCAAAGCCGGTTTTATAGAAAATCCATCTTTAATTTCCGTTTCTTCTTCAACTTCATTTCTTTAGAAATATCCAATCGAAAAGAAATCTTTAAGAAGCAATTATGGAATCTTTCGAAAAATTGAAATCATAGGAACAAAATAGAGAAAAGAACAATAAAAGAATTGGTTTATTTAGTTCCAAAAAGGATTTTCGATATCAATTGGTTTAATGTTTTGGCAACTTCAGGTCTAGGCCACGAGTATTTCATCATTACTTCATCATTATTTTACTATCAGTTCTAGCTAGCACTAGCGGTTTAAATTTGTTTAGGTGAGTTTATGGCAAGGTATGGATTCACTTACTAAGGATTTTATGAAAGTTATGCATAGGCAATTTTTTCTGATTGAAAAAAAAATTACATCTCCCCAGTGGGCAAAATCGTCAAAAAGTCACTGCGACGAAGAGCGTTTTTATTGAAATTGTGAGTTTATTTCTATAGAAATGCACTCCTTCGCAGAGGTTTTTTAACAAATGTGCCGCCTATAATATCTCTTACTTTTAATGTATTCTATACATGATAAATAGGATTAAAACAGAAAAACGAATCAAGAACCGAAATTGCAAATAGTTTCCAGGTTCTGAAAACCATCAGTCGTTGAAACATCTTTTTGAAAATAGGAAATTAAGAAGATGCTGCCATTAAATGTTCATTTATTTATTGATTTTAACCATTTTCATTTTACAAAGACATAATATGAATAAAAAGACTGAAAAGAATGGAGAACATCAATCGAACATATCAATGAAAACAGATGGCAGTATATTATCAAGAAAGGCCTCCCATCTCACCGAGATCATTATTTCTCCATCAATTATTTACGTTTTGCAAATAAATAAAATGCTGCTTAAGATCTTATTAATAAAAAATGTGACCCAATCGGGATTTTATTGGATTTTGAGAAATGAGCAATGAATGTAATGACTAATATCATGCCGCAAGTTCAAGTGTCAGGCTGGGTTGAAAGACTATTTTATTTATTTTTCTCAGACTTGAAGATTAGTATAGCCCAATAGTACGTTCTACTGAAAGTTTTATGCAAGTAATAAAATGGCAGATAATGGATAATTTGGACAAGTAAAATCAAATATAAGAATAAGGACTCTTGCACTTGGCTCTGAGCCTGCTGTTCCTGTTTTATTTTCCCCAAAAGTTTCAGTCTAATATTTCCTAAACGCGTTCCTTGTTTTGTTTGTTTGTTTTGTTTGTTTTCCTTCCTCATGTAAACATTTGAATCCTGCTGTTGTTTTGCACACTTGGTCATCCGTACAAGTACCTTCACTTTTCTTATTTTAAAAAAGAGAATTTTATGGTTTGTTGATGTCGTTTTCTTCTATTTCAGCTTGGTCAGTTCCTTAATTTTTAAGCTTTTTTCAGCCTTAAGTTGCTCGAGAGTGTAGACAGATGATTTGTATTTTAAGTCTAGCTATCCAACTCGTCCAAGTGCACCAACAAATAGCCCCTTAACTCCCCAGATTTTATCACGTTCACATTTAGCATCAAAAGTCATAACACAAAATACAGGCTCAAAAGGCGATATTTCCAAAAGATAGGATGCTTTTCGAGATTTTGCGGTCACTGGATTTGCATTAAAGACTATCTTCTTAAACTATACTAATACCATTCTTTGATATAGTTTAAATTCTGTGTATTACACTTCATGAAATTACAATGTAAACCAGCCGTTACTTTCTATGGGCCAGTCCATATACCATTCATTAAAGGTCTTGTAATATATATTCTCATGGTGTAAATATGTTTATGTTCCCGCCGGAATCTTTTAGCTATTATTTCTCTTCCACCTTTTTCAACCGGGAACATTTTTTTCCAAACATTCGAACATTTACCCATTCAGTGAGAAATTCAATGAGATTTTGTTATGCTCGTAAAGCAAAATAATTCCAGAAAAGCATATCAGAAAAGCATGTCCAGCCTTTACGGGCCTTCTGGAAAAAAGTTAGATTCATAATGGTAGACACTTGCAACGTAGAAGATAGTTTTTGATGTTAAGAAATAGCTTTTGTAGTTTTGTGGCAACTGGAACAGATTTTTATTTCCCAATGTCATTTTTTGTTTCTTAAATTTCAAGTTGGGCGAAAGCTAACCCTGACTAGCTAACTTACATTATACATATATTTACAATGTACATACCAATCACAACAAATAGTTTATCCTTGTCTTAAAAAACACTAACAACCTTCAATTGAGAATACTTCTTCTTTGTTGAATTTTCTCTGCGTTGTTTTAATGACTCAAGAGTTTCAAAATTATACACGAAAGGCTTCTTGGGAAGTTTCAAAACGCAAACAAAGGCTGCTGGTGTACCAGAAACTACAATATACAAGACGATTAACAATCATAATCATGACGAAAACAATAAAAGTTTTTAAACAAAATTAAGTGACGTCAGCAGTCTTGGATTTTTCAATTTTTTTTCGGATACCGGTTAAGTTCATGTTCAACTCGATGTGCTGTTCCTTTAATTCCTTCAAGCGTGCTTGTAATTCTTCTCCCTGTGATATAGGAAAAAGATAATAAAAGAAACTGTTTTGCAGCCTAACCCTGGTTGATTTTCCTGATTAAAGGCCGATTAATTGGAATTGCTTGCAGGGGGGCTCACATCTTCATTCTCATTTTAAGTAACAAAATGCTGTGCGTGCATTAAAACAATTATATATATCAGTTATATATATCAAAGTAAATGAAAAGTTTTAAAACGATTGAAAGTTTAAGAAGAAAGTGAAAAATATGGAGAGGTAATAAACAACACGAACAAAATCAGACATCGAAAAGGTTACTAGAGCATGTTTACAAAATTTAAAAATTCTGAACCTCTTCGTTCCACTGGTAACGCTGTTATAAAACACCTTGCTACCCTATTCTCCTTTGATTAGAGGTGGTTGAGTGGGTGCGCATGCGTACTGGGAAACTACTCGAAAAGTAATGAAAATAATTTCCAGTGTTAAAAGTTCCGCCATCAAGCATCATTTTTGGAGAATGAAGTGTCACGAATGAGGGAGGCGAACTTAGTGTTAGAAACGACCTGATGATTTAACCATCAAACCTCGTCTTTTCTTTCTTCGAAATCACGGAGTAACGGTTTGTTTCCCAGAAGACCTGATTTGTGTTTGAGTTTAGTGTTATCCACACGTAATCCATCACGAACTTGCTTTAAGCGTGTTAAGATATCTCGCCTCTAAACAGTAAATAAATAAATAAATAAACAAAACACACGATGCCCTCTTCATAAGGGAGTGTTCAACACTTCTTTATTCAACAGACATTATAAAGAAGAGTTGTGTTACATAAATATGAAAAGCATCTATGAGCATTTACCTGAGCTACCGTCATTTCAACGTCGCGAAGTTTACTGACGTGTTCTCCATTCTCACCCTGACGTCACAAAACAGAAGAGAAACGCATTTATTGAACTACTAATGACTGACAAGTAGTTGGAATTAAGGATTAATACTATGTTACTGAACTGATGATGCTACTTCTGAGAACTAGCAAAGACATTTTCTAGACGACTGTTACATCAATAAATGTCTCCATATATTGGAACATGACCTTAATACCTTCAAGGTTTTATACCTTGATACCTTAATACCTTCAACCTTTTATGCAATTTTATATAGCCTATAAACTTACCTGGACAAATTGCAACTTTTCTTTGAGATGGGTCAACACTTGCACCGTGGTAGTAATCTTCTTTCGGAGTTTCAGTAATTCCTGTGTAAATAGATTTGTAAGAGAATTTTTTTAAATTTTTATTTATCATTGAAACTCTCTGCAGAGTGAATAGTTTACCTAACACATCGAACATGAACATGATTGAAAGAGATAGTGATAGCCAAAAAGGAAATATTTATATGATCAAAGAGACTGGTATGAAGCAGTTTATTTGTCTCATCAATTGTGTCATCGCAGCAACTTCAATTTAGTTGTGTTTGAACAAGCATCATACTTGACAAAACACTTAAGATCTCCAATCACATGGGAAACTGTCCATAACTTTATCATAACACGTCAATCAAACAAAGAATTCCTGACATGTTTTATGTGGTTTTCATAGACTTTTGAAACAGTGAATCAGAAAAAACGTCATGTTCTTTTACTCTCGCATATTTCCACTCTTTCTTAATATCAGTTTCTGACCAAAAATCCACCTATCGCTAGAGGCACGTGATGTTTTAAGCCAAATAATTCTCACATAGAGAGATACAGTAAAACTTCGAACTACCTCATTTCTTTCTTCGATTTTTTCGTTATACGTCTGATTCTCGATCTTCAACTGTTCGAAATCGATCAAGTGCAAACCTTCGGCTAACTCCTCCTGATAACAATAACAAGGAGAACATTATAGAACCATGATAAAATGAAGATATAACACAAATTTAATTTCTAAACAGAGTATGTTCATCTCACATATCGTTACCATTTCTACCTGCTCACTAACCCAAACATATTTCACAAGGTTGACACCGTAAAGTCTGACGGTAACGAGTTGTCAACGAACATATTGTCACAGTTTTTAGCTTTATCTTGAAAAGAAGATAAATTTTCTAGACTAAAAAATGAAACGGTCTTAACGATTAGTGAAGTTCTCTTGAAAACAATGTGTAAGTATATCAAAAATTGTTTAAAAATTAATATTCATTGATGCTGGATCAATAGTAATGCACCTTCGCTTTGAGCTGCATTTCTCGTTTCTTCAAGCGATTTTTCAATTTTATGTTATCCAAACGCACCTAAAAAATAATGAACAGGTGTAACTCAAATTGTTAAGAAACATCAAAATAATCCTGATCCTGTCACATTTTATGCGTTCCAACAGGGTCTTAGCTTCATGAGCCTCGTTTTGAGCAAAAAAGGAGGAGGTTTTGGAATTTCAGTGAAATATGAAAATAGTAATAGATTATTTCCAGTTAGACGATTTACAAAACAGGAAGTTTTTTATACTTGAACTTCGTCTATTTTATTTAAACAACAAAAATATACTCAATGATAGAATGCAATCAATAATAGGTAACAAGGTAATATCACAAACAACAACACGAAGTATACAGCTGAAAAACACCTTTCGGAGTCCAATATACTGTTGCGAACTAAGTTTATAAGACCTCACGGAATGTAGTTTCAACAGACACTGGGACTTATTTAAATCATATACAGAGACGCAGATAACTCACAGCTATCACTTCTTGCTCCTTCTTTGCTTCCAATGCTTGGTATTGTTCAATATCCTACAGGATTGATCAGAAGTTATAAATTTTCTTGACAAAAGGGTAATGCGAAAGCAAGTAACGAATAACTTATTTCATCTGTTTTCTAACCCCTTGAAAACATAAGGATTACCACCAATGTGATAATCAATGTCAATATTAGAAATGTTTCAGAAATGGTTTTCAGAAATATGTGAAATCCTTGCAAGCAAAAAATAAATTCCACTGAAGATACCAAAGAGGTGTTTAAGGGAAGATATTCAAAAAGGATATCTACTTTGTTCGGCAAACATTCTTCAATCTATTCAAAAGGACTGAGCAAGGTGATGACACAAACAGTTATTATGAGAATTTTCAGTAAATTAAACAAACACAAGCATTTGACCTTGGCCGGAATAGTTTTACCAGAACGACTGTTGACAGCTGTTTTTGCAACTTCATATTTGAATTTGATGAGGCCATTACTAAAAAGCATCAAGCAATTACTCTATGAATTGGTTTCCAAGGAAACATAACAAGAGACTATTATCAAGATTTAAGGGTCTGTTACAAAAGTATTAGCATTTTGTCCACCCGACACGATAACTGTTTGTTTCAAAATTTTTTTGACTATCGTCCTTGTAGAAATCATGTTTTGGAATTTTGAAAAGTCTATTCTAGTATACTTTCGAAAAACGTTTGCTTGATACTGTATCATAAACGTGCTGTTTTTTATATAGTATCGATTTGTCCGTCCATCGTAACAGACCCTTTACTACATTGTCACCCTAGCCAGCTTTTATGATGAACTTACATTCAAACACATGAAAAATGACAGTCAGCTGTGTGGCTATGTGAACAAAATGGCCATACATCAAACTAAAAAATTTCTATATCAGGATTTTATAACCATACGTTGCCTCTTCAACTTTCTCAATTTTTTCTTGACATTTCTCTTTCAAATCTTCCAGTTGAATCTCGATGCTACTCGCTTGTCTTGATTCTTCAGTTTGTAGCTCTTCCAAATTTGCTTCAAGAAGAAAAAAACAACAATGTTAATAAAACACTGATGAAAACTGAATATTTTACAAGCACGTATATTTCTGTTGAACATATAAGAATAAGAGACAATGTTTCAAATGCAGATGTTATGCCAAAATCATGGAGAGACATGGATAAATCCATTTAAAAATGTCTAATTTGTAGGTGTTGCTAATGCTTAGATTACACGATGTTCAATGCTTACACATGTATTTCAAGTAACGCTGTTCCTGATCAGTCACATTTTTTTCGATTTCTTGCACCCTGTCATCTGGCTAAAATATGATGAAAAATGTAAAAACAAGAAGGAACCAACAGGAAAGATAGTATGAATTGACACTTATTAATGTGTGGTTTTCTTGTGCATTAGTCACAAGTGATCAAAAACCCTTCCATCCACATCAATAAAAATTGATGATAGGATTTAAGCAAAATCAGAAAAGAAATCCACTCAAATAAACCAGTATAAGCAAAAAACAATTCAAAAAGAAATTAAATTTCAACATGGCAATGAATCAGGTATGATTTCACCTTAGTTTACAACATTACCTTTTTCTTTTTGAAATACTCGGCTAATTTATGTTGATAATGATGATTCATCTGGTTGATCTTAGCTCGTTCCTCTATGACTTCCTGTAGTAAAGAAATGAAGTGATATGAAGTTATGATAAAGAAGATTAAAACTGACTTTGCAGATGTTGCATTAGATATTATTACTGCATTATACGTTTTTAGTAAGGATCATGTCAACATGCTAATAAAAATGACTTAACAATAAGAAAGAATTACTGTTCCTCATCGATTTGAGGCAAAATCAAAAAAGAAACAGAAAAAAAAACATATAATCTTATAATCATATCGTCTTATGATATAACTTGAAAAACTTCACATTTGTTCGACAGACTTTTCAAAAAATAAATGCAGATGATCCCAGGAAGATTTTTCATAATGCTTGTTACACAATAACTGCCAATATTACCAATTTCATAAAGCAATGATCTCTCATTTTCTACACAACTATGACATTTAGAATGTCTTGGTGACACAACAACAGTATTTGAAAACACATTGCATTGAGTAAGTACCAACCGAAAGTGTTTTCTCAGCAGCCTGGAAAGAGACTGCTTGATGCTTGATATATTGTAAGACACAAACAGAAATTAAGGTTTAGGGAGCAATAACCACTCATCTCTACAAAGGATGTTCCCAGTGATAAAATCCCGAAACATTTTCACAACTACATGTAGATTATAATTGAAATTGTCTGTCAAGGAAAATTCAAAGCCATGCAAGAAATTGTTGAGTTGGTGGATGGTATGCTTGTTACAGGTGAGATAGTTGTTAGGGGTGAGATGGTTGCTAGGGGTGAAACATCAGCAGTATAATGGAAATTGTTGTGATAATTGTTTACTTTAATAAGTATTGCACTTGATAATATTATGTGATAGTGGTGGTGGTTTAATTTTCGATATTGAATATGGCTTTATCAGGAGGAGGGGAATTTATGGAACTTAAAGTCGTAGTAAGATCCTCTAGTGAAAGGATTTGTATAAGAAATATGCACATTGGTTTCACCAATGATCAAGTAAAATATGACTATCAGTAAACCTCTTTTTGTATTTTCCATAAAATGCATTACAATACTGGTGGAATAAATAACTCATCTAGTTGCTTATTATATAACTTGATCAAGGGTTTCTGAAAACATCAGTAATAAAACCATCACCAACCACAGTAACAACAATGCAACTGGTGAAATTCCTTACTTTATATTGTAACAGAAGTTGTTCCCTATTATAAACGGGTAAGTCTTCGGCAACTTCCTCGACTTCGACTGGATTGTTTTCAGCTACTGGGTCTATTGGTGGATCAGCTTCATCTAAAAATAATTGATTGAAATTATAAACCAGTGGACAAAACTTTCAGACATTGTAATTCTACCTGTTTTTCTGTAAAAATAAAAACTGTTTCAGCTGGAAAGACTGCTAGAACTGAAAATGTACATCCAATATAAGATAAAGTGTCTAAATGCATTTCCTTGATATGAATATACACAGAATTTTTTATGACTTTATTACACAATAGATTTAATTAAGGGCTAAGGGTACGTTTCAAAAATGAAAATTTTCTTTTTCAAATTTTCTTTGACAGATGCAATCATTAGGTTATTATTACACTACATTTAAATTTATAACGAAAAATATACTTTTTGCGAAAGTTATGGGCATTTTTTGTTATTCAACATTTCCAAGTTATGACAACCTTTAATACAATCTTTTATTAATACTCAAAAGGTGTTTAATTAAATTAGCAGCTCATTTTGTGAATTCATTAAAGGCTGTCATATTGTTGTTTATGTATCTTCCATGAGCTCCATCTTCCCAGCAAGTGGCTCATTTCCTTTAAAACTTTGCACAGCGGTAGATGAAAGCCTATTAACAAAAAGGGTGCCCACGATTTGAGAGAAAATTCCTGATTGGCTCAAAATCCGAGATTGTTTTCAACTATCCAATAGCACAAAAGTATGGAAAAAACAAAAAACTGTTTTTCTCCTGAACAAAACCATTAATTAAGATTCATGGGTACACTTTGTTTCGTACTTTGATGTGAGACAATGTCCACTGACATCTGGTGTCTTGTTACTGTTAAACTGGCAGTGTTGTGCACCTCAGCTTCTTATTTACTTATTTACTAAAATAGTTGTCTCACATGTAGTTACCAGTCCCTGTTACTTTCTGAATAAAAGTTAAACGATCATGGTGTCCTCATTCCTCAAGTTTTCTTAACTGAAATACCTTGCTTTTCTACAACATCATCATGCAGAACATTTTCCGGTTCTTCTGTGATAACATTGTCGTTAAGTTCAACAGGTGGAGGCGGCGTCAATTTTGGGTCGGGTTGCTCCACTTCTGATGGTTCAATCAATACTCCAACTTCATTGACATCATTTATGATACTTGGGACTTTCTTTGAAATAGAAGAAATAGTAAATTCAGGAAAGAACTAATGATAAATAAGCACCTTTATATGATCTATAAATGGGAGAAGATGCCTAGCACAAATTTGAGAACTAACGTTTAAGCATGGTCCACTTACATCTGTGACAGAGGCTTTTTTCTCATTTTCAGCCTCGTCAGCATCTATATCACAACTCTGATCAGCTTCAACATTTGGATTAACAATCTCGTCCACATTAGGCACAATGTCTTTATCTAAATAAAGTTGCTTTTACACAATTATATTTTATGCGGCATATGATCATATGAAACACACTGATTAAAATGCTGATAGGATCCTATAAGATCTTGTAAGATCCTGATAGGAACAGGCCTCCTAGGATTCTCCTAGGATCCTGGTAGGACTCAAATCCTGACAAAAGAATCCTTTGCAGGACTATATCTTACAGGATCCAGCGAGGATATTGTTCAGGAATCCTGTCAGAATCCTAATAGGATCCTAGTAAGACCTTCAAATATAACTGATTTACCAGTTGTCAAGCTTGGCAAAATTAGAAATTTTCCATAATATCTATAACAGATATTGAACCATCTGTGCAATATCTATGGTCATCCCAAGGTAATCAAGGCATATACAACTTCAAAGAATTTTTCAACAAAATTTATGTTCATTACACCACTATGAAGCATTCTAGTATTTCTCAAGTTGATGAAAGTGATATTCGAAAAATATGATTTTATTAATAACTTTATGACTGTCTTTATTATAACAATGTTTTTATCTCAATAAATTTATATTGGAACTTCAAATCCCATGTGTAGCAATTTCACATGAATAAGAATTCTAAAATTAGAATACTCCCAGGAACTAATTCCCTAGTTAATTAAAAAGAATAGTTATTATAGATTAGAGTTTATAAAAGAAAAAGTTTGTCCTAGTCACTTGTTGACATATACAAGTACAAATGGTTTTTACATAGAAGATATTGGAAGTGACTTGAAGGATATAATGATCTAGAGATCTGAAGTAACAATGCTAAATATTAATGCTACAATACATTATCATCATTATATGCATCATTTCCAAAATCAACATCCAATGCAGCAGTGTTGTTGCAATCCTTTTAATTTAGATGAAGTCCACACAAGCTATCATGTTCTATAATAATTATAACTGTAATTTAGATAGTATTCGAGAAGTTACCATCAGTCTGGCTAAGTCTATATAAATGTGCTAAAGGTTTTTCAGTTGTGTCCATTCTGTAGAAGCCATGAAATGGAGTTTAATACAGTGATTGAATGTAGTGAAAGTGATGATGATAACTCGATTTACCAAGAGACAACTGCCACTACCACTTAACAAAAATTCCGAAATTCCGAAAGATTCTTTAAATACAACTTTGCATAAGTTAGATCTTTCTCCACTCAAAGTCCATACTGTATCAAAACACTGCAAATCAACTCTCAGAAAACGAAGATCTTATGTAAACTGTATCTTGTAAGATCCTACATTGGTCAAAAGTCTTAGGCGTACATTTAATCGCATGCGCCAATTGGTCATCATCGAGTGAAAAAGATCATTTGTTCGTGGGCACAGCATATGATTTTAGCTTTCCTCTAACAAAAGATTATTATACAATAGTATTACAGGCCTGGTTGTAAGAGGCGTGCGATCGCACGCGCACGCCTCCACACACGCCAAGATTTATTTACGCGTGTGGCGATCGCACGCCTGACTTGTAATGACAAGTGTAATAACAAATGTTTATTTAAAAGTCAACAAAAATCTGTCCCAAAATGTTGAAAGTTTTGCTTCGGAAATTGTTCATGTGCTACGATTAAATTTTACAATAACGGAACGAAACTTTGCTGCCATTTCAGTAGTGAGGTCTCCGATCGCTTTGGAATACGGTAGTGGTTTTGAATTAAAAATCAGCGCTCAAAAATTTTCTTCGTTTGGTAGTAGAAAACAAGTCTAATCAGCAAAATCCGCTAAGGAATGAAGAAGGAGCTTCATGCATGCGATTTTATTATGTATTACGTATTATGTAGTTTTCTCTTTCTTTTTTACGTTCTTTTAAGTTACAAAAGTATGCACAAGGTTGCAGTTTCGAAAAAATAATCTTTTATTTAAAATAATGGGCAGCCAGGTGGTGACGAGTTAATGGAATGGAAACGTCTTTAATTTGATTCAAACACCGTTTGAACTTCCAACCAAAACGATGGAGAATAATACAAATTTTTTATTTTCAGGTTTTATTTTTCTTCTTTATTAATTTTTGAATAAGTTTTATTTACCGTCAAAGTAATCTTTATAGCTAAAATTTTACATTCCGAATCTTTGAAAACAATGTTTTGTTTTATTAATTCATTCTTCGTGAAAATCTCAGTATTTTTACACATTTCAAATTTGACTTGATTATCATACAGCATGAAGATCGTTGATCTTAACTGGAAAAAATTGATCGCACGTCTGTAAAAAATTTACACGAGCGCACGCCATAACTGATATCGTCAATTAAGGCGTGCGATGACCACACGTCTGCTAATTTTCTTACGACCAGGCCTGTATTACTTATTTCATTTTCACAATTATTAAAAGGGAGTATATTTTCCAATCACGTAAAATATCATATCACACACGTAAATTTCAAACAACGTGTAATCGCACTGGTAAGGTTCAATTTCAATCACACACATAGGAAACTTTAAGAGTGCGTTTTACTGCACGCATGTTGTTTTCAAAAGGAGAAGACTGCAAGGTCATGTTTTTTTTATTTTTTTTTTCATCAAAACTGTTTCATTATCATGAAAACAGAAGAACTTGGCACTGCTGTAATTATAATTCCCAAATATCAATAAATTTGCCAGTGTCCATCTTTGGGATTTTGCCTGCCATTATCAAAATATACACATGAAGATTTATCTATTCTCTCTGATGTAAAGGTTTGTTTACACTTCTCCCATCGGTTTCATGCATTTATGAATGTCATTTGATTGGTAAATCACTTGATTTCGATAGAAAACAATAGGGTTATTATATGATCTATAAAGAAACGGCATAAATCATTTAAAAATTGATTATATTTTATATTATCATACGATTTTACTTCAAATGATGTATGTTGCGCAAAAGAGGCTTTAAGTTGCAATTCTTTAGTGTACATAGCATAATAATCTATTTGAACAAAATTTTAGTTAAATACTTAAAATGAACAAGAGAGAAGAACAAAGCAACCAGTCCATACCTGCTACTTGAGATTTGTCAATATCCATTTTATCCACCGTAGTATCTTTTTCAAGGACATTTTCTTCTGCTGGAAGTGAAGTTGATTCTTCTTTTTCATCAGGCAATATATTATTTACATTTTCTTCTGTTGTAGCACTCTGATGAGGTACATCTTCTTTGTTTGGATTTTCATTTTCATTCATTTTGTTTATCAAAGTCTAGGTTTGTGACCTTTTTGATTGAATTGCTCATAAAATGGTAATGTCAGAGACGTTCTAAGACAAATGAAATGACAAAGAGTGTTATCTATTTGCTGTAAAAAAAAAGTGATTATAATCATCTTGGGTAGCCAAGAGATCAAGTTCCATTTCATACAAGTCTGATATATCCAACTAGGGCAAAGATGGTTGTCCCTTGAGTTTTTAAATTTAAGCAAATACATAAGGTATTGATGATAAACACAGTGAAGGATTTGCAGTGATAAGCAAATGTTCTATAGTACAAAAAGAACATTTTTGACGTGATTGAAGACGTGATAGAATAGAATTATCCAAAACATAAAATAAAATGTGATAAATTTGAATATAAGAATGAACTGTGCTGATTCCAAAAATGTAAAAATATGAATGAAAAGCAAAATGTTGCAAAATGTTAATTTCTGTATAATCTTCTCTTTGTGTTATAACTTTTGGCATGGTTTACTCTTGTCTCTTTTATTTTTCAAACCTTTTGTTAAAAATATATTTGAAAAGAAAAAGATCTTCAGAACCTAGAGCCTTCAGTACAACTCTGACATCACAATGAATTTTTAAAATCCCATTTCAAGCAACAGCAGTTTTTTAAATTATATAGTTTTTTGTTAGTACTATAATCCTTATTCAAACATAAAATAAGGACCACTGACCAAAGTTGTATTTCAGACATAAATGCGCATAAATCAAAAACAATTTTATCAGGTCTTGAAAATTTAGCAAAAATAATAATGCATTCTTAAGTGAAGGAAACCAAATAAGCATTATTGAGAAATAGAAATCACAGGGAAAAGGAGCAAAAGAAGAAAGATGATTTTAAAAAGATAAGGTGTACCTGAGGAAATCAGAACATACAACCAAACGATGGAGAAAATAGTGAAAAATGCAATTAGAGTCGAAATCATTGATCCCTAATTTTGTTGATCCAGAATCAAACTTCTTTATGAAGTGTTTTATGTACTTTGACAGAACATCATACAAGCAAGTTGTTTAGGCTTGAGAAGTTACATCTGGTACAAATGTCAGAATTGTGTGATACAAGTTGCAGCCCTCTGAGAATTTGTGTTGGCAATCAGCAAATAGCAGAGGTATTTTTATTAAAAAAGAAAACAATTTTTATTTATATTTTGGGAAGAAAGATCAATTATTGCTAAGGAAAGCTTCCTTGAAATAACAATGAATTCTTAATTCACGTCATGTTATTTTCAAAGAACTCCTTTCTTTGCAATTTTTTCAAAAATTTTGTTTTTACCTGCGATGGAGTTGCCTTCATTTTTCCTTGTTATACTAGAAACAATCTTGGCCTCAATCACTTACCATGCTTTTTAGCTTGAGATATTGATCGATCGTGTTGTTTATAATGTTTCATTTAAAAGTATGTTGACATTTTTTATTTATTACGATAGTTGCGTTAAATATCTTACAGTAGTTTTATATTATTATTATGTTCAAAAAGATCTTCTATGTGAAGGTTAACTTTATCTTTCATGTTTATTATACATCTTCTTTTATTTAAAGTTGTCTTCATCTCAATTGCTTAAAGGCATTAAAAACATGTTTTTTATGTCCATTTTCATGTAAACAGGAAAAATAATAAGAAAAAAAATTGCCGAGGCACATTGGCATTTTGCCAAAGTAGTTTGAAATTGCCTCGGCAATTTTTTGTAGAGGTACTTTTTTCCTAATTCCTAATGCAAATGCTGCCAGGAAACTCTTTTAAATGATAAAACTGGATATAAATCACTTCACATCCAGACTGTCAAAATACTTTGTTTGAACAGAAGGATTTTTGAAACGACTTTTCATAATTAAAATTTCAAAGATTTGTCAATGTACATAAGTAATTAAGCCATAATGAAATTCAAGATGTAAATAGAATGAATTTATTCAGACTCTCGTTTATTTTATAAAAAGTACTTTCAATGATTTTTTTTATTTTCCCAATTTACTTTATCGGATTAATCTTTGCGAGATTAATTTTCAAGACTTTGCAAATGTTTGCATTTTCGAGAAAGTTTGTATCACGAAAATTAATCCAAGCGAAAAATTTCAAGGTATATAACCTGTTTGCGAAAATAAATTCATTCTTTTTTTGTTGTTGTTTATATATAATTTTTTTTTTGTTCGTTTGGATCAAGAAGTGACAAAATGTTAATTGCGCTTTCCCTAAAAAAAGTGCTACATCACTAAAATTAAATCTAATAATCTAAAATGATGACATTTTGTTGTTTTTTCTTTTGTGAAGGAACTGTTTTGCATCCTTCAAGAAACATTTTTCTTATGTCCATGGATTTTAGCTCCATTTTTTTCTTGGTTGCTATGACATTCTTAGGGCATTTCCTCTTTTCTATGCTCATACTCCATTTTCAAATTGTCGATAAGTATGGAGCCAAGAGGTATTCCTGTCAAATTTCCCAGCAATTTTCCCAGAAATTTGGAAGAGGTAGATGTCAATTTATGTTTGTCAACTCTCAAACCCCTTCACACAGGATGGATTGTTGATTTCTATAATTACATCACTTCTGCTGATATGGCAAGGAAGTAATCAACAATGAATAGGGTGCAGCAGGGATTGCTGACGCTATCAACTGGGTTTAAAAGAACTGTCAAACTCAGACCCAATATATAATGGGTAACAATTTAACGTTCCAGGTGAGCACAAATGTCAATGTGTTATGCAATCTTATAGCCAATCAAACAGAAGGCTAACCGTAACTTTTATATACCTGAAGAGTCTATTTTTCAATTATATATATATATATATATATATATGTAATCTTCTTGACTGCGAAAATAAATCCACAAGATATATATTTATTCGAAACAACCATTCGCGAAAATTAATCTGATAAAAGCATGGCTGCTTGACAAGAAAAAAAAAACGTTTTGAGTTTGATTCCCTGCAAAGATTCGTGTCCATCATGGCTTGGTAAATAGCACACAACATTGCAGTATAAATAACAATTATTTAGTAAAAACACTTATGTTTATAATAAAATATCGTCAATTGGAAACTGATCAGTAAGAAACTGTAAAAAAATAGAAAAAAAAAAGAATATAGCTAAACATTTTTTAAAAACAATTCAAGTCAAGAAAGAAGATGTAGAAAAAAAAAATAGGAAAAAAACATCTATGGAAAAATATAATGGAAAAAGGCTCTGTCTGTCATAGAAATCTTTAGCATAACAGCATATGTAATGTGCAGTCACACCATTCATAAACTGTACGTACAAGATTGAAAAAATATGTACGTGCGTGAGAAGATAAACACAATAATTCATAAAAATAGCATCTCCTCTGTTGGTTTTTGCGTAGATGAAGCAAGATGAGGTTAACCTGGCTGTACGAGTCATATTAAAACAATGGATAAACGTAAGTGTCTTTGGGGAAAGTTGCATTTAATTTTATTTTAATTTTAATTTTATTCGAGTTCAGCCATGTTGCTTTAAAACCCTAGTAAATATCAAAACAAACATGGCGGTATTCGCTGCTCAATTGCACGCGTCTGAAATCCAGCAAAGGCAATAAAGTGCCATCAAGGGAAAAAAACAATTTCGGGGGCTCAAAACTTCGTATTTGGGGGATGATAACACCAATAACATACACTTTCGATGGGGTAACACGATAATTCTGAAAGTAAAGTGGGGTTACACATGAAATCGGAGAATGTGAAATCTAAACCCATGCTCTTGTTACACGAAGCCGAACGCAAGCGATCGTTAAAAAAGTTTGATACTTTAGGAGGCGCAGAAAGTTTCACGAGCAGCAGCAGAAAGTTTCGCGATTTTTGCCTTTTTCGCGAAAGTTTCTGCTGGGAAGAAAGTATCAATATATAAGGTTTGCGGAGTGGGTGCGTGGAATCACCCGTTCGCCAGCGAAAATATGGAATGCGTGAAAGCCGGATATTCATTCAACAAATTCCGACGAGCGAGTTGAATGCATGAATACGCATCCATAACTGAAAGGGCGCTATTTCCTTTTCGCACCCCCCTAAATGTATCTGCCATATTTTTTTACTGTTCGCTCTTCATCATGGAGATAAAAAATAACCATAATCCTAACCCTTAACCCTGACCCTAAAACATCCTGGACGGAGACCACTCTGCGAAAAGAAAATAGCACCACTGAAAGAATATATGTAATTTTTGTTAGTTTTGTTGAAATGTATCCTATCAATGTAATGTACAATTTAGTTATATTGCGATTCAAAGACCTTATTACTTCAAATGTCCAAATACCAAACTGTGCTCCCTTGCCTCGTTTTGATGTGGTGATTTGATGAAAAATTATCAGAAATTGGCCCATAGCAATTTTCAGTTATGAAAACTTAATATCAAGTAATGTCACAGTATAAAAAATCAAAACAAGGTCGGGTTTGATAGTCTGATAACATGTATTTAAAGATTTGATTTTGTGAATGTGGGATGGAGATAGAAAAGAGAAGGAAAACAAAATGCTTTATGAATCAATCATTTCCAGTTATTTTATGTATATATAAGTACAGATTCAAAAAAATTCCGATATTCATAGTTGCAAAAAGAGCATGAATAAAAATGATCTATTGTAAAAAAAATAGCTTTTTCGAATGCATAAAGAAACACTAGGAAGTAAAACCAACAAGAAATACATAACAGGCATCTTCTAAACTTTGCCAAAATGTTCAGGTAACCCAGATATCATGAACAACATCCAGTTTTATGTTGCAAATTTAAATGTCAATCAATCTTGAATTGGTCACATGTTCCTTTCAAATGAACGCTAACCGATTTGAATCAATGTTTCCTGACCACATATGCTGGAAATGCCCAACACGTCACATTTGTTACTCCTGTCTTGGTTCAGTAGTTCCATTGTTTCAAGTGTACCAGATATTCCACGACTATAGTGATTCGTCTCAATTCATAAATTGATATCAATTACTCTTGATAATGCCTTATACACCTGAAATAGTAAAACCAACAGACAAATTATTAAGAGCATAAATTTCCCATTCACGATACTAAGCAAAATCATTTGTAAGCTGTAGCTATTTTAACTTCATATAGATGAGTTTCTTAGTGACGTAATGTTTATAAACAACAGTGGTCTTTGCTCGATAATTACGGTATATTGCAACATAGAATATCATTAATCAAGTCATTTTCCTGTGAGTATGCGCACACAGCCTCGCAGGAAATAAAAGTCTCTTTATACACTTCAAAATGTTGTCACTTTGTTTGGTTCTCTGGAGTCCCCTTAAAGACAATCGACATTACAAAGTTTCAATACACATTAGTACTTCCTATCTATTTTCGTACATTGTATTTAATTTTTAGTATGTACAAGGTATAAAAGTGTAATTAACATTAGAAACTCGTCTATATTTCTCTAGAATTTATAAAATTGTTGTTAAAGCAGTCCAATTTGATCATAAAATGTGACTACGATTGTACTCTTTTAAATAGAGAAATTCTATGAATGATGATATACTGTATACTGTTTTGATGTCTCAGTAGTGATTTAGACATAGAAAATATCAAAGCCATTTTTTTCTGCACACACACCACATATTCTCCCTACCTGTCGTCAGCATAAAGTTTATCATATACGAAACATGCAAATTTTCCATGAACAATAATAAGCTTGCAATAAGAATTCAAAAAGGGTATATAAATCTCTAAAAGGAGCTATATTATGAATAAAACTTTATGGGGCATATAGTGGTGATGTGTGTGTCGTCGGCGCTATTTCCTTTTCGCACCCCCCTAGGGTCAGGGTTAGGGTTAGGGCTAGGATCAGATACAGTTAGGGGGGTGCGAAAAGGAAATAGCGCCTGTGTCGTCTGGCGCTGCACAACCTCATAAATAAACATAAACATTTACATTAGATTTTATCATCATCATTGGACTTTTATGTCTTGTTTTGTGTTGCGTGTGGAAATAAAAACAGTTAGTTGGATCAAAATACAACACAAAGTTGAATAAACATGGCTTGATAGTAGTATATGGAGAAGAAATAACAGCTTTATCTTTTATTCCTCACAGATACACAGCTTGTGAGCATAGATGCACTTTTAGAAGCTTTGATCTGAACTTAAATTTTCAAAAATATCAACAAGCAATATTCTCATTAACTTACAATATTATCGTAAAGGATAGGAGGTATTCCTGGTTTCCCAGTTGGAAGTTCATAACAAACCTCAGAGCATTCGGAGATTTCTCTGGGGAAAATGTCTACTTAACTCAAAAAAGCAACCACTTTGTTTTGACCGCCACCGTACAGATCGACAATTTTGCCTAAACGCTATACCCTGAACACTTATGAGCTTGATCATCCATATTATTTTATACCTCAAAATTTCCGAAAATCAATGGTAAGTGAGCCAAATCGCACTTTTTGTATGACCCTGTAGGAGGTTGCATCCAGTTACGGCAGCCGAAATGCATCTCTCTGTTAGTGTTTGATGACAATATTTGATCTTGCCAAATGAGCTCCGTTCCGCTAAAAGCTACACTCCGCAATAATTAAATTTCGTGAAAGTTTCTTCTTCTAAAAATAAGGAAATCGCGAAAGTTTTTCAGCAACAAAAAAACTTGAAAAAATCGAATTATATTAAGACAGAAAAGTACGACTTTATTTTTTTTCTTATGTCTTTATGTGATTTATAGTACTTAATCTTAAACAACTACAGAGTTTGTCTGGTTTTGTCTTCTTGCTTTTTTTGCAGCCCAAGAACATTTCACGTATATTTCGATTTCCCGTCGAAATAGTTACTGTATTTGCCTTCGTCTTTCTTTTCTTCTGTTTGGAAGATAAGGCATTATGATGGAGGCAGTGTCATCACATCACAAAATTAAAAACCAGCTCTCTGATGCAGTTTAATTAGGTTCATCAAAGTTACCACCAATAGATCCCTTCCACGATATAGATCCGATGCTTGAAAATGATTGTGACACAGGCAATCTAAAACTGCTTTGTTGGATATAAGGTCGGAAAATAACGCGATGACGGTACTGACGACGACGACACAGACTCAGAATGGGAAGAAGCGGATTTAACTTGCTTTTGTACTATTCGTAATATTTGGAAACTATTTTTGGAACATCACAACATCAAAAGTTTACAAGTCTTATTATTCGCGAAAGCTTTATACCTTGAAAATGAAGTTTCTCTGACTTTCGCGAAAGTTTTATACGCAAAATGTGTCCTGAAATTCTAGTTCACGAACATTTTCTAAGATTGTTGAAGTTTTTTCGCTTATTTGAAATAAGCTTCGATTCGAAGCAACGTTTTGCCTAATGTGATCTTCTCTTGAAAAAATAAGTCACCTTTCTTCAATCCTGAAACCTTTGTTCATGTAAAAAGAACCATTCAGTAAAAACCATTATTATTGACGTTCTGATAGGGGGATGGAAATCCATCTGTTTTAATAGTTTGCAAAAATTTCGACTGACCACACTAAATTTTTGAAATTTGTTAGCTAAGCAATTTCTACTCATGACACTATAAACCAACAGCACAACCGTGAAAAAGCACCTTTTCACGCAAAGTTTCTTAAGAATTTAAGTAAAACTATGCAAATTTAATTCCTGACAACTTTCCGAAATTTCTCTGACGGCTTTCACGTTTCGACTTGTGTTTCATGTTTTAACTAGACTCATACTTTTTGAAAACAAAACAAATATCCCAACTTCTCTAAATCACCAGATGGTACTGCGATAACACAAAAATGCTCGAGAATAAAAAACAAACAAAATATTTTATGATTGCGTTTAGTACTTATACAGATAGTTCACAGAAAAATGCTGGATCTGCAAATGTTCTCTTAAGCCTTGTGTCTACTTAAAATTGATGAGCTCTATTGTTTTATAAAAAGGGCCAAGCTGGCGTAAAACTAAAGAAAGGTGGTGAGATCAAGAAAACAACATGTGTTGGAGCATATCTTTCTTTTCTTATTTCTATCAGCTTAAATATTCTTTAGCAATTTCTCCAAGATCCTGAATAGACTTTGGTTTTTGAGCACCAGAGTCTGTTGTGATCCACTCTTGTGCAGCCATGGTAGGTGCGCCCTTTGTAGACAAATGGGAAAACGCAGCCATACTTATCTAAAAAGAACTTAGAAAAATTAATCATAATTATCATGGTAAACTATTTTGATTTACATCGAAAATAATAACTAGAAATAATTTATTAGACATTATTTTGTATAATGCCAGTTGGAAATAACCTACTGGCTCGTCTTTGTTACTTTGAACGATAATAAGCAACAGAACACAAATATAATTCCAAGCTTTTGTTATTATGGAGTAAACGCCCTCGATTGCAAAAGCGCCCCATCAAACCAAAATTCAAGTCACTTAAGTACACAAAAAAATTTATTATGTGGAAAGTGATTTGAAACATGTTTGTTCATACCGTTGCAGTTTTTCCATCTTCCCTTATAAACTGAATCTTTGGAACACCACGGTTGGTGCCAGTTATACTTCGTGCAGCTGTGGAATGTTTTCCCTCTGTACGTGAAAGGAAACACACAGTCACTGATCGATGTTGTTCCTGAACCACAATTTTTCCATTTCCCTTTGTATTTTATATCTTTTGAACACCATAATCTATTCCAGTTAGCTTTTGTACATTCGTGATACCACACACCTTTGTATTCGAATGGAAAGAAGCATTCTTCTCCCTCATCGACCTCAGAATCTGAATAAAATAAAAAACTTCAATTACAATTTTGAGGTAATCGCGTTTAAGGATATGCAGAAGCAGAACAGAATAGAGCGTTGAAAATTCCCCGTGCCTATACGAAGATTTGAAAGGGCTTTTACTATACGTCATTAGTTTTTGATTGACACAAATTCATTATTTCCCTTTCGCCATTATCAACTATCAACTTTACCTCGGATTTGTAAAATAGTTTTTCGGTTGGAAAGCGTAGTGGAGAGTATTTCTTGATACGCTTTGCTATCATTTAAAAATTCAGTTTTCAACTGCCATTCTCATTTATAGCATTTTAGTGACGAAACTGGGAGAAGTGACTAAAGCGTGCGCATGTTGTATTTGTATTGATCCGGTTGAGATGTGAGAAGAGTATGAAAACTAACACGATGCATTCCACTGCAGAGGTGTATTTCCTTAATAACGATTAAAATGCTGATCCGAAAGATCATTAAGACACTATACCATCATCACAATGTTTCCATTTCCCAGTATATTCCATCGTCTTCGAGCACCAAGGTCTATGCGATTTTGCAACTGTACATGATTTGTACCAAACACCTTGATATCGAAATGGAAAAACACATTCTTCATTTTCTTCACCCACTCGTTCACCTATATTTACCAAAGAGAAAGAAAAATTACTTCCCTTAGTGAAGCTAATAGATGAAGCACGACATTGCATAATTTGAAAAAGGAAAAGGTCTTTCCCAACATTTTCATAATGAAATATCAGGAGACAGAAAATACCTTGAACAAACAGTAGTCCACAAAGGAAAATGATAGCGAGGTGAGCATTCATGTTAATCTGTATAATAGAAATGAGGAATAATGGATAAATATGAGCATTAATCACACAACAACTCACTGTGGCCGATGCCATTGTACATGCTATTTTCATCCAATAAGCACCTAATAAACACACAAGATATTCATTTCACTATAATTCAAACGTAAAAAAGTAACATAAATATCACTCGCCCCCATGACGCCGTTGATGTGGAAGCTGTCAAGTCTATCCTTCTAACAACGTGGATGTATTTTATCTTATCACAAGGTTTATTGACCAATGTAAAAGCGGTTGATTTGTTTTGATCTTCAGTTTTTATCCAGAATACAAACAATTCGATTCTATTTGTTATTCAAATATTTGTTATTGAAATGTACATGAAGCTATTCGTAAGCTGTTGTAACATCTTCAGCTGTGAGGTTCATTTCAGACCTATCACCTTCTTGCCACATTTTTACCCGAAGTACAAGAAAAAGCTCCAGAAACATGGTAACAGTAAACGAAGAAGAAAAGTTGCTATAAAGTTTCCTTTCTTTCTTTTATTGTATCACTGTACGAAATTTCATCAAAATCTCAGGACTCATAATTTTGTAAAAAAGGAGACAGATGTAAAAATGTTCAAAACTCAATGAATGTGCAACATTGCATCAGCCAAAACACCAACTCCATCCAACTTCCAATTTCAGAGAATTTTTACAATTTCTTATAAGAAGGTATCTTTTCTTGCAAGTGTAGGACTATACTCTTTAATTCACAAAATGCGCTTTTGGAAATTCGCTTTTCAATATGATTTTATAATTGAGAATTGAGTTCAACCACTCAAATATTACATGAAAAAATATTTTTGTTTGGAATTCTCCACAAGAAAGTATCAAGCCCCTAAGCTTGAAAATTATGGTACTAATTTAGAAAGGGAGAAAGTTCATAAATTAAGAGTCCTGTAAGGTTAAATCGGTGTATTATTGTTATCTTTCTTCCAAGTTTTGACTGGATTTACCAAGATTTATATCTATAAAAGGATGGAGCAGACAAACAAATCTTATCATTTAAAGACTGAACACCCTGATTTAAAAACTGAACACCCCGATTTAAAAACTGAACCCACAACCCATAATTATTAAGTAACAATAGCAGTTATACTCCATAAATGTCCATGTATAATTATTTTCTTGGTAACTTAAGCATTTACTTACTAAATCTGTATACTTTGTGCTGCATTCTTTTTTTGGTTTCCGACTTCAATTAAAAATTTAGAAGCGCATTCCATTAGAACATTTAGCAAGTCAAGATTTTTTATTTACGTTTCTATGGTAAATTTGTTTATTACCTACCGTCATTTTCACGCATAGATGCCGAAAGCGTAATTCCAGAGTTTTTTTTGTTTACTGCACTAGCTTGAATTCCTTGTTACACTGGAGTAGAGGCTTTCTTTAGATCGTGGTTTGCCAATGAGTAATGCAATGAAAGATATATAAAGCAGTTTATTTACTGTCAGTGCGGCCTCGAATGTACTAAAACGTGACGCTCAACTTTATAACTCCGAGATTCCATAGGATATGGGTGAGGTATAAAATGTGTATAAAAACATGAGAAGCTAACCATGATTAATGTATTTACAACTTGTCAATAAACTGAGTCTGAATACACCCAGTGGGTCCCAGTTGTTAAAAAATCACTGCGAAGGACTGCATTTCATTAGAAATATACACCCTATTTCAATAAAAATGCTCTTCGTCACAGTGAGTTTAGACGATTTTGCCCAATGGACAGCGTTCAGAAATTTTAAAACACACGGCTGAAATTATCTTGTTGGCGTTATAAGTTTCTTCTGCTAACAATCGATATTCAGTTGATTTGTGTCTGTAAAACTCCCGTCCATAAACGGTATTGTTACATTAGAATAGGGCAATACCAATAGTTATCCTTCGGGATGCCGTTTCCTATCTCGCTCCTAACTCTTTACGCTTTATCTACCAGAGACCAAAAACCATTATCTACTTTTTGATTGTCCCTTTTTACATTTCCGTCTCTGGTCATTCCTATGCGTGTGTTAAATCCCACTTTGTAATAATCGTCCCACTTTGTAATACCTGTCCCGTTTTGTAATAAAATCGTCCCTATTTGCAGTAAAAAAGCTGCCCCACTTTGTAATAAAGATTGTCCCACTTTATAATACCAAAAAGCTGTCCCAATTTGTAATAACCAGATTTTCTACTTTGTAATACCCTCGGAGAATTTTTTTCAAACAGACATTTTATGAAGAACAAACCCCAAACTGACGTAGCAATTTACTCGTTTCGCTAAGGTATACAACAGACTATAAAGGTTATGATGTTATTTGTAAAAAGAGAGAAAGAAGGATTTAAAAATAGTTATTTCAAATTATAATACATCGAAATTATGTGCACAAAGTATGCTGTGTATGAAATTTAAATTTCATATGCTCTTGTCTTTTGGGTATTTTTTATTCTTCCCAAAAACGCCATTACTTGTACTACTATTTTAATCAATCCTTACAAAGCAGAGAACGAGGTTATCACATTTCTTTGGTATTACAAAGTTATTACAAAGTGGGACAGCTTTTTGGTATTACAAAGTGGGACAATCTTTATTACAAAGTGGGACAGCTTTTTTATTACAAATCGGGACGGTTTTTTTATAAAACGGGACAGGTATTACAACGTGGGATAATTTTATTACAAATCGGGACAGGTATTACAAAGTGGGACGATTATTAAAAAATGGGCTTTAACGCGTGCTCTGTTCGTTGATCTTTAATTTTTGTGTTTGCAAGGTTTCTCATGCGCATTTTGTTTGTGTTTACTTAACGCATTCGTTCTTATACGTTTTCAATTCAGTTATCTGAATGCCAATTCCCATCCGAACGTCAATGGTAATAGTGTAAGAGGAATAGTGATACAATGGGTTTCATTAGTTTCGTTGGTTTATAATGATCGTGGTCAAGGATTATTTTAGTTCTTCAAAATTTTCAGTATAGTGTCAGGGATTATCCAGGGTGAACACTTTCCTTGTACTTCTTTCACGATTTGTGGAGCGTACGAGTAGAGGGTTTTCTTTAAGGGTTCGTATCGTCAGAATGGAATTCCATTCTTTTCACTCTTTATTGGGTTTATGAGGAACAATGTAGATATTATAATCTTTCTCCGCAACATTGATTTTCTCGAAAGAGTTGATAAATCCTGTATCAAAACGTTCCTTCAGATATTTACTGCTTCTCCTTTCTTATTCACAAATCTACTGGAGGATTATGCATAAGATTATGCTAAAATGGAGCTATTTTGACAAGACGAAATATTGTTGAAGACACATAGAAATGCAAGTTCGGTTTCCGTAATTCGATGAAAACAGGAAGGTCATACAAAAATTGTGATTTGACTCACTTACATCAGATTTCGTGAAGTGAGATTTTCGCGAAGCATTTTCAACGTATGGCTTTTAGGCTTGTACTCGAGGGCGGTTTCTATTCGAAAAATATGGTATTTAGAGGTTGAAAACTTTTAGAGCTTCAGAGGTTTATAGAAAGCTATAACCATTTTGTTAATATCGTTTGATAAGCAATTGCTAAATAAAGTTTTGTGAGAAGTATATACAAAATTTAGTTTTTATTTTACAGTTTTACGATAAGTATGAGAAAACATTAATGTCTACCAGGGGCGGTGGAGCAAATTTCAAGTGATGGGGCTGACGATTTAGTGTCTAAAGAGGTCCCACCATGGTTGGGCTGAGTTGAAATTTTGCTGATGTGGTTTGGAGTAAAGTTGTCATCCTCTCCGCCGCCCCTGTGTATCACTCTCTCTATCTTACTGTAACACATATTCAAAGTGTCATGTTAATGACGTTATAATTACTTTATTTTTAATAATAAAGATAAGTAGAAATAAAGAAGAAATCGAACCTTTCATTTGTTTGTTGTTCAAAAAATCAAAATTGCATTTTAAAACTCAAGAAATTAATCCAGTCTTATCTTCTCAAGAATGTATCCAGTCTAAGTAGTAAATAGTACGGAAACTGATAAACATTTTAAACATTGTCTTGGGCGACCGATGATCCGGATTCCTGGATTGTTGACGATGTTGTATCTCCAACATGTTTCGAAGACATCGATTCACCAGTTCTTGAACAGAACAACCTGGCGAGCTCGCGACGGAACATTGTACCGAAACAGGAGTAAATCAAGCCGTTAACAGCTGAATTTAACACCAAACCAATTTTTGACATAGCAAAATTTCCATCGATAAATGTTCGTGAAGAGTTTAGGGACGTCAACATGAAAAAACACTTGGACAAACATTGCCAAATCAACAGCACAATGAACGTGAAGGTGACTGTCAGTAAGGATATTGTAATTTGTCGACCAACTGTGTTTATTACAGGTTTTCCATGTCGAACTAAATGAATAAAGTATGATAATATTAAGCAGATTTACTATAGGAAACAATGGTTATTGAGATTTATTTATTTTTGTTTTCGTTTTGTTTTTTTCTTGTTTTTTTTTTTTTTTTTGTTTTTTTTTTTTGCTTTTTAAGTTTATAAATTAAAAAGACATCATCGAAACTTATCGAAACACGAACTAATAAAATTGATTAGGTACACTGTATAAATGATTAGCATCGATTATTAGCACCATAATTCGTTGACCATAAGTATGACGACAGTTAATTATTAGCTCAGCTATGTATAATAAGTTTGTTTGTGTCAACTGAACCGAAGCCTTTTCTTTATTGATTAATGATGTATATAAATATTATTGGTATCTGTTTCTGTTAACCAAAAATGCATCTGTAAATGTTATGGAGTTACGTTTGAATGACTGAGTTTATAATACACAAAGTCATTGTTATTTTTCTGTGTAGGAGAGCATTAACATAATTTGTGAATTCAATTTATATTACCAATGGGATTATTTGAACTCTTTTCTTTCATGGTTAGATTGCTAACACTCTCCTACACAACTTTCGACATACCTCTAGATCCGCCACTATAGACCATTAAAAATTTAATTACATTATTCGATGACATTTTCCTTATTTTTTCAAAACCCACTTTTTCATTTTTCACAAAAATGTACTAGCCGAAAGAGCTTAAAAATGGCTTTCCATTGATGTAAAAATTATTTTGAAATTCGATATATTCATTTAAAAAAACAACTTTAAAATTTCCATTTCCAACATTACGAAACACACTGTACATCATAATTATGTATTGTATGATTTTATGATTTTTAAATCAAAATATCTGCCCAAGGAAACAGAATTTCCAAAAACTATAAGACTTTTGAAACAACTTTGTGCATTCTATCATCCCTCAAAAAAACCTTTTTGGATGCAGGAACACTTTAACATCTTTGGAGTTATTCTTTCATTTTACAAAAACCTATGTTATGTCTTCTTTTGAAAAAGGTAATTACATACATAATGTTTTAGTTTGACTTCTTGTTTCCTATGCTACATTAAATTCCAGAAAAAATGTTGTAGCTCTCTAACTTTGATTTTGGTCATTTTACTCTATTTTTTAACATAATTTCTTTTCTTTTTATCTGACCATCTTGACCAGTACATAGATGAAATATCATGTATTTATCTGAGTGCTCCAATCTATCATGCTATAGGTGATTGAAAATTTATTTATTTGATTCATTACAAGTATGTTTTCATTTGATGGATTCTTCCTGTTCATGTACAACAAGCAATCAAGAAAATGAAGAAGATAACAGAAGAAGTAATTTATTGGTAATTTACTTAACCTCCAATCTGGCTGAAAATATTATTTTTGCCTACATATAAGTAGTTCAATACATTCCACTCACACTCAATTAGTTTTCTTTTGTTTATTTCCCTTATTCCATTAGTGCAACAATACAGGCTTGCATTATAACACTCCTTACGTTAGGACGAATGAATTCGAGTTAATTTATTTTACATTTCGAAAAGTATGTATTAGATTGGGCGTAAACTGGCGTAAATTTCATCGATTGCGCCCTTATGTGTGTTTGGCAAAAAAAATTTGCCTAACCCTTAAAAAATCCTAGATCCGCCCCTGAACAATCATCTTTTTTCGATTGTCCCACAAGTAAATCTTAATTCAACAAAGAGATGAGCCATTATTTTTGTGATGAGTAAAATGAATACTTGAAAATAGAAGTGTGTTCATTTAACAATTTGAATCATCAAATTTCTTGGTTAGAAGCTTCTTAAAATAGTCTGAAAGAACGAGGCATAGCCTGAACCTAATCCTCAATAACCCAAAGAAATTTTACAAAGTTTACAAAGTCTAGACCATTAAGTTTTGATGCTTTCAAATTATGCAATACTGTGAATGGAGTGAAACACTGTTAATTATTCAATATATGATAGTCATGATAATAATGTAAGTAGAAATCACCGTATTTTCTAATCTGATCTCAGTTAATCAGAAGTAAGAGGTATCTTGTTATGATTTTGACTGGAGACGAGAATAGGAGGTGTATTGAGAGAAAATACTGTAAAAATCAAAGAACTTACCAGAATCGAAATTTTTTATTCTCTTCTTCTTTTCCTGATAGAATTTTCGAATGATTAAACAATTTAAAGCCAGAATAGACACGAAAGGGATCACCACCAAACTAATACAATGAGCCCAAAATTCATTGGCCAAACCTCTCTCGTCTGATCCAAATTCTGTTTTTTCAAGTACATATCCACTCTTCGTTGTTTTTGTTTCAAAGTAAAACCAAAAAGGTATGTTTGGCAAAAAAGCTACGATTCCCATTATAATCAAACCCAAACGAGTTCTTGAGTCTGAATAATACAGATGAACTTTCAATGGAAATTGAAGGGACAAGTATCGGTTTAAAGTAACGCCGATCATCAAGCAGCGGCTATAAACCATGAAGTAATAGAACATCGGAAAGCCGAACATGGAGTAGAATTTCCCGTATGCATAAGAACGATTTAATTCTGGCCATTGTTGTTTAACGGAATCTGTTAGTAAGAAGAAGAGTAAAAGACCACCATCGGCAAATGATAACGCCACCAAATAGCGACTGCAACTGCGACTTGATCGATCCCTTTTTTTCCCAATGCGTTGCCACACTATTCCACAGATGATGTTGCTTAGAATACCAAAGATACAAATTGATGTTGAACAAGGTACAGATGATAACCAATTTAGATATTCCTTTTGCATCTGTAAATTATAATTTTTAATACAATCATTGAGGGGTTTTAGGAGTTGGTTGGGGATTCTACGGGTCATCGAGGGATTATATGTGTTATTGGAGGATATTAAGGGTTATCGAAGGATTCTACGAGTTACACGGTTTTTTTTATTATAAACCAGTTTATAAGAACATTTAGGCTGAAATTGGGCAAAAAATTAAGAACATCGTAAGAACATGCCCAGCCTCGAAGCTACAAAATTAGAACATGAAATTGAGACATAAATCATTCAAAAGATAAAATATTTTTACGTTTTCAAAGTAATCGGAAAATGCGTACAAAAGGTTTTAAAGTTCCTACAGCAACACCACTTCTACACCATCAAACTCTTGGCGAATGGGTTTTTCACCTGAACTTTTCTCCTTTATGAATAGTGCTATTATAAAGGCGCAAATTTTTTCTTCAGATATTTGATTTCGTATTAAGAATGTTAATAAGAACATCTGAGGCTCAAATTTACTGAAAAAATAAGCACATCCAGGCTCAGCCAAAATTAAGGTGTTCTAATAAAAAAAACAACGTGTATTGGTGAATTCTGTATGCAAATCTAAATATTCAATTATGGCAAAGTTAGGACGTGTCATTTGTGGCTGCGATGTTAACCCCTTTTTTTCTTCAGATCTTCATATCAAGAAAGATTAACCTTTGCTTATTTATACGATAAAATGAAAATAATGTCAAAGAAAGAATTCAACGAAGAAGTCGTATTTGGTGGTCGGCTGATCATGCATTGTGAAAAATACAAACAAATTTTCTCCGAAAAGATATAGCTCTATAAAATTAAGCGTTGAAATTGAACATTCCTCTTCTTGCAATGATCTCAACTTCACTTTGTGAAAGATATACAGAAATACAGGAATTCCTCAGTCATTCTGTTGTTTCGTATCGCAAAACTTAACTTTTTTCAAGTAAGACTTCTCTGTATGATTTCAAAGAATTGGAATTGTATGAAGATTTACTGTGGCCATTGCTTCCAGTGTCATAGATAGCTACGCTTCTCCAGCACGATTTTGTGTCTCTTTTGGTTTGTTACTCAAAACTTTCTTTTTTTCTCTCGAAAATTTCTTTCATTGAAAATAACATGCAAAATAATACAAAAATTGTCTAAGGCCATATAACACCTACCTTATTTGATCTTCTGAAATCCTTTCACTTTTATCAGTTTTGCTACGCCACAAAAAACACAGAGGAATCTGATTGTTGATTTCACTAAGCTTATCCCCTTTTCGTAACAAGCACGTTATAAACAACAGCTTTTCTGTACTTATATGAAATTCTATTTGAAAAGCACAACCGCCGCAGGTAAATTTACGCAATATTAAAAGGTGTCCATATATAGAAAGGGAATTATATATGTTGCCATAAAATCTTAAAATCTCTTGGAAATATGTTTGCCCGCAATATTTGGATCATTCAATAGCGTTGGCTTTATTTGTAACATTGCTTTTCTTTGAAACATTTTAAATTCGGCTGTCAAAACTAGGCGTGGTTACTATACGTCCGCGGCGATATTTATGTTTCATATGGCACCTTGTGCTATCAATTTTGAAAAAACTGTGGCTACGTGTCTACAATACTTCTTTTGATTGTGAGAAGTTTTCGTATTTTTCATTTATGACTAAAACAGTTTCATAGTTCCAGCTTACGTCCACTAAATACTAATGGAAACTTCTCATGTATTATTTATGTTCGTATTTGATTTGGACTAGTATTTCGGCTCATGTGAAAAAGGTTGGGTACCCAATTTGGGTGCCCAATTTGGCTACCCATTTGGGTACCGAATATAAACTACAGACCGGAATGAAAATTCCGTTTACCACCTAGGGCGCTTGCTTACCGAGAAAATAAGACCAGTAAGGATAGTGTCTATTAAATTTTAATACTTAAATTCTAATAGCTTTAACTTGGTGTTTTATTTAGATAAAAGATTTACAAACTCGATATTTATTAGGAACCTAAGAGAAAAGTGAAAAGTTTACAAAGGATGCCGAAGCTTCGACGACACTATTGTTTTGACATGTAATGATGAATTGTGATTGGTTTAAAATGTCCGCCTGTGCAATGGCTTTTTTTCCTCCTAGTTCACTTTTTGTAGCCCATGGGTAATTCGGGTAATTCAGGCTTCGCGTACACGTGTCTAGCCTTTATTACAAATCTGTGGTATATTCTTGGTGTGTGAAACGCTTGCAATAAACTGCACTTTGTTTAATGTGGCCAAAAACTAGCTATGACTCCATCCTGTTACTCTCGTTGTCCACTAGACTTAAACTTAAAACTAAATTTACCGACCAAATCTCAGAATATATCTTGTTTAAATACTAGCAGTATAGCAATCAGTATTTCCAGAAAAACTAATAAATTGAAAAAATCTTTAATGTGAATATACATAAAACTGTTTTTATTAAGTATATTTGCACAGAGATATGTTCTATACAGATTTTTTACATATCTATGATTTGCACAAAAACGAAATTTGAACGAGTCTTTGTTTTTGTTTTCTGAGAGAAGTGGGCGCATACGTCAGTTTGGATCGGGTCTGTGTTTCTACTGGCTGCAAAACCGAAAGTACCAAAATCAAAATGGCGGCCGTCTGAGAACGCGCAAATATCTACGAAGTATCTTTTTCGAAATAAGAAGATTTTATCTCAAAGTGAGTTGTATCTAGTATGTTTTTCTTGTGCTAGATACTCTGATAAAAACCCTTGAACAAAAATCAAGTGTTATTAGTTGGCAGATTTTTAGTTTTCTGGTACCCAAATAGGTAGCCCAAATGGGTACCCAAATTGGGTACCCAACTTTTTCACATGAGCTTAGTATTTCAATTATTTTAATGGCTTAGAATTCTTTAATTCAACTTTGAAGCCTTGAAACCGGAGACAGTATAACAAACTTTTTTATTATAGCATCACAAAATTTTGTATTCATACAGATATGCCCTTCTACGTCAGAAAATACATTCAGAAAATATTGTAAGGATTAATCTTAACGAATATCTGAAATTGCGATTCAGAAAATACGTTTTAAAGGAAACCAAATTTCTTCATGGTAGTAGGTCCATTGAACAGATTGACAGACTCGTATATGTGCATTGGTGATCCAAATTTAAATCACTTGATGTGTGTTTCCTTCAAAAATGTTTAACTGAAATTTTACCGATAATAATGTTTGAAACGCTGATAAGTTTCAAATTTATTTAGTAACCTCAGTTTTATCCATTGCTGGATTATCCACGTAAAACACACGTTGTCAACATTTCGTCTTGTTTTAAAACCGAATATTGAGTAATCAAGAAAACGTTGAAATCATATTCAAAAGATTCGGAACAACCTGTTTCTAATTACTTCGGTCTCATAAAAGTGTTTGAACCATCCGGTTTTTAAAGTGTTTTGTTGAAATATATTGAGTTATGTTTTCAGTGATGTTGGTGAAATGGAGAACATGTTGTTTCAGCTAATTGGACCACGATTACACAGATTTCCTTGCTCCCACCATGCTTATACTGATATTTATGTTGGAGAGTGAGACAGTTGCGCCTTCTTCTTTCTTGCTTCTCTCGAGTAAACCACATCACTTTAAGAAACGTTTTTGAAATTATTGATTACGGTAGCAACGAAAAGGAATACACCAATTCGACACGATTTTTCCGCGTTAATTTTTAGAGGTCTGGATCTAATTAGCTTGGCTAGAAAACATAGTGACGATTAAAAATAAGCCATTTTAACTTGAGAAGACGAAGTAAAATCATCTCTCTCCTATTTGAATTTACTGTTACTGTTTTTAAATTTAAAAAAGGGATTACGATATGATATCTCGTATAAGTGTAGAAGAACTTAAGAAATGTTTAAAACTCAGAGCGCGAAAGGCTACTGGAAGAAAGCAAAAATTGGTTGCTCGTGTTTTTGCTGCTGATGAAATGTTCAGCCTGTTATGTCTTCACTGAAATTGAAAGTTGAAGCTGGATGACATTACAGTTCCTGGTCCTAATTCCCTTACTGATAACTGGTTAAATGAACAAGAGGGGATTAAATTCTGGCCTATGATATTGTATCCAGATATATTTAACTTTTTATGTTTTTTTCCATCGAAACCTGGAAGCAAAGGCTTATATATGATTACAAAAACTCAAAAGCTTATAGTTACTACAAATCTGGTTGTCTTCAGCCACTTTCTTATCATGATATAGATATTGCTAGCAAGTTCTGAATCTTGAAAGCTGACTGGAGAAAATCTCAGAAGATTCGTGATACATTACTCTATTAATCACTCGATGATCCTGAAGCAAAACTGCCATACTTATAGAGAGAAGACGACAAGCTTGTGTAGAGTAAAAGTCATTGATGCTACACACTATGCCTTGTCTAGACAGCCACTACAGAGTGGAATGTTCTTATTTTATGATATGGATACCCTCACAGTTATGTTATCGATCACAAGATTTTGACGGCAACATGTGGTATTTGGTTAAACTTGAACTTGTTTCCTGCAATCAAAAACAGTATTTTGATCAACTAAAAATCCAAGAGGAAAGAATCAACTCAAGAAAAATGGCTATTTTTATAGCCACAAATTTATAAAAAATACATTATTTTGACTGTTACAGTAAGGCTTGGCACCCTTACTTCTTTGTTGTTTGTTATTTCTTTCCTATCCCTTGAGGGCTTAGGCTTTTCATAACAAAAACATACATTTTTAGATAAACATTCTTCTACTGACCAATAAAAAAGGTCTAAACAAATCAAATCAAATCCTATCTCATATTTTGTTTGTACGAGCGATATTTTGATATTTTCTTGCAAAGCGATAGGCCACCCTTTTTTGCTCTTGAGTTTGATTGGTTAAAGGAATAATTCTTAGCCTTCTGAAATTCACAGTAAGAAATTACTTTGTTCACCTTTTATTTAAGTCTGATTGGATTAATGTCTGGGAGTGTGTGAATGGATAAAAAATCCAGAGTTTTTGTAAGAATATCAACATTTATGCAACATTTATGCTTTCAACACATGTCATGTAACATAAAAAGGAATGATTTGGCAATTATCAAAGAATACAGGGGAGAAAAACAACACTTTCATTAGCAAGTGTGTCCATATATAACTGTTTGTCATGTATTCAGCCAAAATAATGTGTTTTTGACATGTGTAATTATTATCTGTTTTTGTTGATAGCTGGACCAAATGACAGTCACCTAACAGCAAGCGGGAAACTAGACATTGAAGTTCTCCTTGTCTTTTTCACAGGATCATAACCTAACTTCAAAGTAGGATCAGAGTAGTTAGCTGTGGTGGTGGGATACCATTTTGATGATGATGTTGATATCAATATATAATATACCAGAGCAAACAGATCACTTGAACAAGGTTTCCCAGCTGATCTATCCGCTTTAAAGTTTGTATTCATCTCCTTCTAGCTTCACCATTCCTCAAAACCCTAGGGAAACAATAAAGTTTGTATGGTGGTTCTAACAAAAACAACCACATTCCTTTCTAGTTTTCCCTCCATTAATGGGAAACGATTCAGCTCTCCATTTTGAATCCTTGATGTGTCGTCACAACAACTGTTTTCTGCACAATTTCATCCTTCCATAATACTGTATTAATAGTAATTAATACCGACTTAGGCATAATATTTCTACTTTATAAAGCGTCTTTACAGCAACTGAACTTTTTTAGCCAAAACTCTTAGTTCCCAGATCTTGACCGCGCAGAAATTAAAAATGGTAGAATGCCGTGTCGAATTGGTGTATACCGCATTAAAACACTCGTGGATTAGCAGAATTCGAAAAAAGCATGTTTTGTTTACACGAAACTATTTTTATTTAGAGTTGTTGGGAATATATACAACTTAGGGGGTGATCACATGAGGGGCGCTAGCCCGGTAAAGCAGGCTGGCTCGGTTGGCGGACTAACAAATTTTTACGATCGCATGTAAAAGTATCAACCCACTTCTGCCTGTCAAAACGACACTGCCCACAAAAAGCCATTATGAAGACAATTCAAGATGGCGCAAGGTACGGTCACGTTAAGCTGTGTCAAGATGTTCATCTTTTTCCTTCTTATATTTGTTATCAAGAAACCTTTACACGGTTGTGTATTGTTCAAAGATGGTTATGCAATTCGTGATCATATTTCTATGAACGAAGAGAGTTATGTATACCCTTCTTTATGGCATTATAATGTGGATCAATGTACATTTTATCGTAAGCGTTATTTCCTCAAGTTGTTGTTGCTGTTATCTGGGGACATTGAGATCTGTCCTGGGCCATTATTTCCTGAGTTAGGAAATCTCTTAAAAAATAAAGGATTAAGCATGGTTCATCAAAATGTTCGGGGCTTGTTTGGAAACAAACCTTATATCGAATGTATTATCGACAATCATAAAAACATCGACATTATTTCCCTCAGTGAAACGCATATCAATTCTACAGTTTTACACCAGTATAAAATTCCGAGGTATCAGTTTTACAGTAGACCCCACAACCGTGGCCCTGGTTGAGGCGTTGGTGTATATATATCAGAGAATGTTGCCTGTGAGCGACGTCTGGATTTAGAAAACGAAAATATTGAACTTATGTGGCTGGAAATACAAATGAACAATGCCAAAACTTTCTCGTTGGTATCATTTATTGACCCCCGGATTCCTCAAACTTCTTACCGAAAAACTTCAACCAATTTTTATCAAATAACTTAACTAAGGCGATCTCTGAATCAAAAGAACTTGTTCTGATGGGAGATGTAAATGTTAACTATTTAGACAAGAAATCAAATTCAAAACAATCTTGAATTTATATGGTTTGAAGCAGCTCATAACAGCACCCACGAGAATAACGAAAGATTCAAAAACATTGATTGATATCATGGCTACTACCAATTACCAAAACATTAAATGTTCGTGCACTATTCCGTCTGGCATAGCTGATCATGAAATGGTTGGATGCAAGGAAAACCAATCATATTAAATATGAACCAAAAACAATTACATCCCGTGATTACAGAAACTACGAGCCAGACTCTGCAGGTAAGGATCTAAACGCAAGAGATTGGAAATACTTCTATTCGTTGAAAGATTTAAACTCGGCATGGAATATTTTCTACGGCTACCTTATTAATACTATAAACGTTCATGCCCCTAAAATCACGCGACGAATTAAGGGAAAACCTTGCCCATGGATGACCTCTAAAATTAAACGCCTGATGGCAGAGAGAGATCGCAGTTTCCGTAAAAGCAGAAAGACGAAAAAGAAGCTGACATATCTATGTATAAAGCTTAAGAAATCGTGTAAACATTCTTGTTCGCAAGGCAATATCCATATATAACAAAAACCTATTGGCCGAAAATAAAAATGACCCCAGCAGATTTTGGTCGGTTATAAAGTCTATGTATGATGTGAAGGGAAAATCTGAAATTGTTGACCGGACTTTCATTATCAACGGTGAGGAAACTTCTGACAAACGCGCTATAGCAAAAAGATTCTGTACATACTTTTCCAAAATAGTCAGTTGCCTTAAAAGCATTTCATTACCACTAGTAAATCTTACATGGAGATACCACACCAGACTACCAAAAAGAACCAATGGGACTTTCAGATTCAAATACGTCTCCAAAATTGAGGTGGAGTCTTACCTAAAATCGATCAAGCGAAACAAGTCTACTGGAATGGAGGATTTGAACGCTGGACTTCTTAAGGATACTGCAAAGAATCATCTCATCACCACTAGCACATCTGATCAACCTGTCTTTAAAATCAGGTCTAGTACCAACACCATGGAAAGTAGCTAAAGTGAGCCCGGTTTTTAAATTAGGATGTAAAAATGACTTTGGAAACTACCGGCCAATTTCAATCTTACCTATTGTGTCGAAGATCTTTGAAACAGCAATCCACAAGCAATGTGTTGAGTTCTTGGAGCAAAACAAGTTATTATCGAAGAATAAATTCGGTTTTCCATCGAAAAGATCAACTGAGCTAGCCACCACCCTTCTTCTAGACGATATCAGAAAATCTGTCGATAATGGCAATATTATGAGAGCAGTTTTTGTAGATTTCACAAAGCATTTGACACTTTAAGTCATGCCGAACTTCTTTCAAAACTGGTAGCCTATGGTGTACAGGATAATGAACTGTCCTGGTTTTAGGACTACCAATTTAACCGAAAGCAATCTGTGGGGTATGGTGGTCAAAATTCCGATTCCCTATCTGTCTCATCTGGTGTTCCTCAAGAATCACTACTTGGTCCACTTTTATTTTTGCTCTATCTTAATGATGTTGGTGATCATATAACACATAGTAGTTTGATACACTACGCGGACGACACCGTCCTTTATTACGCTAGGAAAGACTTATATGAAATTGAGTCAAAGTTGACTTCAGATTTCACAGGTTTATGTAACTGGTGTACGGACAACGAACTTTTAATAAACATGAAAACGAACAAGACTGAAGTCATGATGTTCGGTACACCCCAAAGGTTATCTAAGCTTCCAAGAAAAATCGAATTAAAATATCAGTATGGTATCGTTAATGTTACGACCTCGTATAAGTAATTGGGTATCAATATTGGCAGTAACTTGAACTTAAACAGCCAGTTTGATACTAGTTATAAGAACGCAAGTGCTCGCCTCAACCTGTTGGCAAGATTACGCATGGATGTTGACACAGCTAATGCTATCTACAGAGCCATGGTCCTTCCGATATTTAGATATTGCAGTCTTGTACAATTGAAACAGACACCAACGCAAGTGAAAAAGTATACAACATTTGAAAGGAGAGCTGCATGTATACTTGGAAATGCTGTTGATACAAAACTACCAACAATTCTTGGCTTCCGGAAGAGAAAAGCGTGTGAATTTGTACGAAAGTGCCTTGCTGATACCATGTGTGAAAATTTTCAGAACTACTTCGAGAAAGTTGACCACTCCATTGCGACGAGAAGCAACAATATATCGTTGCGTCTTCCCGCCCTGAGAACAGAGTACGGAAAACGATCCTGTGGGTTCATGGCTGCAAAGATTTACAATGAACTTCCTATGTATATCAGAAATGAAAAGTAATTTTCTAAATTTTCAATGTAATTAAAAGAGCACCTCATATAACTAATATTTTTGCCCCCGCAGCGAGCGTCAGCGAGCGAGGAGGCATAGTAGTTTCACGAGATAGGCGAATGTCAGTTTCCGATTTTGTTCATCATCATCATCATCATCATCTTCATCCTCCAACTTTCGTGTTGACGTTACACGGTGGAATACAATTATTAGCTGACTTTGCTTTTTTTCCGTTTCAAAGCATGGTACTGTAAGTGGGAGAGACAGAATGTTTTTTCGTATCTCTTTCCTAATTTATTATTGTATTATACTATGTTATTTAGGAAGATCGTATGCTAAAATTGCTTGGACATTTTTCGTGTTACTTTTATGTTGTTTTAGTGAAGTGAACGACAAGGATTTTGAAGCACAGGTTGAACCATACATTTTATTTTTGTATATATATGTTTTAGCTCTAAATATTTCATTCAATAAACTTTGTTCAACGCACTAATTTTTGGCAAAGATTTTAATTGGATTTCTGTGTATGCAAGAAAGCTATATTACAAATTGTCTTTCTTCGTGTTTTTCTATTTTAACTGTCCTCCTCGCGCCAAACCTAATCATACTTGTGTGTGATCATGATCAGTAAAAGCTTTTTACATTTTCTTGTTGTTTTTTTTTTATAAACATTGGCTACTTTTTGTTTTGAATCAAAGTTTAAAACGCAGATTTCTAATGGATTTTTTGCTTTGATTTTTTTTTTTAAAAAGTTTGTTTTTTTTCTTTTGGCTCTTACAGAATTTCTTTAACAAATCTTGTTTTGATTATAAAATACGTATCCATGGTTTCAGTTCACACATTTCTTTTGTTTGTAGCAAATACTTTCTGATATTACTTGTTAAGCCTTTATTACACTTTTTGAAAGGTATATTAGCATCAATAAAAAAAAAGTTATCCTAAAGAAAGTTTAACTCAATTACAACGTAAGTGAAAAACCGTGAAGACCATTTATTTATTTATTTTTTTTTTTATTTTACGAATGTTTACCCAGGATAGCCTCTTCAGTTCCGTAAGGTACTGTTATCAATGAGGGTCCTGCGAAGGAGGTCCTAGAGCATTTAAAGCCCCCATTTGGGCTACGGAAGCTGTAATGACAGGAACCGCTCAACTAGACAACCACCCTAGACATCATTCCTACTCTCATGCTGAGTGCTAAGCAGAGAGGATTGATTCACACTGTTATAGTCACTGGCATGACTCGGTCGGGGATTGAACCCGCGACCTCCCGAACAGGAAGCGAGCACTCTACAACAAGGCTACCAGTCGTCAAGGAGTTTTCAAATCTGATCTCCCATTTCGAAATGATCATGCTCACAATTCTTCTTGTTTTTATTGTGTTTAGTTTATACAATGTTAACAAAAGTTTAAATGTATATATTTGTTTCTGTGTAAAGATTTGCAAAAACATTCATCTGAATTTTTTTGAGTTTTCGGACAAAAATTTGTTTTTGTTTCCGTTGTATAGCTTGCAATGTATAGCTTGCTGTGTGTACACATTGGAATGCTTGAGCGCGGGGGCATTTTTTAGCTAAAGCTACATGCTAGTTATAATTTTTGTATTACATGTCAGATGTTTAATAATTAGGTCGGGTTTTTGATTGTTTTTTTATCATTTTTTACCATTTTAAATGCACATATTTCCGACACATTTTTGTATGATGTAAGGAGACTACTACTTTCCTATGTTTTGGTGTCTTTTTACATTAATCATAGTATATAAGATACTGCTTTTTTCTCTGTGACGTCTCCTTTTTCTGTGCTTCGTAATCAACGATATACTTCGTGAGTTTCCTATTTCAATGCCTGCTGCTTTTAGCGTTCTGTCAGTTTTTCAATTTCACTCCTTTGTTTTCACAGTTTTTTGCCTTCTTCATTTCTCACATTTTATATTTTCCTTTGCTTTTATATTGCAGGACACATATGGAAAACAGCATATTTGTTGATATGTAAATATCCTGTATAGTTAAATAAATAAATAAATAAGATAAAATAAAACTGGGCTGAAGATTTGATCACGTTATAATTGTTTACGTAACTCGCGTGGAAAAAGTAAATCAAAATGGTGCCTGTTGGTTGAAGGTTATGTTATATTATGTTACATTGAAGAGAGCAAGATATAAGATCGTCAATTAACTGTTCTTCCCATCTAAAATTCTTTCTTTGCTTTTTTCGTCTGTTTATCAAGAATTTTTGCAGGCGCACAAGGCTTCCTAGACATTGTTGTTTTTCCGTCTTTCTCCATTTTGAGTTTTTTTCAACTTTACGCATGCACCGTATGCATTTTTATCCCAACAAAAGGGGCCAGCCCAATGATATATAAGCGAAGCGCTAGATGTCTAACTCCCGTAAAATCACGCTTACAGAAGTGAGGCATATTGGATGGCTTATTGGTTGTAACTGTCCCAAAACAACATAAGACAAGATCTGCTTGCTGGTTGCATTAATATGAATGTTTCCTTTACTTAACACTAAACAATCAAACAGAACACTAAAAAGCTGAAAACTCTTCTCTCCTGTATTGATTACTCGTACATGCAATTCTGGGAACAAGTTTTCATCTTTTTGTGGCAAATCTGATTGATTTGATTCACTAGATTGTTTTTGTTGATTTTAGATAGTGTGAAAAGCCATGTAACTGATGACCTTATTTGCATGAACAATTTTGTGGACAGAAAGGGATGGCTTAACAAAGCCTTTTGATTGGTCAATGAAAGATGTAGAATGGTAGACTAGTCCAAAATGCGTTTGAAACAAAAACAAATACGCAAATACGCTACAAAAAGGAACAAAATTTTTTATGAGAAAATTTTTGATAAGAGGTTATGTAGAAAGAAAAGACGTCAAATATGTTTTTAATTATAATTTCACACATTTCACATTTTCAACGTACAATTTCAACAAATAATTGCCTTCTTGCCTTCTTATTGACTTTTAAGAATTTAATTAACCAAATCGTTGAGTTTTTCTTCAGTATCTTTTCGAAGAACAAATATTTTGGCAAACATTTCATATTAACGGATAAAGCATGAAAAGCTCTTTCTTGTGATATAAAATTCACAATATTTTATCAGACATATAATGAGATATACGCCTTGAAAGTTGGTGGATAAGACATTTTGATACACACTGTACATGAACCAAATGACTGCACGTGCCGAGCTTCGCCTGGAATAGTGATTGTTGATTAAAATTAGATGGCGGTGCCGGCATTGAAGCATTCTTTACAACCTTATTTAAATCTTGTGAATAATTTAACCAGCAATGATCAATGCCTTGTATATACTTGGGAGTTGTGTGGAACTTTCATGCAATAGCGAGAATTCAAAGATTTTTCATTCATTATGGAGCATTTCCCATTTGTTGAGGGAAAATACAGATCCACAAGAATGAGGTTCGAATGTGAAACGATTGGCTTCCTCTGATCCAGTTATTGTGTTGCATAACAAAGACTTGATTTGAGTTATCTGATACCTGGATTATTGTTAAAGCTTTTTGTAACCTTTCGAGTGCACTTTTACACTTTGAAACATCAATAGAGAAGGATTCTAATAGACTTTATAGTGCTGCAAACATCTGCAAAATCACGATGACCTGAATTCATCAAACATTATATTGCATGTAGCTACAGAACTGCTCAATTTTAGTATGACAATGGAATTCTACACAACTGTTGGAAATTTTATTCCAAAAATTTAATGCTTTATTATCTTAAAGGTAATTTAATATTGAATGTGTTTCCATTTTATTTTAATACCCCAGAACCAACAATTCCTTTTATATCTGCAGGTGCATTCCTTGCAAGCTTTAACTTATGGCACACATCAGGAATGAAAATAACATAATTCGCAAATTTAAACTACCTCGGGCTAAAGGTACAGCAGAATCTTTTTAATATAGCATTTTCCTATCAGTACTAGGGTGGATACTCAATTCGGAAGGTATTTTCGGTTAAATGGTGCTCAGTCTTCTGAAAGTAACTTTTTGTCTTTGAAATTTTTTAGTCCTTACTCCTAAGCTTCTGCTGTAATAACTACCTTTTTGTTAGGGTTTTGGCAAAGTTTTGCGTGTATTTAACTGGCAGTGATGATGATGCATATGTTGAGGTGGTGGGTTCTTGAGCATAGAGTCTTTTGATATTGATGATTTTCTTGAAACTTTTTTGAATGAATTTTTCGCGAAAATGAAAATGGAAAGGGCTACACTTCATTTTTCATGGAAAGCAACCATCTGGCACACAGTTCTCAATAATATAAGGCAAATTTATGGAATATTGGACGTTGTTATTTTCATCAAAACAGTTTATACATCCATCCTCTGCGTAGGATTTCAGTGTAAATTCACTTTCGTTGTCAATGATTTGCCACTATTAAAGACGACTGCCAATGTCTCACTTCAAAATGCCGAGTCAGACATCTAGCGCTCCGCTTATATATAATTGGGCCAGTCCGGTTGAAAGCCATCACATGAAAAACTCTGCAGCCGCTTTACCGAGATCTCGGTTCAATAAAGCGAGATACCGGCAAAGCAAGATGGCCGGTTGGTTTCTCATGTGATCACCTAGTCCCCCTCCATGTGATGATACCCTTTATGAAGAGTTGTTCCTTAATTTCTCCCTACAAAGTCATTTGAATCTTCACATTAACACTTGATATAAGTGTGCAAAGTATGGAACAAATTGCACAGAGAGCTAATTATTAAATCTTTCAAAACTTGTGCCCTTAACTTAGAGATCGATGGCAGTGAGGACATATTGATTCATTGCTTCAAAAAGGAAGGAGCATGTCCGAATGGAGATGCCAGATTAATGGAAGCTTTTCAAAGAATTCCCGACGAGGATTCACAAGAGAACCCTTTTGCATAGATTATTCATTCAGTTGTAGAACATGCGTGTGAGCCATTCCATCTGATCGATGAGGATCACGATAGCGATAGTAATCTTGGTGTCTGATCTAGCCTGTCTTTTCTGTAATATTTTTTACACCTTAAATCTTCAAAAACCAAAAATCTCAAACTTTAAAATAAGCGCCTCCCTCTATTTAGCACCGCCCTCTAATAAGCGCCGCATCTAAAATCATGAAAATTTAATTAGCGCCGCGGCGGTAATTTGAGGAATTCGGTAAGTTCTTGTAAAAAAAACACGGCTCTCTCATGTTTAATTCTTTTGTCTTAATAAATTAATTTCTGGTGTGCTATGATTAGACCCTAATTACACTAACTAAACATTTTAACCTTTTAACGTTTATGCCTGTTTTCCACTAGTGAGATATCTAAAAAAAAAAAAAAATAAGATTTAAAGAACTTTTTAGTAATTTTAAGAAGCAAATTTGCTGCTACTGTTTTGCGCCATCTGGCTCTTGCTTTTAATTCATCTTCCCAACCTCAAGTGTGGATTTCCTTCTAAAAACGATGGTATGTCAATTGTCACATTTTCTGGCAATTCACTTTCAATCTCAAAACCTCCATCTGCCATCACATCATCAACAGGTTGGAGTTGGTTTAGTATGCCACAGTTAAAAGTGTAAAATCTTTTTTAGCATAAGCTTTTCGGTAAAACCATCTTCAGTGCAAAATAATAAGTAAATAGGTTAAAAAGTTAAATTACATTATATACAAGTTTAAAAAGAAACGTTTTTAAAAAACTTTTAAAAAGTGTAAAAAGAATAATATCCCTAAGGGAGTATATCTATTTACAAAAATGAGCAAAAAGGGGAAAAAACACACGCGAAAGAGAGCGTCATCCACTGAAAAGACACACAATAACGTGACGTTTCAATAGAGTACGCAACAGTACACATGCGTTCTCCCCCTGACCGATTATGCTATAGGAAAAGTCAAAGTAAAAACTATGTCACTCCATGTCGAAATAGGATTAATTTATTTGAGTCCAATTGGTCATTTAACGTAGGTCTCTTGAGGGCGATCAATGATGCTTCGCAGTCATAACAATCTTCCAATCAAATTTATGTTCTGGAAAGTCTCGTAGGTGTTTAGCGGGTTCAGAATCCTTTCTTGGGTCTTCATGTTCATTCCATCTTGTCTGGACGTTTCTCATTGTTTCGCCTATGTAGTTCTTGTTACAGGAGCAGATTCCCTTATAAATTCTGCATGCAGGGTACGGATTTTTATCTTTCAATCTAAACAATTGTTTGACCTTTTTCGTCGACCATTTGATTGCGAAATTTATTTTGTCATTAGTAAAAGCGTTCAATTTGTTAAGAAAGCGTTTTAGGCCGTGGGCCAATGCGCCTTAAAAGCTCTTAAAAAAAGTTTCGTACCCCAAATCTCGGGACAAAGGTAACTATATATAAATTAGCGATTTTAAACATGCTGAATTCAAAAATAAATGTTACCAAGCTGGTAACCCCGCAGTTTTCGAGAAATTGAGCATCAAAAATAGCACAATCGTGTTTTATCGTGTTTTATCGTGTTAAGTGCTTTCTCTAATATTTCTTTGTAATATAGTAGTTTAAAAATTTCAATCATGCATATAAACACAATATGAATACCAACATGCACTAAAAACACTTTCATAGCGTTAAAAACTAGGAAAAACTATGCAAATACTTAATTATCGGGTCGTATCGAGAACTTTTCGATAAATTGAAATCTCAAGCGTTCCTTATCCTATTTTTCTGTTTTTCCTTGAAGTTAATTATATTTTCATGATTATCGACTAGTAAACACAAATAATTCAGCGAGTAGCTTAATTACAGGTAAAATGAGCTATCGGGAAAAGCGTATCGTGTGTTATCGATATTCTGCTTAAAAATTTAATTATTCAACTGTTTCTCAGCATCTGAGGTGTCGTCATTGTCCGATTCAGAAAGTCGAGACCTTAAAGCTGGCATCAACATCATCATCCCAATCTTCCTCGCTTGATTCTGATTCGTCAACTTTTCCATTCTCTCATAAATACATTTGCATATCTTTGTGCACGAGAGTTTGTTTATGAAACATTTGCAACTTCTTTGTTTTTGCACCCACTTTCTTCGCATCTGCAGCTTATTAGTTCTTTTAGTGTATCTACAGCACAATCTGTATCCATCTAAACTAATTTCTTAACTTTCTATCTTCCAACCATGATTTCTTGCATCAGGGGCATCAATAACAGAAGATTGACGACACTTTTCCAATTGCTTTGATAGTTTGCGCGCTTTGTATGTTTTTGTAGTGCATCGAACGTCGGGTGGCAGTAATTTCTCTGCAAAGTTGCCTTGTTGAAAGAATGTCACTATGGTTCGTTACATCGTTTTTTACTGCTTCCGTACAACAAGCATATAAACTCTTCAACTGTTGAAGCATCAAAATACTCGCTATCGCCAATACAGCCGATTGCGTATTGAAGGGATATGTTGATATTCAGGCATTGCCATTGTTTCCTCTTGCCGTTAAAGCAGCTAGTGTAGTGGTATCACAACCATAAAGATACGTTAAACATTACAGTATACGTGTATTTTCGAATGTCACTCGTGTATCCCCTTCTTCTTACGAAAAATTGATTTTTTGCACTTTACATTGTTTAATTACTGACTTTAAAGGAACTAAATTTCGTTTTACGTGACTTTTATTTCCCGCGAAATGAAGAATTTTGGTCAACCGCGAAATTCAGTTTTCGTGAATTTTTTTAAATTAAATTTTGATTCTTGAATTTGAAATTTTCAGGTAGTTGAAATTACTGAAACATTTTTTTGTCCTCGTATTTTCTTCGCGTATAATGGTGAGTTCTAATAATAGTGAGCTTAAGCAACTACAACGGCAACGTGGACGACGACGTGAGCAAAAAGAACAAAATAATAAAATTACTTGTGAATAGTATTTTGAAGAACTTCTTTTTATTGGAGAACTTATTCAATTGATAAACTTATAACGACTAGAAAGTTATCGAGCTTCTATAAAATCTACATAAGAGAAAAAGACTTTCTCTATAATCGCGTCTCTGTTGTCAGTACGACTTCAAATCATGACTTTTCACGTTGTGCATAGAACGTGCAATTACGTTAATGATGTAATTATCTTACAAAATTTTCCCGATGGTCTTATAAGTAGTAGACTCCCTTTCAAAACAAATTCTACATAGAAAACAAAGCGTTTGTTTTTCTTCATGTGGCTATCCTTTTCTTTGATTCTATATGGCACTAGGTCTTGCATCATTGCTAATAAAATTTAAATACTCATTTCTTATATATGTAATGTTCTACATGGAATGGGCCACCCAGCATTATGCCCATATTACTGTCACCAGACATTACTTGCAGCTGAGCGAAGGAATCGAACCTTAAAACCATGCAGAACTTACCTTCCAAACTTCCAAACTTTCAACCTTTTCTAACCGACTAGAACTATCTTCTTGGACTACATGATTGGAAGGGTAAAACTATAACCTCATGAAATACTAACTCACTACTGTTTCTTACAAGTGTAGGACTTGGTCAATAAAAAACAATATGTGGAAAACTATTGTATACCTTGATCTCTCTGAATTGTAGTTGGAGAGATCTAGTTGCTCTACAGACTGAACAATGTTCACAAACCTATTGTGCAAATGCTTTAGAAATATACTTTTCTTTAATTGACCAATTTTTCATTGATATAAAAACCTTGTGAAAGATTTATCATACAGCAACACTTTCCCTTTATTCTTCACCCAAGGTATTTTGTAGCTGTTGTAACATAGTCTATGGTACTTTACTTCTAAGCTTGCACAGTACATCTCTACAATAAATTTTGCATTAAGATATAATGTCAGGTTTTAAAATACATGCTTTTTTTATAAGAACAATTTTATAAGAACTCCTATTCTCAGATTTGGCCAAAAAGAAAAAACAGCCTGAGCCTGAATTGTCTTGCAAAATAAGGGATGTATAGCTCACTTGGTAAGACGGTTGGCTTGAAATACAAGGGTGATAGTTGGTAGTGGTTCAAATCCTGGCACTGTAGAACACTAATGTGATACGAAAAGTAACATATGCAACGAAAGGTATAACGAGATATATATGTGCATGATGTGATGTAATGAACAAGTGCCTCAAATAACATAAATAAAAAAACACATTCACCTATCAGTCTAGTATGTGCAAGTTCTCTGCCCTAAAATTTGAGGTATACATTCCTGGTGGAGGCCCACATCAGTGGATTCACTGCCACTTCCTTCCGGCCTCGTTAAAATAAATTAAAAAAAAGAAGAACAGTTAAGGATGCGAGTTCATTGCCGTAAATTCTTTTGAATTTTATTTTCACTTGTGTTTCTTTTCTCGTCTAAAATAAATGTGTAAAAGTATATTAATGATAGTGCAATGTTTGGCCTGTTTGCACGCTCTTATTGGGTGACTACCAAATGGCTACCATTTTTTATATATTCATTTTACTTCCACATTGCATCAAGAATTAATTTGAATTGTTAAAATGGAAACAAGAACAAACCAGTAGCAAAGGTGTTTCAAAAAAATGTTTTTTATTTCACTGGAAGTTCCATAAAGAACAAACAAAGTGAGACTGAAATATGAAACTGTGTTCTTCAAGCCAAGAAGAAAATAACAGAAATTCTGGCTGAAAAAGGTTCAAAACATACGAACAACCAACCTCAGGCCATGTTGTACACTGATTCTTATAAAAAATTCTGTAATTAATACACATATTCTCAGTTGTTATTATCAAATACAAAACACTTTGATTTTCATCATTTGCTTAGGTCACGTTTATTTATATATACATATATATAAGTACTTAAAATTTTATAAATAGTTTCCTTGTTGCATATAGTGCATACTACTGGCAGAACGTGACTAGACTCTTTCTTGACACCAGCAACTCTGATGATGGGGTTTTTCATCATTGATGAGAATGATGCTTACATGCATATGTAAAAAACTTAAAGAATTACTTTAGTGAACAAAACAATCAAAACAAAAATCAAGAAGGCAAGCCTTATCAATTTTATGATTTGTTTCTTTCATTCTCCCCTTCCTTTTTTGTGCACAAATAAGTCAATCAAAAATGAAATGGCTTTCACACAAATGGTTTTTGAGGCTCAGAGTCATACTCTGTCCACTCTTTGCTGCATTCTGTTACTCGCTTTAGGGCTTTTATTGTAAATTTAAATTAATTTCGATGAAAAATGAGCCAAACAACGATAACAGTTGGTGTTACAGAACATAAAGCAGAAGATCATTAGAATATGTCATTTGTTTACGAAAAATCTTCGCCATTTTGTATTTCACTGAAGGACCTAGGCTATTCCGCAGAACAATGGTGCAAGCAATTTTTTTGCAGTATGACAATGTTCGGCAAAGTAATTATAGTGGTATTACATCACCCTTGCTGTTAAAAAAGGCGGCATTGGAAGTGAACGATAAGAGAGTGAAAAAGTAACACATTTTGTCCAAATTTAAGAAAACTGCGGGTTTTGGGCTTTGGTAACATTTAAAATCGTGATCAGCATCCTCGAAAGTACTAAAATAAATCAAGATACACTTGTCCCGAGATTTGGGGTACGAACCTAAACGTTTAGGTCTCTTGGCCCACGGCCTATTTCGCCAAGTTCTCGTTAGACTCACAGAATGGAAGATCGACCAAAATAAACTTCTTTGGCTCTTTGAAGGAAAACTCCGGAATTAGAAGTTCTTCATCTGAGTCAGAGGGCTTTATTTTATTTTCGAACTGTTCAAATACACTTTTTTGTAAATCGATATGGAAATCCCGCCTTTGAGAATTTGGCCATTATTATTGATTTCTCTACGTCAAAATTCATACTGATACGATAGGATCTGTTCAAATCACCATTTATCGCATTTCGTTTGTACCGCTTAGGCACCTTAGAGCTCCAATGGCTTGGTAGTTTGTTCGGTTTTCTGTGTACCGATGTCACGATCGCGTTGTTAATGTTGACAAGGTTTGTATCGAGGAATTTTGATGGACTACATTCCACTGTGAAGGTTATATTCGGATGGTAATCGTTGATTGCTTCAAAGAGGAGATCAGGCTGGTCAGTACGTCTGCGTGTAATTACGTCATCAACAAAACGTTTATACAATTTCGGTTCCATTGGCTTAACCGTATCCATTTCTAGCTTGGTTAGATAGATATTGGAGAAGGTTACTGAAAGAGGTCCGCCCATTGTACAACCATCTTTCTGCTTGTAATAGGTGGAGCTGAATATAAAAGTACTTTCAGTTGTGAGCTTCAGGAGAAGGTGTCTCAGAATTAAACGTGAACAAATCTTTGGAAGTTTACTGTTAGTGTATATCTAACTTTATTTCCTTTGTTCATTTTCTATAGAGATTTTATGTTAATTAATTTTTGTTACGCTTGGCGCACATCTATTAGTTTTAATTGCCTTTCGCACATCTATTTATTTCGCTAGCTTTCTTTTTTTTGTATTCTCTTAATCATAAGACACTGTTGAGTGTAAAGACACTGTTGAGTGTAAAGACACTGTTGAGTGTTAAGTCGGTTTATTTTGCGTCTATGTGCTGCCATCACCTTGGTTAATTTAATTTGTATTTCAGTAAGTTATTATTTATTTCCTTTTTTTTTTATTTATTAATACACGTTTGTACCCTTTTTGTTTGGTTTTTTGTAGCCTCAGTTGTGAGCGTTGAATACATATTTGTAATTTGGCAGTAACATAAAGTGAAATACAAAGTGAACCGTCAAAAGGTGGAATTCGTTTCTGCATCCATCATCCGTTAGCCGTATCGTGGAGATGTCCATTGCCAACGGAAATGAAAATCCTTTAAATGGAGATGAAATTCCAGACGAAAAACGAGTTATCCATTCCACCAAAAAATGGATTGTCTACCAACGTGAATTGCATGGGTCAAATCGTCAAACATCCCAATATCGTTTGAATCGAAGAGGCAAAGAAGTGGAACAAATGATCACCACGAATAGTGCCAAAGGAATCGAAGAGGCGTTGGCTCGATACAATGATGCACACGAAAAATTCTTGTCTGACCACAATCGATACCGTGAAGTTATCGACCCTGAAATTCTTGAAAGCGACGAAAAGTTTTTCGACGAAATCGACCAAGATGTTTTCCACATACGTCACAAGGCCGTCAATACTCTACGAGCGTTAAGAGAAAACGAAGATACCAAAAGTCGTAAATCCGATCAATCGTTTAAATCCAAAAAATCTTCCCACTCGTCAACGTCGTCAAAATCAGGTTCCAGATCATCTGGAGGATCAGTCAAAGATAGAATGATCGAGGAGCGCCTTAAACTCGCAGAGCTTGAAGCGGAGTCAAACCTACTCGACGAAAAACACAGACTTGAGATGATCCAACAGAAAATGGATATTGTAAAGACAAAAGCTCGGCTTGTCGCTCTCCAGAACTGTGAAGACGAAGAAAGAAATTATCTTGAACAACCGAACAAACATGATGCACCCAAACGAGAACTTCAACGAAGTGCTGTTGTACCTGTTGACCAATCGAATCAACATAAAGATGACGTCATTCCTACGAATCAAGTTTCGCCAAATAACGAGCTATTGATGCAATTGGTACAACACCAAACTGCTCCTGCAATCGACATTGAAGTATTTGATGGAGATCCTTTGAAGGTCAATTATTTCTTATCCGCGTTTAAGGAAGTAGTTGAAAGAAACATCGAAGATCCAAAGGGGAGACTTCTACGACTATTGAAGTATACAAGTGGAGAAGCAAAGGAGGCAATTCGACATTGCATTCAGTTACCGACAAAATGTTGTTACGTCACAGCAATAAACATTCTTCAAAAACGTTTTGGTGACCGACATTTGATATTAGCAACGTACCGAAATGAATTACGTAGCTGGCCACCAGTTAAGTTTAACGATGTAAAAGGTTTTCGTAAATTAGAAACGGCACTGGTCGATCGCTGGAACAGACAGGTGATGCAATATCGTCAAAAGAAATCCAAGGAGCCTAAGCTTAAAGAATTTGTAGCCTTCATGGAAGAAGAGACTATTCTCATGAATGACCCACTTTACTCCAGAGAAGCTGTCAAACAGATGAATGGCAATCGAGATAAACCGCCAGATAAACGGGTAAACAGGGACAGCATGAAAACGATGTTCACAAGTAATCGTCAGCGTAAAGAGTCCTGTCCAGTCTGTCACGGAGGTCACGACTTAAACGATTGTTCAACCTTCCTGACACAGCCCGTTCAAGAGCGAAGCGCAACCATCAGTAAATTGAAGCTTTGTTTCGGATGTTTGAAACCCATGTCTCGAGATCATAACGCCCGGAGTTGTCAAAACCGTCTGGTCTGCGCTACCTGCAACAATAAGCACCCGACTTGTTTACACGGATTTTCGTTTAAACCTAAAAGGCATGCTGTCGAACAAAAGGAAAGTAAACCGAACCCAGATGTAACTGAATTCGTTCCAACCTCCAATTCAACTGTAGTCACTGCTGCTACTAAGAAACCGTCGTATGGAAGTGTGATAAGTATGTGCGTGGTACCCGTTATCGTGTCGCATAGTGATTCGGAAGTTCTAACCCTTGCAATGCTTGACAGTTGTAGTCAGGCGTCATTCGTAGCTGACAGCTTGGTAAAAAAGCTTGGGGCTGATGGAACAAAAACGTCAATATTGATAAAAACCATCAATGGTTCAGAGAAAATGCCTTCGAAAATTATCTCAGGGCTAAACGTAAGAAGCGCATCTAATGGTTTACCGACATCCAAAGTTAGCTTAGGTAAAGTCTACACGAAGGACGAATTACCGGTAGAACCAGACGAGGTCGCTACCAAATCAAAGTTAAAGCAATGGTCGTATCTCGAAACTATTATGTGTCACATTGGTGATCGAGACAATTTGCCTGTTGAGATGTTGATTGGAGCAGATTGTCTAAAAGCTATCGAACCGTTAGAAGTCATACCAAGTCAAGGAGATGGTCCTTATGCGTACAGAACTGTGCTTGGTTGGTGTATAGTTGGACCCGTTGTTTCCAGAGGTTCAACAAGCATCACATGTAATCGAGTTTCAGTCAGCAGTACAAATCTACAACATTTTGAAGTTGTCAGTCAAGTAAAAGAGAACGAAATCGAAGAAATGGTGAGACGAATGTACGATTGGGATTTTATTGAAAATTTCCATGGCAACTACATGGGAGTCGATGAGTCAACGTTATCAGTAGAAGAAAAACGATTTATTGAAATTATGGATCGAGAGTGCAAGATGAAAAACGGGCATTACGTACTTCCGTTGCCGTTCAAGCAAGATGTGAAAATGCCAAATAATCGATTTGTAGCTGAAAAACGGTTCCAATACCTCAAGCGAAAATTGCAAAGAGAGGAAAAGTTCTTCAACGATTATAAAGCATTCATGGACAAGCTGATCGCCAAAGGATATGCAGTCAAGTCGACATCACCTCCACCTGCTGGTCGTACATGGTACCTCCCACACCATGGAGTGTATCACCCTCGTAAGCCGGATAAAATACGAGTAGTTTTGGACTGTGGAGCAGAATTCGAAGGACATTCGTTGAACAAGAACTTGCTGAGTGGACCGGATCTTACGAGTCAAATCGTTGGCGTTTTGACAAGATTTAGAATGGGTGATATTGGAATCATGGCTGACGTAGAAGCAATGTTTTACCAAGTCTTACTTCCAGAAAACCAGACGTCGTTCACTCGTTTTCTGTGGTGGGAGGATGAAGATATGACGAAACCACCAGTTGACTTTGAAATGAAAGTTCATATTTTTGGAGCTACCTCATCTGCAAGTTGTTCTAACTACGCTCTTCGGCGAACAGCAAAAGATAATGACGATTTTGAGGAAGACGTACGACGTTCCCTATGGCGAGACTTTTACGTTGACGACATGTTGAAGGCTAAGCACAATGCATCGATAGCAATTAAGTTCTGTAATCAAGTTAGAGAATTGTCGAAAAGAGGAGGATTCAATCTGACGCAGTTTGTTAGTAATGCACCACAGGTCATGGAATCAATTCCAGACGAACTCAAGGGAAAATCGGTTAAAGCAGCCACACTGTTAGATGGAAAATTAGATGCTACAGACAGAGCACTTGGTGTCCTGTGGAACCTGCAAAATGATGAGTTTTCATTCAGCTTCGAACTCAAGGATAAACCATCAACAAGAAGAGGGATCCTTTCCACCATCAGTTCCGTTTATGACCCGCTTGGTTTTGTATCGCCGTTCATACTCAAAGGACGCATATTGCTTCAACGATTATGCAGCATAAAGTACGGATGGGACGAAAAGCTACCAAAGGAGTTCGAGGAATCCTGGTGCCAATGGAAACAAAAAATCGTCAATTTAAAGAACATCTCTATCAGAAGGTGCTTCAAGCCAAAATCATTCAACGAGATTGTTGAGTATACTTTTCACCATTTTTCCGATGCTTCAGAGGAGGGATATGGTCAAGCAAGTTATCTCCGTATTGTAGATGTCGATAACCATATTGCATGTCTTCTGATAATTGGCAAGTCACGTGTCTGTCCGATAAAGTTCGTTTCAATTCCACGTATGGAGCTTGCAGCTGCAGTACTATCAGCCAAGATGGCGTCATTAATCGCCAAAGAAATGGAGCTACCAAATGCTAAGCACTACTTTTGGACAGATAGCAAAGTCGTTTTATCGTATCTCCAAAACGAAACCAGAAGATTCAGAACGTATGTAGCCAATAGAATCCAGCAAATAAAGAACAAAACGAACATCACAGATTGGCGTTATGTGAAATCTTCCGAAAATCCTGCTGACATCGCGTCACGTGGTTTGAGTCCTGACGAAAGTAACAAAATTTATTTTTGGTTCAATGGACCGAAATTTTTGTTAGATCCCGAATCTTCGTGGAATTCCACACCAACATTAAATGACGTAAACAATCAAGATCCAGAGTTGAAGAAAGTGAATATCATCAAACCAGTGTTATCACAACAGCCAAGCAGTATATTGAAGTTAACAACAAATGTATCATGTTGGAACCGCATGAAACGAATCATTGGAAGAGTTTTGCAAGCAGTTGATAGAATGAGATCCAAAATACCTGTCGAAAACAATTTGTCGATCAATATAATTCATCTTGCTGAAATAGTTCTGATCAAAGCAGTCCAACAGTCCAATTTTGCTGCTGAAATTTCTTCACTTGAATCATCCGGTGTTGTTTCGAGCAAAAGTCATATTGCATCTTTGAATCCATTTCTTGACGAAAGTGGATTGATCCGCGTTGGTGGGAGATTACAAAAATCAGAACTTGAATTTGGCGTTATTCATCCCTTGCTACTTCCAAAGAATAATACTTTGGCTGATGCAATCATTTTATGGTGCCATAGACGAGTTGGTCATGGTGGTAGAGGATCTACCTTAAACGAGGTTCGTCAACAAGGATTCTGGATTGTTAATGGCAACTCCAACGTTAGAAGGATGATCTTCAAATGCGTCACGTGCCGCTATTTAAGAGGTCGTGTTGGAGAACAAATAATGGGAAACCTTCCAAAGCAACGTTTCATAGAAGCACCGCCCTTCAGCTATTGTGGCGTAGATTTCTTTGGGCCGTTTATTGTTCGTCAAGGAAGGAAAGATCTTAAGCGTTATGGTGCAATTTTCTCGTGTTTTGTTAGTCGAGCTGTACATATAGAGGTTGCTACAAGCTTGGAAACCGATACCTTTATATTAGCATTGAGGCGCTTCATTGGTAGAAGAGGAAATGTGCGCACAATAACGTCAGATAATGGGACCAATTTTGTTGGTGCAGAGAAAGAGTTACGTAAGGCAGTTCAAGAATTCGATCACCAAAAAATTTCCCACTTTTTGAACGAACTTGGAGCCGATTGGAAATGGAACTTCAATCCACCTGCAGCAAGCCACATGGGAGGCGTTTGGGAGAGGCAGATTCGCTCAATTAGAAGTATTTTGTCATCTTTGTTGAAGACACATGGCCAAAGCATTGATAACGAATCGTTAAACACCCTGATGATAGAAACGGAAGCAATCGTTAATTCTCGTCCTTTAACCGTGGAAAACATCAACGATGCAAACAGCTTGTCAGCTTTGTCTCCTATCAACTTACTTACCATGAAGAGTAAGGTCGTGCTTCCACCACCTGGTAACTTTGCACCTGCTGGTATCTACACGAGAAGACGTTGGCGTCGTGTGCAGCATATTGCAAATGAATTCTGGTCTCGCTGGCGCAAAGAATATCTTCAGCAACTTCAAAGTCGAAACAAATGGAAATCTAAGCGTCGTAATTTTGCTGCTGGTGATATTGTTTTGTTAAAGGATAGTACTCTGTTCGAGATTCGAAATCAATGGCCGATGGCAAGAATCGTTCGAACATTTGCTGGTGATGATAATTGTGTTCGATGTGCAGACTTGTATGTTGGACGTTCGAAATCAATAATTCGAAGACCAATTTCTAAAATGGTTTTGTTGGTTGAAAACGAGTCGATTCCCGCCGAAGGGAGCCTTTGAACATTGGATTCATGAATTCTTCATGAATGGGGAGCCATTATGTTAGTGTATATCTAACTTTATTTCCTTTGTTCATTTTCTATAGAGATTTTATGTTAATTAATTTTTGTTACGCTTGGCGCACATCTATTAGTTTTAATTGCCTTTCGCACATCTATTTATTTCGCTAGCTTTCTTTTTTTTGTATTCTCTTAATCATAAGACACTGTTGAGTGTAAAGACACTGTTGAGTGTAAAGACACTGTTGAGTGTTAAGTCGGTTTATTTTGCGTCTATGTGCTGCCATCACCTTGGTTAATTTAATTTGTATTTCAGTAAGTTATTATTTATTTCCTTTTTTTTTTATTTATTAATACACGTTTGTACCCTTTTTGTTTGGTTTTTTGTAGCCTCAGTTGTGAGCGTTGAATACATATTTGTAATTTGGCAGTAACATTTACCATTTTTGTATATTTCATCTAGGATGTATTCAATCGTTTCTATGACAGGCACAGTAGTGAACAATGATTCGACATCATATGATACATACTCTTCGTTTGGCTGAAGAGGTGGCTCTGCTTGTATTAACTTTGGAAAATCTTGGGTATTGTGGATGATGTATTCATTATTAGCATAAAGTGGCTTTAAGTACTCTGAAATCACCTGGGCTGCGTTGTACATACACGTGCCAGTTTGGGCAATAATAGGACGAAATTTGAGCGAATCTACCGTAATGCTTGAAATATCGTCAAATTTATGCGTCTTTGATGTACCATACAGCTGTGCTGGTGTGTTGGAAACTGCACACATCCTTTCGTAATGCTCGTATTTCTTGAAATTTCGGTAAATAAAGTTTTTGAAGCTTTTTAGGTCTTGTAAAGTCCTGTCTTCAGTTTTCTCGTAAACCCCTTTGGTGATACAAGTGCCTCAAATAACATAAATAAAAAAACACATTCACCTATCAGTCTAGTATGTGCAAGTTCTCTGCCCTAAAATCTGAGGTATACATTCCTGGTGGAGGCCCACATGAGTGGATTCACTGCCACTTCCTTCCGGCCTCGTTAAAATAAATTAAAAAAAAAAGAACAGTTAAGGATGCGAGTTCATTGCCGTAAATTCTTTTGAATTTTATTTTCACTTGTGTTTCTTTTCTCGTCTAAAATAAATGTGTAAAAGTATATTAATGATAGTGCAATGTTTGGCCTGTTTGCACGCTCTTATTGGGTGACTACCAAATGGCTACCATTTTTTATATATTCATTTTACTTCCACATTGCATCAAGAATTAATTTGAATTGTTAAAATGGAAACAAGAACAAACCAGTAGCAAAGGTGTTTCAAAAAAATGTTTTTTATTTCACTGGAAGTTCCATAAAGAACAAACAAAGTGAGACTGAAATATGAAACTGTGTTCTTCAAGCCAAGAAGAAAATAACAGAAATTCTGGCTGAAAAAGGTTCAAAACATACGAACAACCAACCTCAGGCCATGTTGTACACTGATTCTTATAAAAAATTCTGTAATTAATACACATATTCTCAGTTGTTATTATCAAATACAAAACACTTTGATTTTCATCATTTGCTTAGGTCACGTTTATTTATATATACATATATATAAGTACTTAAAATTTCATAAATAGTTTCCTTGTTGCATATAGTGCATACTACTGGCAGAACGTGACTAGACTCTTTCTTGACACCAGCAACTCTGATGATGGGGTTTTTCATCATTGATGAGAATGATGCTTACATGCATATGTAAAAAACTTAAAGAATTACTTTAGTGAACAAAACAATCAAAACAAAAATCAAGAAGGCAAGCCTTATCAATTTTATGATTTGTTTCTTTCATTCTCCCCTTCCTTTTTTGTGCACAAATGAGTCAATCAAAAATGAAATGGTTTTCACACAAATGGTTTTTGAGGCTCAGAGTCATACTCTGTCCACTCTTTGCTGCATTCTGTTACTCGCTTTAGGGCTTTTATTGTAAATTTAAATTAATTTCGATGAAAAATGAGCCAAACAACGATAACAGTTGGTGTTACAGAACATAAAGCAGAAGATCATTAGAATATGTCATTTGTTTACGAAAAATCTTCGCCATTTTGTATTTCACTGAAGGACCTAGGCTATTCCGCAGAACAATGGTGCAAGCAATTTTTTTGCAGTATGACAATGTTCGGCAAAGTAATTATAGTGGTATTACATCACCCTTGCTGTTAAAAAAGGCGGCATTGGAAGTGAACGATAAGAGAGTGAAAAAGTAACACATTTTGTCCAAATTTAAGAAAACTGCGGGTTTTGGGCTTTGGTAACATTTAAAATCGTGATCAGCATCCTCGAAAGTACTAAAATAAATCAAGATACACTTGTCCCGAGATTTGGGGTACGAACCTAAACGTTTAGGTCTCTTGGCCCACGGCCTATTTCGCCAAGTTCTCGTTAGACTCACAGAATGGAAGATCGACCAAAATAAACTTCTTTGGCTCTTTGAAGGAAAACTCCGGAATTAGAAGTTCTTCATCTGAGTCAGAGGGCTTTATTTTATTTTCGAACTGTTCAAATACACTTTTTTGTAAATCGATATGGAAATCCCGCCTTTGAGAATTTGGCCATTATTATTGATTTCTCTACGTCAAAATTCATACTGATACGATAGGATCTGTTCAAATCACCATTTATCGCATTTCGTTTGTACCGCTTAGGCACCTTAGAGCTCCAATGGCTTGGTAGTTTGTTCGGTTTTCTGTGTACCGATGTCACGATCGCGTTGTTAATGTTGACAAGGTTTGTATCGAGGAATTTTGATGGACTACATTCCACTGTGAAGGTTATATTCGGATGGTAATCGTTGATTGCTTCGAAGAGGAGATCAGGCTGGTCAGTACGTCTGCGTGTAATTACGTCATCAACAAAGCGTTTATACAATTTCGGTTCCATTGGCTTAACCGTATCCATTTCTAACTTGGTTAGATAGATATTGGAGAAGGTTACTGAAAGAGGTCCGCCCATTGTACAACCATCTTTCTGCTTGTAATAGGTGGAGCTGAATATAAAAGTACTTTCAGTTGTGAGCTTCAGGAGAAGGTGTCTCAGAATTAAACGTGAACAAATCTTTGGAAGTTTACCATTTTTGTATATTTCATCTAGGATGTATTCAATCGTTTCTATGACAGGCACAGTGGTGAACAATGATTCGACATCATATGATACATACTCTTCGTTTGGCTGAAGAGGTGGCTCTGCTTGTATTAACTTTGGAAAATCTTGGGTATTGTGGATGATGTATTCATTATTAGCATAAAGTGGCTTTAAGTACTCTGAAATCACCTGGGCTGCGTTGTACATACACGTGCCAGTTTGGGCAATAATAGGACGAAATTTGAGCGAATCTACCGTAATGCTTGAAATATTGTCAAATTTATGCGTCTTTGCTGTACCATACAGCTGTGCTGGTGTGTTGGAAACTGCACACATCCTTTCGTAATGCTCGTATTTCTTGAAATTTCGGTAAATAAAGTTTTTGAAGCTTTTTAGGTCTTGTAAAGTCCTGTCTTCAGTTTTCTCGTAAACCCCTTTGGTGATACCCTCATCAATCATATCCTGTATCTTTCGTATATAATCAGTTTTATCCATGATGATAACACACGAGTCCTTATCTCCAGGAATAACAACAATGTCATCATTTTTAACGAGTCGGCTGACGTTCGAATAGGTGAAGTCTTTTGAAGAATATATGTTTTTCGTGAATATATCACAATATGCTCTAAGAAATTCGTGGAGGTCTTCCTTTTCTTCGTTGGCAACGGAGCTGTCGATAGACTGAACAAGGGATTCGAGACTCGACGCGACTGTCTTTTTAACATGTCTGTTTTTATCGACAAAGCTGTGATCTAGTCCATAGCTCAACTGCCACAATTCCTTCTTGCTAAGTTGGATTGAAGACAAGTTAATAACAGGTATATCATAGGGATTTTGTCTGGTATTGTGAATTGGTCGTAGAAGAGAAAGTTTCTTATTCTTGGTCAAAGGACTGGAAACGCAGCGTACGGGAGCTGTTGTCGATCTTTCTCAATAACATATAAAATAGAAGAGGTCCTGTGTTAGAACGAAGTTCTTGTGATGCATGATGATGATCGACAATCAGGTCTTTAAGGGTCAATAAATGTTCCTTTACATGTGAACACAATATACCACGTTCAGCATTATGCCACAGTGTTTAACAATTTGTTTATCTGATGAACGACCGGAATACAAATCTCACACAAATGTGATGGCTCTCCATTGGGTGTTTTCCCTGCCAATGCTTTGGCGATGTTATGATGTTTGTAGCCCGAAATAAATCAATTTCTTTACTTTTTTGTCATTTTCTGGTTCCTCCTCCTCCTCATTGGGCTCCTGTGTTGGTTTGTTTCTTGCGTGTTTTATTTTATGATCAAACTACAGTAGAACCTCCAATTAGCGGACACTCTAAAAGGCGGACACCTCTGATTAGCGGACAAAATATTTTTCCCCGGCCATTTTCTAGTCAAATCCTTATAAAAAAGTCTCCAAAAGGCGGACACTTAATTAGCGGACACCTCCATTTAGGGGACAAAATATTTTGCACGGAATGGTCAAAAACCTAATTTTTTCCCTCCAATTAGCGGACATCGAGGGTAAAACTGGTTTCAGACATGAAATACAAGTAATGAGTGTTTTTAAACCATCTATTTCAAACATTTTTTGTTTTGTTTTGAATTCGTACCAAAATGATGATGATGAAAAAGTTTTGGATGAAGAGTTTAAAGCCTTGTTTGATGAACTTGCTGATTCATCAATGACAAAAGAGGAATATATCGATTTTGTGTGCACTTCATACCCCGAGACAAATTCCAATGAAGTTGACTGGAAAGTAAGCTCCGTGAATAAATGTGTTAGCGAGTATTTAAATAAAGAGTCTGGAAATGAAGAAAACCCAGAATCTGACCCAGAAAGCAAAGATGAAGTTCAAGAAATTGAAACGGAGGAAATTACACCACACGATGCCCTGATTTTCATTGACAAGTTGATTAATTTAAAAGAACTTAATGATAATGAAAGGTCTTCTCTATCTTCGCTAAAAGACAGTCTTGAGGTTGTCAGAATTAACAACAAAAAACAAAAAACAATCAAGTATTTTTTAAACAATAAAAGTAACGATTTCAGCTCTTTTTCTTTTCTGATGTTGATTTTGTTATTTTTAGTATTTTTTGACTTTTCTTGTACAATTCACAATAAGTAGTTTGTTGTGTTTAAATAATTTTTCTCGTGTCCTTTCATGTTCCTGTGTCTTTAGGAAAATGCCTAAGACCTTAATTTTATGTTTGCGACACCCTAGTACGGTTTAATTCTGAGATTTGAGCCCGAGATTCAAAACCCTCCAAAAGGCGGACACCTCTAATTAGCGGACACTGATCCGTTTCCCCGATGGTGTCCGCTAATTAGAGGTTCCACTGTATTACTGTTTCTAGTTTCTCATTCTTTGACGTCAGTTGGCCTTATAGTTTTGGGAACTATGGTGGTTATAATGTCTTTCTACCCCCAAATAAAATGACCTGAACAAACTCGATGAGATGAGCTTGGTAAAAAATTTTTTCTGCTGATTTTATTGAGCCATTGCTTTCGAAAAGGGTTATTTTTGCGATAAAACAGAATCTAAGATCAGTATTTTTTCTCGAATCATTGTAGCACTGAGGAACACAACAGGTTATATCACCTCCAGAATAAGAAGCGCTATGAACATTATTTACGTCTGGTATCTTATCATGCATGTCTTAAACTGAATTATAGTTATTTACATTTTGCTAAATACAACTACCACAATGCATTGAGCAGATTAAACATGCCGGGAACGGTGAATTGTGCAAAACACATTAAGGTTTCTGCCATCAAGTGACCGCGAAATAGTCTGGAATTCGCACATGCACAGAGACTGTCAATACAAGCAAAGTGGGTCATAATTAGGCGAAACACATTAACTTCTTCATCTATTAGCTTTGTTAGGGCTGTCAAGTAGCCATAAAATGAAACACAAAATTGCGCATGCGCAGCACTAAACGCAGGCTAAATGAGCCGTACTTATGTAATTGCTCGAAGGTTACCTGGTGAAGACCAGGTAACTTTTAAAGGTTTGTAAAGTCAGGCTTTTATTTTTCATTATTGTGTTGTGTTATATTTTTTTTCGAATAGAAGATCTTACTATAAGCATATGTTCTTTTTTAAATATTTAATTTCAAAGAAAGAAGTTTTCTCTCATACTGGTACTTTCTTAATGGAACTATTCTTTAAATGATTTGAATTTTTCTTTTTCGTCCTTACATACATAGGAAAAAAGTTTACAACAACTGAACTGCATGTTTAACTATTCCCATGTTTGGCATACCAGTAATAGTTTATTTTTGTCGCCACGTTGTTTTGCTAAAAAGAATAAGTTATTCACATTGTAAACTTAGTAAGATTCCAATAATGCGAATCTGCGGAAGCAAAAATATCTTCAAAAAGATGAAACATAAAAATCTTGACCAGCATAGCGTAAGCTATTTTGCATAAGATCGGTCGTCACGCTCCAACATCCTTCAATGAAGGATATCTTAAAACTTTCCCATACATCTGTTTACTTCTTCGATTATCATCGTTGAACTTCATTAGATTGTATTTGCAAACTTCCTCTTTATAAAAACGTTGAAATCTTCAACCGTGGGAATGTTGATGCAGCTTAAGTACCTCTTGTTATGCTATTGTTGAAGGTATCTCAAACTCATTGATTTAAATGAGACATAAGCAAATATAGCCTTTAGTGAAGCACACGATTAGTCTATGGTCACTTTTTAATTAAATTTTGCTGTTCTAACCGACTCGTAGTTTGTGAGAAGGCAGTAAACCCTTGTATGTGTAATGTAAATTGAATTCAGGATACCTTGAAATGAACACTTCTTATGTTTTGTTAGCAGTGTTGAAGATTTATGTATACATACATGAATTTTATCACAAACCTAACTTGTAATGATTCTACCAAAATGCTTGTGATTCGTGTGATTGGCGTAATTATGGCTCCTTTCAATCTTCAAGGAGTTTACTACATTTGACGTAAGTTTACTACTACATTTGTCGGAGTTACTACGTTTATCGTAGAAAATTTACTGGGTTTCTCGGAGTTACTACATTTGTCGGTGTAACAACAGGAACTGTATCGGAATCTATCCGACATTATTAAAATCACTTTTCTAGCGTGTTAATCATTTATTCAAATGACTAATCCAAACCAACAATTGATGCAGCAACTTGCATCAGTTTATGTTGAACTACCCGCACATGTCAGGTAATAGCAATTACGGAAGAATGAATTTTTACGTTTCGTTAAAGGAATAGTGACACAAAGCAAATGAATCAATGGAGAATTAAGAGGTATTCAGGTACATATATTTCTCTTGTGTTCATAGTTAATTTTTTTCAAGGATAGCTGTAAGTCTTGTGGTTTCCATTACATAACTCTGTTTGAACAGAATCCCCTGTTTTTTCTTATCGTTTCCAATTCTAAAATTTAAGTTCTTGGTGTAAGGAATAACTGCGGTTAGAAATTCTCTTCTCTCAGAGGGTGTCATTTTATAAACACACTATCAAAAAGAACTATCTACCATTGCTATCGCTTTTCGATGATTTCGTTTCAAAATTATTTTCTTCTCAATCGAAAATTGCTTTATTTATATACATCATTTACAAGATTAATGCAGAACAGTAAAGAAATTGATCAGAAGCAGAGTAACCTGCCACCACTATGGTCATCTTATTTGTTAAGGTTTGGAGGGCGGATCCATAAACTTACTAGATTGATTTAGATGCACGACGGGGACTTTTCTAAAAATAGAACGGTTCATATTTCTAAAAGGGTCGCTTCGTCTGAATATTTTGTATTTAGAAAAAAATTAAAACGCGCGGGAAATTTTTCATAAACAAACATGGCGACTCAGAGAAGTCTGAAAGCTATCCGAGATAATTTGCTATATGCCTATGCTGATAATTTAATCGAAGCAGACGAATTTGTGCTATTATACGATGCGAATGATTCGAAGGATATATATCCATTATGAAAAATTTGATGTAGGAATGTTTGATGATGAACAGACTGTTATTGATTTTCGTTTTGCAAAGAGAGATTTGTACACTCTCTTTGATGTGTTGAACATTCCGAACAGGATTGTCACTATTCAAGGCACTGTCTGCCAAGATATTGAAGCTTTATGCATCCTACTTAAGCGTCTGTCTTTTCCATGTCGCTATAGTGACATGACATCAATTTTTGGCAGAAACCCTTCGGAGTTATGTTTAATTTACAACAAAATGGTAGACTTAATTTATCAGCATCATCATCACCGAGTTGAAACTTGGAATCAGCCCCTACTAGCCCCACAGCAATTACAATTGTATGCTGATGCTATTCACGCGAAAGGTGCACCCTTAGATAACTGTTTCGGCTTTGTTGATGGCACAGTTCGTCGAATAGCAAGACCGACAGTAAATCAGCGCCAAGTTTATAACAGACATAAGAGAGTCCATACATTAAAATTCCAAAACGTAGCATTACCTAATGGCCTGATTGGAAATCTCGCAGGGCCTTATGAGGGTAGAAGGAATGATAGTTATATGTTAGCTGAATCTGGGTTGCTTCAACAGCTACAGCAACACGCTTGGCATGGGAATCATGCTTTGAATATATATGGAGATCCTGCTTATCTTATTAGTATTCACCTCCAGGCCCCTTTTAGAGGTGCACGGCTAACAGACGACCAAAAACGTTACTACAAAGCTATGAGTTCAGTAAGGATTTCAGTCGAGTGGCTGTTTGGATTAGTATCAAACTATTTCAAATTTACAGATTTTAAAAAAATGCAACGAATAGGGATGAGTCCAATCAGAAAAATCTACATTGTCTGCAGTATTTGCAAAATGCCCATACATGTTTGTACGGCAATATCATATCAGAATTGTTCGAAATGGAACCACCTAATATCCAAGAATATTTTCAGTAAATAAACCTTTGGTTAGAAACATACATATCTCATCTTATTTTTAGATAAAACGTATTATCATCGCTTTTGTAAACTCATATACAGAACATAAAGTAAATAACTTCAACATAAGACTCACAGAAAAATAAGTAAACTGCCAAGTGTTTAGTTTTATTCCACAAACATTTGCATCATATAGTTAACATTTGTTGTTGTATCATTTGATTTTGTTCATTATCTCGATGAAGAATTTGCAACATTATTTAATTATGGTTTCGTCTTTCTTCCAACTCTATCTGTCGGTTTTCTTTATCCAACGCCACTTTTTGTTTCAGGAACTCAAAGGTTTCGGTACTGGAACGTCTACTACGTTTTGGTTTAGGGGAACTTTCTTCTGTTCTCTGCCTTGATCTCGTATCTCCCATCGTTTCCATTGCTTCTTGACGTACTTGCAATGCAGCATTTTCATCTTTTTCTGCTAAGGCCTTTTTTTGATTAGCCTCCTCAACTGACTTTTGTTCAGTATCGTTAGAGATATTAGCAATCTCTTCTATCAAAACATCGAACTCAGTAGGCTCGTCTCCGCCTAAACCAGTCCCCTTTTCCTCCTTAATTGTTAAAGTTTTATGTTTTCTTTGAAGTCCCAACAGTCGTTCCCGCACTCCCCGTCCTGTAACATCAAACATGTCACCATCCAACGAATTCAGTACTCCTGCAACAGTTTGCCAACCTTCACCTCTCTCTTTACTCCCAGCCTTGTGAATAAGTATGTTTTGTCCAAGTACTTCTCTCATCATGAGAATGTCTTTTTGCTCATTCCATTTCATTGATCTACAACGGAAATTATATTTTTTTAGTAAAAACAAAAAAAAATAGCAAATGTGGTAGTTTTATCCAATCTTCACGAAACATAATAATCGGTTTTTAATAACTTCCACAGCAAAATCACTCAGCAATAATACATTTTACTTACTTTTTTTTCTCCTTCCCAGACATTTTTACTTGTACACACACACGTTCTCTACACAACGTGAAAATGCTATGCTTGCCGTTCAGAACGAAACTTCTTTTTCATTGAAGACGTGAGGAATGCCCCGTCCCAGTCTTTTTGGGTTTTCCTCGGAGATGTTTGACATCCGCGTTTCGATTTCTAAACCAACCTAATTCGTTAAAGACTTCGAACAAACACCTTTAAGTATTATTTACAGCCTCGATTATCCGAATGACCAACTATCGATTCTTAACCAACTCATCAGAGATTGCATCGATAGACAAGCACCTTTGAGAAAAGTTAAAATCACCCGACCAATCGCACCTTGGATGAACGACCCAAGTATTGTTAGCCTTCAAAATGAGCTGGAAGCAATGAGAGCAAAACGCAATCAGCAAAATGAGTATGTCAATTTGCACGACTATCGTTATACCAGAAATAAGCTAAAAAGAACTATAAGACAAACTAAAGGTCAATTTTTACGCAAAGCATTATCTGAAAAGCAACCCAGCAAAGTATGGAATACCATTAACAAGATCTTAAACAAACAGCATAATCGAATCAAATTTCGTCCTGAAGATTTTAACGCACATTATACCACACTTGCGTCGCGTTTAACCGGAAAAAGTAATAAACACCAAGAGTATAATGACTTTTTTAACAATCTGTCAGATAACCCCGATAATACCAATACATTTCGTTTACATCCAACGACTTACAATGAAGTTAAAAAAATCATCCTCGGTATCAAAAATGACTGTTCAACTGGCCACGATTGCATCCCGATTCGTTATATAAAACCAATCGTAGATAGCATAACTTCCCCTATGGTACATATCATTAACAACTGTATTGAGACAAATGTATTTCCAGACGAATGGAAGTTAGCGAGAGTCTCACCAATACCAAAAACAGATATAATCCAATGTAACAGAATACCGACCCATATCTATCCTCTGTATTCTCTCGAAAGTGTTCGAACGCGTCATCTTATCACAGCTTTGCGACTTTATTGAAACAAAATCAACTTACAACGCAACACAGTCGGGTTTCAGGAAAGGACATTCCACGAACACTCTCTTACTGAAACTTAGAGATGACATAAAAGTTGCCATAACTCAAGTGAAATAAACTTGGCTATATTACTGGATTTTTCCAAGGCCTTTGATACAATCGATCATAGAACACTTCTCCACAAATTACACCAAATGGATTTCTCTATCCAATCACTGAAACTGATTCAAAGCTTTGTTTCAAATTGAAGGCAATATGTTCAAGTCGATGATAAATCTTCCAATGTCCAACATAACAACTTTGGTGTTCCCCAGGGCAGTATACTGGGTCCTGTCCTCTTCAACTTGTACATTATCGACCTTGTGAAAGACTTATCTTGCAGCTCTCTACAATACGCTGATGCTGATACCAAAAGAGCAAACTAAAAGACATCGAGAAATGCATTTCGATGCTTGAGTCAGATCTGAAGAAGGTATCAGAATGGTCATATAATAACAACTTGATTTTCAACGATGAGAAAACAAAGTTTATGCTTTTTTCATCCTCGAAACTCAGTAAAAAACATAATTTAACCAATGACGACACATGTCAGATACGTCACAACAACCAATCTATTAAACGTATGGACGCGATAAATATTCTTGGTGTTTATTTTGACGAAAACCTTACCTGGAAAACTCACGTAGACAAATTAATAAGATCGTCTTACCCTGCACTTCGTCAAATACGACAATTCAAACGATTTACCCCTTATAAAGTTCGAAAGGTGATTGCTGAAAGTCTGGTATTATCCCACTTAAGGTACTACTACTATATACTACTGCGTCGTATATAGTCAGCTGCCGACATATCAAACCAAGAGGCTTCAAAAACTGCAGAATATTGCTGCCGGATACGTAATTGGGAGCTTCGCCAAGGAAACCGATGTAATCAACTTGGGCTGGTTGCCAATAAAAGAATCATTGATCTAGCCATAATAAAATGCACCCATTCTGCCCTAAACGACCCTAGATGGCCTTCGTACATCACATTGAAACGAATGGAAGTAAAACGTTCGACACGATCCGATTGCGAATTCAGTGTTTCAATCACAATTTCCCTCAATCCGTCAGACCTTGTCCATAGTCTCGTGCACTGGCTCACTTTTCTTTCCTTTTTTTTCTCCCCTTGCACATTTTATCAAGTAATTTAATAATAATAATATTTAATAATATTTTGATATTTTTATTTGAAATTTATGTTCTAGGGAGAAGAACCATATATTATTGTATGGATCCCAATTTGATGATTAAAAAAAAAAAAAAAAAAATCCGCCCTGATAAGTATGGAAAGTGTTTTTATCTCAACATCAGCTTGATAGTAGATATACCACATCAGTGTGACATATAGTTTCAAACATTGGCCGCCTCCTTCTTTCTTTCCAGTAAACCACGCCACTCTAAGAAACGTTTTTCAGTATTTAGGGCGGTGAAGCAGGTGGATGAGTGCATGATGGTTTTATTACGATATTCGCTTTCACTGCCACCGCAATAATTTATAGACAATATGGCATCTTTTACTTTTTACTCAAATCGTAAAACCAATACGAAACCAAATTTAAATCATTTGATATATGCATTTCCTTTCAAAATGTTTAACTGAAATTTGACCGATAATACTGTTTGAAACGTTGACAAATTTCAAATAGATTCATTTCTTTAGTAACCTCAGTGCCAAGGTTTATCCATATGGTGTATCCATTGCTGGACCATCCCCGTAAAATACACGCTTAAATAATATAGAATTTATGGTCCACATTGTGTTCCATGGTTTGCCAGTTTGGTTTTTAAACCGAACATTGAGTAATCAAGAAAACGTTGAGATCAATTTCAAAATATTCAAAACAATTCTAATTTCTTGGATCTCATAAAAGTGTTTACACCAATCTATTTTTAAAAATGTTTTGTTAAAATATATTGTCAAGTAAATTATGTTTTCAGTGATGTCGGTTAAATGGAGAACATATTGTTTATCTCAGCTAATTGGACTATAATTACACAGATTTCCTTGTTCCCATCAGGCTTTTACTCACTTTATTAAGCTAATCGCGACTTTGACTTTTAATTTGGAGAGTGCCACAGTTTCAAAAATGAGTCTTTTTCTTCTTCCTTTCGAGTAAACCACGCCACTTCAAGAAACACGAGGAGCGCTAGCCCGGTAAAGCGGGATGGCTCGGTTGACGGACTAACAAATTTTTACGAGCACATGTAAAAGTATCAACCCACTTAACCGGGCTGAAGATTTGATCACGTTATTTTTGTTTACATGAAACGCGCGGAAAAATAAATCAAAATGGCGCCTGTTCGTTGAAGGTTATGTTAGGCAAAGTAGTTCCACAAGATAGGCGAATGTCAGTTTCCAATTTTGTTCTTCATCCTCATCATTCTTCAACTTTTCGTGCTGACGCTACACGGTGGAATACAATTATTAGCTGACTTTGCTTTTTTCCAGTTTCTAAGCATGGTACTGTAGGTGGGAGATAGAATGTTTTTTCGTAACTTTTTTCCTAATTTGTTATTTTATTATACCATATTATTTACGAAGTTCGTAATGCTAAAATTGCTTAGATAATTTTCATATTACTTTTGTGTTGTTTTAGTGAAGTGAACGACTAGGATTTTGAAGCACAGCTAGAAATCTGGAATTTTGCCAGCAATACATTTTATTTTTGTATATGTTTATAGCTCTCAATTTTTCATTCAATAAATTTTATTCAATGCACTGATTTTTGGTGGATCTTGCCTTTCAAAGATTTTAATTGGATTTCTGTGTTTGCAAGAAAGCCATATTACAAATTGTCGTTCTTCGTGTTTTTCTTCTTTCTGTCCTCTAAACCAGTCCATGATCACACATGCACGCCCAAAAAATCTTTTCCGTAGAGCATCATATTACTTTGCAACGATAATCGCCTACAACATTTTACAGTGCATGCACAATAAACAGAAATCAAGCAGCGTAAATGAAAAAGCTCCAGCGCAAAGTAGAAAAAATTCAAAGGCAGTCAATTAGATTTCCTTAAAGTAAGCAAATTTGGAACGAAAAATTTGAAGGATTAGGAAACAGATATTCGAATCTGCTTTGTTGAGTTACTGCAGCCAACAGAATTTGTTGGAGAATGAAAATAACAGTGATGAAGAGTAATGAACAAGAAGATGAATTGATTGGAAGAAATCATGATCTTTATATCAACCTTTGCAACAGCATCTTCATGATGATAACCACAATAACAACACTGCAACAAAAAATTACTATCCAGTAATATTCATAAATGAATTTCAAAAAACATCCAAGTTTATGAAATACATCAGCGAAATCTCATTTCATGACCAAACTATTTGTCAAAATTGTTTGGAGGAACTTATAAAATGGAAAATCAGGTGCATTGGCATTGTATATGTATAAGCCAGCCACATCAGCACTATAAGTTCCCTTTTTGAAGAAGAAGTTCTCTACATGAAGGTTATAATCATAGTCATACGAAAAAAGATAGTCTGGTTATTCGGGCCGTTTAGGCCGTTCTTGTTGTAAAGGTCGCGTTTCAAAACATGCTTAACCCCAGGCCTCAATATAAGGCACGCAAATGTAAACAAACCGAACCCACGAAATTTTGAACTTAGATTTTAAAAAAGTGATCGTTCAAAAATTGTTATGCCTGGTGCTAATTGTTCTGTATTTGGATGTAGCAGCTCCAGGAAAAAACCTGTAATTACCATTTTCAGAGTGACTAGGGGAAAAGATGAATATAACACAGAATGGAGGAGAAGGTTGGTGTACATAATTACCAAGGACAGGGTCATGGATCAGGCGTTAAAAAAACAAATTGAAAATCAAAATCTTCACATTTGTGAGTTACATTTTACAGATGATTTACTAAATTATCGTAAGTATTCTCTAAAATGTATTTTAAATGTATAGAATAGTACAAAGGCAACTATTAAGCATGTTCATGTGATCAACCTAGATGCAGAAAGTAAAAGAACAACCTTAATACCTGGTGCAATACCAACTCTAAATTTATCTGTGAAGAGTATTCCATCAACAATGTAGGTATCCAACAATAATATTGAAAAGTACTTTTGTGACTAACTAAAACCATTTTGAGAAATAATTTCTATTTATTATAGTGCAGAATGTAAACCAAGGGAATCTGCTGCTATTATCAATAATAAGAAGCAGCAGAAAATTGAAGCAGAACCCCCTCCAGTGAAAACCAAATGCTATAAATCCTACACAGAGTTTACAGATCGTATCAAAAATTTAAAGTTACATCAGTGGAATATTGAATATCATGAAAATTTTACCATAGCATTGAAATATGACAACTTTCATGCCATAGCAAAGTATGAAATATATGTTGATGATAATCTCAATTTCCTGATACGAGTCTTTAACTGGTTACTTCCTAAAGAACATGAAGTATACACTAATGAAAAATCATTGTATAACATTACGTTATCAAATTTGGTTGCAATAATTTCATCCTACAGCACATGCTCTGCTATTTCAAACAAGGAATTACATAAAATGATGGAGCTACAGAAACATTCCATTCCTAAAGTATTCGCACCTAGTACTTCAATCTCTACCACACTTTATGAATCTGAATTTTTCAGGCCCTCTGATTGTCAGATGCTGCATAAAGTATCAAATTCTCAGCAATGCAGTACTTGCACACAAATGGAGAAAAAGCTGTTGAAGAAGAATGAAATAGCTAAAAAACGCAAAGAAGATGCAGAAGCAACACCAGCACACTTGTATGCCTCTATATCTAATACATCTTCAAAACGTATCAAACTGACACTGCAAAGTTATCGTTTGGAAAATAAAATGCTCAAACAAGAACTTGATAAACTTCAAACCGAAATTAGTGAACATTCCAAATCTGTTTCACAAGAATTAAATGATGACCTTGTTTCCATAGTCAATAAAGCTAATGTGGAGTTGCCACCTTTTATGAAGTTTTTTTGGGAGGAGCAGCAAAAGTATATTAGATCCTCAAAAACTGGTGTCAGATATCACCCAATGATCATCAGATATTGCTGGAGCTTAGCAGCAAAATCTTCTTCATTTTATGATGACATACGATATGATGGAAAGTCTGGAACTGGTTTTCTCATTCTACCAAGTCGCAGACGTCTTCGTTATTATAAGAATTACATCCATCCTCAACATGGTTTCAACCCTCTTGTCATTGCTGAGCTGAGAAAGAAAATTGAGCATTTCAGTGAAATCGAAAAGTTCATTGTCTTGTTATTTGTGAAATGAAAATACAAGACAGCTTAGTATGGGATAAGCACTCTGGAGAATTGATTGGATATGTAAATCTTGGTGAAACAAAACGAAACTAAGTCCGAATAGATTCATTGTGATGAAAAATCTTGGATTAGATTCAAACAAACACAACAAAAAATTTTATAAAACTAATATTTCGATTTACAACGAAATCAACGAAGTCCGCAAACATATTGATAATTGCGTAGGTGTAAATCATATCAATGGAATTTTGAACTTCCATGATGAGTTATTCCATAACGTGAAATCATCTAATGAAGCGAATGATATCCGCTCGTCACATATCAACTTAGTAAAGCAGAACATACGTGTCATTGATAAAAGTGATAATTGGAGCATATTACTGATAAAAGAAGCTTTATACATTAAACAGACTCGTCCAACTTTAAACTCCGGACTCATGGCCTCTAGGGAATTGTACTTATTTTAAATTCGTTTGATAGCTTTCTGTAACAACACTCTGATGATGATTTCGTTGTAAATCGAAATATTAGTTTTATAAAATTTTTTGTTGTGTTTGTTTGAATCTAATCCAAGATTTTTCATCACAATGAATCTATTCGGACTTAGTTTCGTTTTGTTTCTTCTTAAATTGTCATACGGACCCAGATTCTAAATCTTGGTGATTCAGAACTAAATTATGCTACCCTTAGAAAAGTTGACGAAGTTGCTACGCATGTACGTGTTTTTCTGATTCACAGTGTGGTGAATCCCTTTAAGTTCAGTTTGGCAAATTTTGCAACAACTGGTGCAACTTCTTTTCAAATGTTTCCTTTGTTTTGGCAAGCAGTTGCAATTTGTGAGAATAAAGGCTTAAAGGTGATAGCAGCAACAGCAGATGGAGCATCTACAAACAGAAAAATGTTCAAAATGCATGCAGCTTTGGCACAGGAAGCAGATATCAACCCAGATGTTGATGTTACTTACAGAACTCTGAATGTTTCAATGAAAGACGATACATTTACTTCATTTCTGACGCACCACACTTGCTGAAAACTTCACGAAATTGCCTATACAGTTCTGGATCAGGTGAATATACAAGATGTATGTGGAATGGTGGGCTGTTTCTAATTTGGAACCACATATCTGCTTTGTTTCATGAAGATCGGAATTGTGGTTTGTACCTACTACCGCATTTAACTCCAGAGCACATCAAATTAGCACCTTTTTCAAAAATGAATGTGAAATTGACTGTTCAAGTTTTATCCTCTCGTGTTTCGAATGTATTATCTACATATGGTCCACCGACAGCAAGTGGTACAGCAAAATACTGTAAAACCATGGATACTTTCTTCGACATCACCAACATCCACAACACACATGAACACAAAGAAAAGAGGAAACCATTTCTTGCTCCGTTTGAGTCTATTGACGATGAAAGATTTGTATGGCTGACCGATACATACCTTAATTTCTTTAAAGAATGGCTGGATTCAATACAGAGTAACTATGGTCACTTAAGTAAGTCTGATAGAGCCAAAATGTTCATCTCACATCAAACATACGAAGGAATTAAAATTACTGTTTCCTCTCTGATTGAAGTGATCAGATACTTGTTGCAACACAATGTCCCATACGTATTGACAGAAAGATTTTGCCAGGATCCCTTACAGAATCACTTTGGTAGACAACGTTCAATGGGTGCTCGGAAGGACAACCCAACTTTACGTGATTTTGGATATAATGGTAATGGCATACGGAACCAAAAAGTTTTTAGACCAATCTCTGCTGGTAATTCTGGTGCTGTTGACAATGCTATGGTTGAGATCTCTGCTGAACCTCTACCTTGCAGGAAAAGATCTAAACTAAATGGTATAAATAACTTAAGTTTTTTTTATAGCTATTAAATTGATTCATAAATTCACAAATTAATTTTATTATTATAGAATGAGATGGAATCACCAATGATGATCGCAAAATCCTTGAAGCTGTAGTAAATTAAAAAACGGTTATTTCTTTGTAGCTATAAAAATAGCTGTTTTGATATGTTGCTATGAAAATAACAAAGTTTCATGCCAGATAAGAGAAGATGCTCAGGTCTTCTTTAATTCGAAACGAAGTGATCTTGATTTACCCTTACTTAATCTTATTATATGTAGCTGTTGCTGGTCTTTCACATAAGAAAATGTCCTGACACGAAGATATAATGTTAATACATCTTCTAACAGATTATTTGCTACTTCATTTTTAACACTGTCATTAACACATGATAGAATTTTAGAATAGTTTGATAGTAAACCATAATCAGTCATGAGTTTCGATAAAATGTCATTGGTGTTAATCTTTGTTTTCCAGCATTTGGTATAGCTTGCAAAATGTGCTTCAGTTGTTGTAAAGATGTTAAACACTTCCTTTTTCACTTTCCATAAGCCACCACGGTCATGGGTTTCTACAAGATGATGTTCTTTCAAACTGGATTCATCGTCATACTTTCCAGCTAGTAGTATTGCTAAGCAATGCTGATGGTATGTATTTTTTTCTTTCTTTGAAAAACGTATCCTACGGTACATAGCACTGAACAAGTAGCTAGAAAGGTAGCAAATCGCATCCTGATCAGTAAATTTTGTAGAATCATGTGGTAATGCTACAACATCATTTTGAACCACAGCTCCTGAAAGATGAGCTAATACATGGTTTGCCAGCTCAAATCCTAACAAAACACTGCAATTTGGACTCTTTGTCTTTGGAAAGGGTTGCTTGACCCTGTGATGTGCATATAAAACTTAGGATAAAACTTTTCTGCATTACCATTGTATTGTTTTATGTCATCACGAATAATTTCATATGTTTTTAGCACTTCCTCAATGTTCCCAACTTGATACTTCCGAAATTCGTTTCTCACCTCCTCAGGGTAACACATATTTTCCTTCAGCTTATCTACACTCTTTAATATATCTTTTCAAATGGTAAGGATGAAGAATCTCTTCAGAGGACTTAGAAGTTGAATTTTCTGATAAGGCTGACTGATCTAATTTACCACCATGCTTAACTTTCTAATGTCTTGTGAGGCCTCTTTTTGTTAGGCATACCTTAGGACAAAGATGACACTTAAAACTTAAATCAAGATCACTTGACGTTTCCGAAACAACGTTAACTTCTTCGACCTCCAAAATAGGATCTTTAAGAAGTAAATCGTCTTGTATTAACAAAAGAATCACATCAAGTTCTTCTCCACATAAATATTCTTCCTCAGATGAAGCCATCTTTACAGAATTCAGTGCACCATATTTCCGGCCACCCCTATGTAAATTGAGGTTTTTCTTCAAAAAAAGCCAGCGGCCCGAATCACCAGACTATCTTTTTTTCGTATGACTATGTTATAATCGAGCAATGACGTGAAATCGGAAATAGAATTCTGCAGGAATAACTTGCTGAATACAGAATTTCATCATTTGGCATATAGTTAGAGGCTTTTTGATACATATCCTTTGGGAGCATGGGAAGACTAACCGGTTGATCAGTATAAACTTCGATAGGTCGGCGACGTTGCACGTCTTTTTTTATAAGAAACCTGGTGAAGGGCCTAGCTCTAAAAGTTTCTTATTTTTTTGCTGAAAATCCATGTTTTTAGTTCCAAAAGTTTCTTATTTAGTTACTTATTTTACACCCACTCCGCAACCCGGTGAAAGTCGCAGTTGTAATTTTTTACCATTCCGATTGTTGTTATCTCTTGATTGAAACCACCAGTTTGTCCAGAAACTTGAAAACAATATCACCACGATGTTCAACGCTTTTGGTAAGCCCAAACTTAAAGAGAGTAGCTTGCTTCATCGTCACTAAAAATATCTGTTTTGAATCTGAATGCAGCAATGTGTAACAAACTGCCCGACGATTGACAAAACAAAAACAATACAATAATAATAATAATAATGATATATTTCACAGTATCTCCAAAATTATGTATATGCAGCGTCTAAAAAAATATTGCATATTAAAAAAAATAATAGCAGAAATCAGGGGCGGATCTAGGTTTTTTTAAGGGTTAGGCAAATTTTTTTTGCCAAACACACATAAGGGCGCAATCGATGAAATTTACGCCAGTTTACGCCCAATCTAGTGCATACTTTTCGAAATATAAAAAATATTAACACGAATTCATTCGTCCTAACATAAGGAGTGTTATAATGCAAGCTTGTATTGTTGCACTAATGGAATAAGGGAAATAAACAAAAGAAAACTAATGGAGTATGAATGGAATGTATTGAACTACGTTATGTAGGCCAAAATAATATTTTCTGCCAGATTGGAGGTTAAGAAAATAACCAATAAATTACTTCTTCTGTTATTTTCTTCCTTTTCTTGATTGCTTGTACATGAACAGGAAGAATCCACCAAATGAAAACATACTTATAATGAATCAAATAAATAAGTTTTCAATCACCTATACCATGATAGATTAGAGCACTCAGATAAATACATGATATTTTATCTATGTACTGGTCAAGATGGTCAGATAGAAAGAAAAGAAAAGGAATTATGTTAAGAAATAAAGTAAAATGACCAAAATCAAAGTTAGAGGCATCAAAGTTGATCATTATCCAGCAGCAAAATAAAAACAGATTTCTGCACTAGGCGTTCATCAAATTATATATGTAAATAGTATACCCTACCCTAAAATTGATCAATGGTTAAATAATTAATGTCAACGACAATAAAAAAAAGATGGTGTTTCCAGAAATCCCTGAGACAAGTCCAAGAACCTAATAAAACTACACAACAACAGATAAACTATGTACTGCTTCCTCTTTAATAAGAGCTAAAGCATTTTTTCCCGAATCTTATGTAGCATAGGAAACAAGAAGTCAAACTAAAACATTACGTAAATTACCTTTTTCAAAAGAAGACATAACGTATTGTAGGTGGTTTTTGTAAAATAAAAGAATATATCCAAAGATGTTAAAGTATTCCTGCATCCAAAATGACATTTCGAGGGATGATAGAATGCACAAAGTTGTTTCAGAAGTCCTATAGTTTTTAGAAATTCTGTTTCCTTGGACAGATATTTTGATTTAAAAATCATAAAATGATACAATACATAATTATGATGTAATACGATTTTTATTCTTTGTTTATGTGTATAAACTCTCAATATATTATAACTTCATTTTCTTATCACTCACTCAGAGTGAAAGCCCTTTCTCTCTATAGTAAATTAAAAAGATATTGTATTAATGATAACTTGCGATGAGAAGTTTAACCTATATACTATCTTATTATATACATCATAAAATATGCATTGCATAAAGTGAATGCAAGATTTCAAAAATTAAATACATATCTCAGAAACTGGAAGTAAGTTATACTAACAAGAGGCTTTTTGAGCTCTATCGTATTGGTTCATACCATTTTGGACACAAGATCCTTTTAAACTTCTTAAAATCAAAACCAGACAGTCATCTCGAACTAAGAAAAAGTATGCTGAACTGTACACATAAGTTACCAGGTAGAGATATGGTGCTAAAAAAACCATGCAGCTGCCTACGCAAAACAACTCAGAAAAATGACAATGACTTTGTGTATTATAAACTCAGTCATTCAAACGTAATTTCATAACATTTACAGATGCATTTTTGGTTAACAGAAACAGATACCAAAAATATTTATATACATCATTAATTAATCAATAAAAATTAGGCTTCGGTTCAGTTGACACAAACAAACTTATATATACATAGCTGAGCTAATAAATAACTGTCGTATAGTTATGGTCAACGAATTATGGTGCTAATAATCCATGCTAATCATTTATATTACATAAAATAAAACACTTGATTTAAAGCAGACACAATGTTTTCATTTCGCAAAAGCAAAAGAAGAGATAACTCGAAAAAAATGCTTTTCCGAGATTTTGAAGTCAGTTTTCAACAGATGTATTAAGTGAATTCAAAATTTCCTAATTAACACTTCATTATGGCTATCAAAAGCTGCAACAATGTTTTCTAGCGAACCCATGTTGAACTGGGTCTAATTCGAAGGTCCCACGGTCGTTTTGTGCAGACTTGGTGACCATTCATTCAATAAAGTGTGTAAACCCATGGTTGTACCTTAGGCAAATTTTCTTCTGTGTTCTGGTTCATTCATTTAAAGTGTGTAAACCCATGGCTCCTTAGGCAAATTTTCTTCCAGTTCATTCATTAAAGTGTGTAAACCCGGGGCTCCTTAGGCAAACTTTCTTCGCCTAAGGTGAGCGTTAGGCACTAGTCTGTGTTGTCAATGTGACTATGAGAAGTCATTTTCCGGGCAGAGATCACAACCTATAAACTCAAGCTGTAAAATACATTAGATTTTGACATCATGGCGCGCGCCGCGCCTCGCCGGGAGAATAATAATCCTATTTGGGAAAGAAAGGATCGGCGGGTGGATTGGATGCGGGAATCTCTTGATATTTTTATGAAAAAATTATTCAACTGATTTTGGGTTAGGCATTTGCCTAAGTTGCCTAACCCTGGATCCGCCCCTGAAAATTAGAGAGACAGTCGTAGTATAGGACGTGGCTAGGTGTGGATAAGGTGAAGGTAGAGTAGAACCAGATAGTTGTGAACCAAAAAGAATGTCGACTGAAGTTATTAAAACTAAGGGGCTGTTTACATGAAACCCGAAATGAACTCATACCGGCATGAAATTTCATACCGGTACGAAAATGGCTTCTGTTTACATGAAGTGTTTCGTGCCGGTATGATCGGTATGGAAATATATATCATAGAGCATATCATAGAGTATGGAAATCTCGTACCGGCACGAAATCTCATACCTGTGTGTCAGACAGGTATAAGATTCAGACCGGCATGAGTTTCATTTCGTCTGATATAATGTAAACACGACAAGAAGCTTGACCAGACACATGTACGAGTTTCGTACCGACATGAACTCATACCGGTACGAATTTAACCATGTAAACAGCCCCTAAGAAATGGGACATGACTAAACCTAAGGACTAACGTAATGTAAACCTATGTGTAGGACCAAATTGAGGTTAGAATCGAATACTAGAAAGAAAAAAAAACTGTTGATATATAAACTTATAAATTAATTCCTCCATGGCAGTAAAGATAGAACTTGGACCAAACTCAAAAAGTAATCTAAAACCTAAAACATTCGAATCATAGCATTCTAAATTTTCTGTTTGAGAATACAAAATGCAATGCAATGTCCGTTTAATAGCTCCTTACTAAAGTTTCTTATTTCAGAATAGACATATAATGTAGTAGTAAAAGTTTTTTAATTTTTGAAGATTCTGCATGTAGGTTTCCTATAAAAAAGTGTACCTTATCGGACAAAACAATGTCGGACAAAAGTGACAAAAAATTTTCCGGAGGTGGCGAAAATTTAGTGCGACGAATATTTTTGTCCGACGAAAAATTAAAATATCAAAAAAATCCGATCCTTAAATCTAAAATTCTCTGACAAACACCCGAAAAATGAAACGTTTCGAATGTTCGAATCATCAAATTCCAAATTCATCTCAATTTGAAGTAGTATCAACATGGCGTATAAGTTCAAGCTAAAATTGCATCACGCGAATATAATGTTTATAAAAATGTTAACTGGGATGGCGTCAAAGCAAATGATAAAGTGGCCATTGAAATTGAAACAAATCGGAATTCATTTAAAATAGATCCATATGCCTGCGCAGTATAAGCAATGGTTGGCAATCCTGAAAAATTGGCAACAGTTGGTCACATTCTACGAGAAATTTAAAGGTACGTGTACCATTTTCTGAAAGAACAAGGTAGGAAAGTTGACGGGCATGTCCTTTCTTACGCAATACAAACCCTCGCCTGTCCCAGCAGGTGGCTTAGAAATACCTTCATTGCTGAATTTTAAAAGTCCGAGATACGTAACACGCCAAAAGGTGAAAGATTTTCTCACAAAACTCTACTCGTGGGACTTTGAAGGTAGCAAAGGTACAGAGGATGAGGATGATGAAGAAAAGGATGACGAGATAAACTTGTTATTGAAGAGGAAAACGGCGAGGAAGAAAGGTATTACTCTATTATTCTATTACCCCCGGTTTTCATCAAATCCTTACAAGTTTGTAAACACGAGAAACATTTTTTTAAAAATGGTAGACTTCACTTTCGTTTTCAGTACAATTCGCAATGGATGTGAGTGCTGTGAGAAAAATAAAAAACTTTACTAAAGAAGAAGCAGAGAAATGGGTTCGAAATATAGTAGTAGGGTTAGAATCCCAAGTCCCGTAGGCGTTTTTAGCAAAACTTGTTTTGACTTCAGATATTGAAAATATATCATATTAAAAAGAATTTAAGCCAATATATCCCTCCTGAAAGTTTGGGGAACTTCCATAATGGCGGATTTTAAAAATGGGGCATTTTTACCATTTTTGGCAACTTTTTGTGAAATACTGGGTCACTTCAAGGCCGCATAACTTTTGATCTAGACATGATAAATGGATTCTGTAAAAAGGGCAAGCTCCCTTTTGTAACAGAGACTAATATAACAATAAAAATTAGCTTGATTAATAATGGCGGATTTTCAAAATGGCGCATTTTTGCCACAAAAAATGTTACGTTCAGCCTTATAACTTTTGATTTAGACATGGAAAACGGATTCTGTAAAAAACACTATATTCCTTTTGTAAAGGAGGCCTATTCTAGACGATAATTGTATTTTTTTAATTCCATGATGGCGGATTTTCAAAATGGCGCGTTTTTGTCTTATTACATGTGACTTATTTTCGCCATGATCATTTGACTTTAAAAGCTTTTGATCTACATATGTTACACGGGTTCTGTAAAAAGCACTTTTTTTGAAAGGAGGGATGAAACTAAGACAAAAAAGTATTTTTCTTATATCCATAATGGCAGACTTTCAAATTGGGGTTTAGTTATACTTCATTATTATTTTTCTGAAAAAAATCGTAGCCTTTTCTTCGTCAAAAGACCAAGACCAGACTTTGAAAAAGGTATGTTTCTCTTTTAATGTGAATTAGATCTAAGAAAGAAGAAGAAATTTTGTAAAAACAATATAAACTTTTTTTCATAGAAAAGAAGACTCTTAAAAATCATCGTACTAAAATTCATCATCGTCAGTGTTTTCACTTGGATCGTCGTCACTGTAATAGGATTCATCAAAATCAGTGTCAGAACCACTTTCCTCAGTATCGAGATTATTAAGATTATCCGGACAGGCAGGCTTGGTGTGACATACTGGAAGAAGATATTGCCCGTTGAACATGTAGCCATGGTTTTGTGGATCCGCAGGAGCTGATGGAAATCCAAAGTCATACCAAATCTTTGCTTGGTAATTAGCTCGTAGCAAGTGCTGACGGAAGGAATCTTCATCTGGCGGAAGACCTGAGGTTGTTTTATTCTTCATGGATTTCCATTTCTTGGCTCTAGCCTGTGCTAAAGTTGAACTTTTCTTATCATTGTACATGAATTTTATCACAAATTTAGTTACATTTGCGATGTCTTCTTTATTTAAGTTTTCCTTTCTCCCGATATTGTAGATAAGCTGTCTGCTTTGAGGATTAGCATACAGTTTCTTGAAAACACCTTTCTTTGACTGTCGATAGAAACCGCTTACAGCATCTGCACCAGTTAGTGCATGAAACCCCACTAACACATCTGCAACTTGCGGGGAAAGATCTTTACATGTGTACCTTTGTTTCCGCCTGTACAATATCAACTTTTTATTTAATATTGTCGATGCGAATGCAGCAATAACTATTACATCTGTGTCTTCAGCATCTATGATTATAGAATCAACATCTTCTTTTTCGTCTAGTTTTTTTGCATGATAAAAAATGCGCGTATCTGCTTCTTCTTGATGACAGTAAAGGGGTTGCGCAGTTGTGAATGGAAAACACGTATAACATTTTTCTTTAAATGTGTAGTATATCTTTTTACGGTGCTTCTCAGAAAGACCTTTAAATTCTTCCAATAGGAATGCTTGTAGTCGAATTTTGTTTTCCGAATTTACAAAGAACAGTGTCGCATCCAGATCATTTATGGGGACATCGATTTTCAGCAGGGGGTTTCCGGTCAGCTGTGATGCTTCCGATAGCTCTGACATTTTAGTACTTTCAAGAGGTGAAAAATCACTTAATTGCATGTTTTATGAAGTACTTCAAATTTGGTTACGGATTGCATAATTTAGAACTGCACCAGAGAGAAGCTCTAAATTACTATTTAGCAGACCAGACAAATTTAAACCGTGTGAAATGTTACGTTTGAACTAATTTGGTAATTGTTCTAAATTACTTTTGTTTAATTTGTTCAGGAATTTATGATTCTGATTTTTTCTTTTGGATATTTTTTGGGGACATTTTTTGGGCGCCCATAACGTTTCAACGTTATCATTTTCGGTCTGGATGCGACCCTGAAGAAGCTGTTGAACTTGCTAGCTGGTGGCACGATTTCGTTAGTAGATGGAAAGATATTCTTTGCCCCACCGATGAATAAAGCACTGCGTTTTTTGTGCTCGGCATCTTTGATAGGCATGTCTATGTCGTATCTATCATTAATAAGATGATATTCTCTAACGTTCGGATGCCGTTCGAGGATCACCGTAAATATCTTGCGTGCGTAATCGCCCCAAGTAAATTTGTTTGAAGCTTTATCTCTATCTGTTGAATTAGGGACACATTTCCTCCATAGAAACCCCATATCAACAATTGCCACTTGTGATTCAGTGGTACATTCTCGAAATTTGAAGCACTCTAGCAATTTAGACTTGACAGCTTTTCTTATATCACCATTTATATTGAAAATGGGCAGACAAACTTCTGTTAGACGATATTCCATAAGCGTTTCTAAGTCTAAAGCTTTATTTCAGCTAGTGATATGATTTTAACCATCGCTCTATTTTCCATGCGGTCGGTTTTTTTCGATTTCTCAATCTTTTCCTCTTTCGGAGGTTTTGTAAAATTTGACCGTTTGCTCATTGGAATACGATCATAAATATTCTTATCATTTGATTCTTTCATCAAAAAATAATGCAAGCTTCTCCTCTCCGGCTTTCTTTGCTGTTAGGAAATCTTCTTGTAACTTTTTAGATACAAGTAAACCTGACTCTAGTGCATGCAATGTGTTAATATCTGTGTCCCACGGAACAGAATTCCACTTTTCCAAACATGCTTTTGCGTTTTCCACAGCTTCTCTGTCATTTTTCATTCTTGATGGAGAACATTCGATGTGTTTGTATTGTCGTTTCTTCAATTGCGCTACATCTTGTAACTCCACTTTGACTTTGGTGATTTTATTAACGATTTTTATGTTCGTCTGCAAAGCTTCTTCATTTTGCGTGATGCCTATCCAGCCACCTTTCATTTTTGATCCCTTATTCATTGTCATTTCAATCCATTGATCAAAGGGTAAACTTGAAAAGGGTTTGCCTGTAATTGAGGCTGTAAACATGCCTGATCTCATGAAGGAAACCTTCTCTTCCGATAAATTTTTCATGGTCGACCAGTACAATGGCAAATAGTGGCCGTAATATATGCTGTCATAAGCTGACATCCAGGGCATCATTAGTCTCAGAGAAAGCAGGTACTCATCCCAGTTTTGGTCTCGCATGGAGTGATAGTGCAAAAACAGAATTTCAACCATCTCTAGATATGACAACCAAAATGATGCCATTGGTGAATCAATATCTGCTTGGCGAAAGTATGACATCATAAGTTCGGTTACATTCTTTGAAATTTCGTCATCATCGTCATCAAATGCTTGTTTGAAATCAAATGGACAATGCAACTTTGATTTTACAGAACTAGCAAGTTCAGTGCTGTTTACGCATTCTATTAATATGCGAATGAGAGATTCGTATACAAGCTTATGAATACGCATACCTCTTTTATAATGGCCTCCTCTGATGGCAGCATCAACTGAGCCACTTTCAACCATGCCTGATGCAACAGCAAGATCTTCAAGACCAGATCCTTTGAACCTTCGATAAATGACGGATAGGAAAGCACATGCTGTATGAAAACCCCCTAACACAGGAACAATTTTTTCAAATATCAAAGGATTTTCGTTTTTAAGTTCGATTTATAGTTGGAAAGTTATAATTTGTCATTATATTATTATAATCGTCCATTAAACCTTTCAGAGTTCGCGGTTCATTCTCTTCAAAAATGACTTTGCTTACGTGATCTAAAAATAGCTGTTTGGCTTCTTCAATGTGGACGTTTTGATACGGCAACCGCTCATCACTGACTTTTACATTCGAAAGATATCTTCTCCAACACTCTGGATGGTACCTTATTTCAGTCGCAAAAGGATCTGAGCATGACGATATGAAAATCAATAATCGTTCTCGGAGGTCTGCATCTTCCAATGTGATAGTGTGAGATTTAAACCGTACCCAAGATTTCCACTAAAACAAGAAAAGATATTCTACCTAACCCTGAATCTCAAACCAAACCTTACCATTATTTTCAAATAGAAAAGTGATTTATGATAAAATACAAAACGCATAGGAGAATATAATTAGAATCATAAAACCAAAACTTACCTGATCTATAAGATGAAGCTTGGAAAAGTTTCGATTTTTATGCCGTTTATCCTCAGGTTTCATGCACCAGATACACCGATCCTTTGAATGAATAACTCCATCAAAAGATCTCCGTGTAGGTCTTACCGACTGATCTTGATTTATTTCTGCAGCCTCTTGAACTTCATTACTTTGTTTTTCTAGCTCTTCTAGCTCTCGCTTTTCTAGTTCTAGCTTTTCCTTCTTCTTTTTCGCCTGATCTAATGCTCTTAAGTAGTAGAGTTTCATTTTACATTTCGCATGCATAAAATAACTGTCTGGTGATACATTCCAATCAACTGTCTCAGCTACATTTCCAAATGTACCCAACCCAATCCACAGTTCTGACTTTTGCTGAAGGCTTTTCCAACCTACATCCTTTAATTTGCATTGTTCAGAACATGCTTCACTACAAAGTATACAAGTCTCTTCTGGTCTCTTTCTTTTTAATGGTTTTCCAGTAAGCAAAGCCTCTGACATTTTCACCTAAATATCTATACATTACCTAAAAAAATAATTCTTTCATTCTTTCTGTCACTAGCGTGCGTATATAACTAGATCAACTGATATTCACAACCTCATAGTTTTTGAATTTTTTATTCTAAAAGTGCATTCGATGTGTGCATGCGAATGATTGAATATAGTAATTCGAATTTACACATAGAATGCATTTTCGTATTTTCGAAAAGATTCTTAAAAACAAAAAAAAAAAAGTCGAAATGTCATTATTAAGGAATATAGAAACAAAACCATAGAATAAAATATAAAACTGAAAATAACATGCACCATTTTGAAAATCCGCCATCATGAAAACTCTAAAAAAACATTTTTGTCTAGGATAGGCCTCTTACGAAAGGAATATAGTGTTTTTTACAGAATCCGTTTTCCATGTCTAAATCGAAAGTTATAAGGCTGAACGTAACATTTTTTGTGGAAATAAGGCAAAAATGCGCCATTTTGAAAACCCGCCATTATTAATCAAGCTAATTTTTATTGTTATATTAGTCTCTGTTACAAAAGGGAGCTTGCCCTTTTTACAGAATCCATTTATCATGTCTAGATCAAAAGTTATGCGGCCTTGAAGTGACCCAGTATTTCACAAAAAGTTGCGAAAAATGGTAAAAATGCCCCATTTTTAAAATCCGCCATTATGGAAGTTCCCCAAACTTTCAGGAGGGATATATTGGCTTAAATTCTTTCTAATATGATATATTTTCAATATCTGAAGTCAAAACAAGTTTTGCTAAAAATGCCTACGGGACTTGGGATTCTGACCCTACTATTGTTTTTTTCATTATTCTTCCAAATTTTTTAATACATGAAAAAGTGCTTTTTAAGATTGAAACAGCGCAAAAAGAATTTTTGAAAAATCTCATAACCTTCAAATTTGCCAAGCATTTATAAAAACTGTGCAAGTTCATTTGAAACGTACTTTAAGTGACGAAATTTTGTCGAGGTGACGAAAATTTTGTCCGACGAATAATTTTGTCTGGCATTGTTTTGACCGATAATACTAATCTTTGGATTGTAAACATTCTGCTCATCAAACGCTTTCTTCTTCCTAGTAGTTGGGTCAATGTAAATTATACATATCGCTCGCTAGCTTTTACTCGGAACGTAAATTACTGTCTTTCCTATTAAGCAGGATTACTCGATGGCGCAAAATACTTATGAAATGGTTTTATCTGAAAGTTTTGTTCGAACTAAATTTTCAAATTCCGCAATATTAGCCTTGTCAAATTCCAGATCAATATTTGATAACGCATATGGACCAAATTCAGTTGTTATATGATAAAAATATGTCCCAAATCATATCCGAAATTTTACGAAGTTTTAATTCTTCTAGGTACTGTACGAACCTAATAATAGCAAAATATAGGGGTGGTAGGGGCGATGCACAAAAATATTACATTAAAAAGGAATCCCCCGCATTTTCCCCAGGTCGAGTTAGAGGGGTAACTGTACATTTCTCCGAGACATTTTAATCATTTTTTTTCAAAAACTGCATTTTCATTTTTCACAAAAGTATAAAAGTTGAAAGATACAGATAAGGACGTTCTATTGATGTAATAATTATTTTGAAATTCCATATATATATATACTAATTGAAAAAAGTAGCTTTGAAGTTTCCATTTCCAACATTCTGAAATACACAGTATATATTTTTTGTGCTTTTGTCAGGTACTAAATTTTCATCACAGGACCCTTCAATGACTAGCGTTCCCCAACGTTCAAGAATTACCAAACTCTTTTTATAATTTATGTCATTAATGTTTGTAAAATGTTTAATTCACATGTTGAATGGTCATGCGAAAAAAAAGATTTTTATCAACTGAATCATCGAAACTTTTTGCTTTTGATAACCTTCCTTTATAACGTAATTTAGAACTAACTTCTATTTCTTCAGTGTCAATCATGGAAACTATCAATGAATGTGCTTTAGAATGAACTCGACGCTCTGCTATTCTTCGCTTTTCTTCCTTCATTAATTTTTCTTCTGTTCTTGAATTACATAAATCTGTTGGCTCACTCAAAGATAATTGTTTCAAACTCGTACATCTCCTCAATTCATCTGGTATAAGCAAGTGCTTTGTGAAGCTCAAAGACCTTTTCAACGCATTTGTAACATTTAGGTTTAAGTTCCTGAAGCTCGATGATCTTTTTGACATCCTCGTAACATTCAGGTTTTCAGCGCTCAAGCTTCTTTCTGACAGTGATAATGAAGATAGATTTTCGGATGATTTCATACACATACCTGACACATGTACTTTTAACAGATTTTATTCTTATTCCTGTTTCAATAAAGTACTATTGTCAACTATTTATTAGTTTAACTTTATATACTTTAATCAAAACAGCTTTCATGTCCTACAATTTAAGCTAATTATAGGGTTTTCATAGATAAATCCGTCTGACGTCTGACATCGTACAAACTGCCTTGGTAAGCGATGAAAAAAAAAGAACAATGATTGACGTCATTTGTGAACAATCCCTTATCAATATTGTCATGCTCCAACTGTTTCTTGACGTAATGTTTTCTATGTACGTAATAGGGTCAAACAACCTAAAATAGGTGCGGAAAACCATATAAGATTATAATTACATCATAGTGTATGAATGCGATATAAACTGATAAAATGTTATTCTAAATAGGATAACACCCTAAATAGCTTCATTAAGGTGGATTCATCCTAACTCAAATCACATTTTAAGTCAAAATTTTAAAAAATGTGATTTTTTCTGAATGTGCTTCCTAATACATCTATTTTAATCAAAATTTATCGCAGAATCAGAATATAGCATTCATTTTGGCTCAATATTGACAGTCAAACTAATAAATGGATTTTATTGAAGGTCGTTAAAAAAATTAAGCAAAAAAAATTGAAAAAATTGTTTGGGGTAAGATTTATAGAGTGTGTTTGGCTGCAGTTTGACAGACTTTCTCCGTTCGGTTTTCCGTCCATCCGTAAAGGAATAAGTCTACTTTGCTCTGATGACATTGCATTCATGTAAAAAGCACGAATATATCAGGAAAAGAGACTGATATTCTGACCACAAGAAGCTGGAAGCACAGTTTGTGAACATCCTGCATTGCATTTTTACTCTTTGTTATCTGTTTTGAACGGATAAAGATACCCCAAATCAAAGGAGAAGAGGCACTGGAAATACTGGCAGTTGTTCAAAGGCAAGCAGTAAGAAATATTATTCGAAAAAGCGAAAGTATCATGGGAAGAAGTCAGCAATGATGTGCTGATGTAAAAACTGTTTTTGGCAAAAAAGATAATCATGATGAAACTACTAAATCATCTGAAGCCATAATTATGTCAGCCTCTGCTTCAAAGATCATTGACATTGAAATACAAAGTGCTCCTGTATCAATCATTATCAAAATTGCCAATCAATATCGGGATATCGTGGTGTCCATTTTTAGCAAATGTTTTTAGTTCGCTTTGCTGTCCTGAATGAAAAGATGTGAAATCCCTTGAACTCAGTGACATTGATGTAAAAAAGAAGGTTTAAGCAAGTTTCTTACAACTAAAAGGTAGAACTTGTGCATTTTTCACCTCAAAGCAACTTGGATTATCAGAAAAGAAACACAAAGATGGTCGAAAGTTTTATGACGTAAACGTCAGAACTGTTTATGCACGTAGACAAGTTGGAGTTGGACATGAACATTGAAGCTTTGTTGCTTCTTAAATATGCCATCACTCATACTCCCTAACAGTTATGAAAAGATTTATATAATAGATTCAAGGAATCAGCCAAAATGGTGCCAGAAAGTATGTCCACAACAGCTTCATCTATACGTGGAGACGCTTTGACTGATGTGGGTGTGTCAGTAGAAGTTTCACCTCTATGAATGGCGTAATTACTGCTGCTTCCATTGATAGTGACAAGGTTCTAGATACAGCGATTAATGATGGAGCCATAGCAGTATACAATATTTTGAAGGGAATAGGGATTGAGCCTGGTGAACACATGACGAAAGGTTTACATTTTCAAAATAATCTAAGATAGCGACATTCGGCTTACCGTATGTCCGCAACGCAGCTGAAAAAGCGAAAAATTTTAAGAAATTTAAGAAAGACAACTCAGGATAAAAACATTGATATGGAAAAATCTACATATGAAGCTGGAGGATTCTAGATGAAGTCTTATTGATAGTTTTTAATATTTTTCATATATTTAGATCTTTATTGATTTTTACGGTTTTTTTGTGTTTTTCACATTTCATCTGAGCCGGTCGGCTCATAATTTTTGAACGGCTGGTCCAATTTGCTTCATTTTTTCAGGAAATGTTCTTAAAACACTGAAGTATGTTCTAAAACTCAAGTTAAGCAATAATCTTAATTTACTTCTGCTCTGTAACACATTTTGTTCATCGTTTTCGTCCAAAAATTTAAGTTAACCGAGAGACAGCCATTTAACCGCTACAGTTCAAATATCTCAACTGTTTGAAGTTTTAGAACATTGTTCCACCCTTAAATAATCATTCTTAACAGTTTGAAATCAGAGCCATTTATACTTTTGAAAATATGAGCCGACCGGCTATAGTTGTATTTTATTATTCATCAGGTCGCAGCCGAGGCCGCCATCATGAATTTTAAGAAATTTTTACATTTTTTGCTTTAATTTTCATAGTATCTTGAAAAAACATTAAAACTGACTTGAAATCATTTTGTTTCTTTAAAAATGTCCAGGTTAGGATGAATCCACCTTAAACAATTATTACAATAGTGATTAAATTTGTAAACTAACTTAAATGGTAAAAGATAAAGGTATTTCAATAAAAACAAGAGGCCCGGAGGCCTTAAGGTCAGCGCTTTCGGCTAAGTAGAAAAACAAAGGACTGTGAAGCAAAAATAAAAAAATGTTTGCTCCAGAAAGGTCAAAACAGCAATTTTTGAGTTGTAACTAGGGTGATTAAGGGAATAAAACATTAAATGTATCCATGGTTACAGCTCATGAAATGTATTTCTTTTGTTTCAATTACAACAGCTGTTTATCAGCATCGTTTACACGTATAGTAAAAATAGTTTTAAAACATGAAATGGGGCCAGTGTAACTCTGGCTAAAATAAAATTAAAGCTCTATTTCGGATGTAGTTTATTCATACCGGGAGTTAGTGTTATAACACTGCTACCGTTTCGCACCGTATGGTTCTTGTTACCTTTTCCTTATTGGTCGGGAGATTTTCGTGGCAACATGTAAACTGCATACAGTAATATAACACGCATCAACAGAAATCGTATGGGCATTACAACACTACAGCAACTACTTTGATACTTTAATCGGTTTTATTTAAGCTTCAAATTCCAGTTTTACTAGTTGGACTTTCCAGCTTTACGTTCTAACAAGCTTCCTGTTTGGTTAATCACGCAGGTGAACACGCAGGTGAACTTTCGTTTTGTTTCCGCAGATAAGGTTACATGAAGATCGAATGCCAAGTTGTTGCTGATTACTAAAAATGAAAGTATAAAAAGTTCTAATTAATTCCATTTAGCAAAATTCAGACCTTTATAGAAACTTGAATTACAGCATCATCATTCTAACTCCCATTTTATACCTGAAGGGAAAATAGTTACTGTATCTCTCAATTTCGTAGTGACGGTGAGTTTTCAATATTGGCCAATAAAACTTTAAATTTATCATCCCAAAGAAGGTAAAATTCAGTTCATGGAAGTTCATGGAAATTCATATAAATTTTTCTTTTTCTCCAGTTACAAAAGAAATCTGGAATAATTTGTATTGAACTTTGATTGACTTTCAAATATTTTTCATAATGGCACACAATTGTAGGAAATGACTACGACTAAATATTTGCTTTTGATATTTGTCAATTTTCCTAATTCTGAGCACAAATCAAATCCAACTGTCATAAATTAAAAACACTGCACGTCCCGTACTGTTAATCAAATGAAAAGACATTTCTGCAAATGAGCATGGATGCATCAGCTTATTGACCAGAATCTTATCGGATTCCAAATTGGGAAAATTGCTGGTCATCGTTGGTCTTCAGGCATCATCGCTGCCTGAATGACTTTTTCTTAAATGAGCCTGAATCCAATTTCCCAACAAAAGCCAACACTTACAATATCTCACTAAATTGCAAGATTTTGGGCAGAGGCATCCATAAGTATACAAACAATTCCAGCTTGTCACACGAAAGTTTTCACAGTATGTAAATGATCCCTCCAATAAAATTCCATACCGCAGAATAAAGCAACTTGTCTTGATGAGAGAGACTCCTAGATGGGGAAGCAATTTGTCACAAGGGATGGAAATTTCCCTTGTGGATACTTCTTTCCATACTGATGTAATGAAAATATCAATTAATATTTATCCTTATTTAAAAAGGCAAGTAAAATTATGCAAATTTAACCCCTAAAAAACAGATTTGCGGGATTTGTTTTGCGAATTTGCCAAAAATCTCAGAATTTGCGGGACAAACTTGAGCGACTCAAAGACAAACTTGTAAAAATCAAATTTATATATCCTTTTATCCTTTACTCATCATCATTTCCATTATTGAGAATATCAAATTATTCCTTTGTAAAATTTTAAGAAAAAAAGTTCCGAATACTAATAATAATGATGTAATAGATATATATATATAGATTGAAAAGTAAAATATTATGTCTTTTTGTTTTGGGGTCCATTATTTCCATATATTAAGCATTCTATGGTCTGCAGATACAATTTCCTTCCCCTTTACCTGTATAATTTGGGAAAAAATTTGCTCTAAAAATGAAAGAAAGCTTATTAATTGCAAGGGAAATTTTTGCGATTTCATGGCAAAATTACAAAAATAGATCCTGCGATTAATAGTGCTGCAAGAAATTCTCCTAGCATTGTACGAAGGTATTTATATAATTTTGTGTTTGTGTTTTATTGTTTTTTCTTCATTTTTGTCTTCTTATGAGCTGATGTGTGTTATTGCTACTGTAATTATGTTTACATTTACCTTACATTTACATCTACCTTACATATTTTTTAACACTTTCTCTAATTAATAACTTCTAAATTTAACCTTATTTTTACTATAAATTAACTTCTTGTACATATAAATATATATAATACATATATATACTTACGATTCAGCTTTTAATTTAATTTCACAACTAATGATGACAGCAGAAATTTCGAAACATGTTTTAAAAAAAGTTGTATTATTCGTAAAAATAATGATTAGAAAACTTGTGCCATTAAGGTCCTTTAACTTTTTTTTGTTCATTCAAAATTTTAAGCTACAAAATTGAAGTGTTTAACAGTATATAAAAGAACACAATAAAATAGAATAATAAGAATCACCTAGTTTTCCCTTAAGACATGTAAAAATGTTTTGAAGAAAAAGAAAACATAATTTTGAGTGCCATGACATAAATAAATCTATGATGCAACTTGCCTGACTTTTTCTCCCTCCTAAATTTTTATCCCATCCAATTCGGATACATGGTTGTTGATGTCTTGATTCAATACACTTCAATGTAAATTTATACTGTTGTATTATCTGTAAAACCTAATTCGACTGTTAGAGGAACCAAGGTATTATAATACTTCTTTGATTCTTGTTGATAACTTTTAGCAGTGTTTCGCTCCCAGAATGCACTAGTTAAAATAAAGGGTGGGAGGAGAGGGCGCATTAAAACAGATAATTTATTTATTCATTCGAATGAAGAGAACTCTTTTTGTACTGTAAATATATTTATTTCGTCAGACACAAATGATGTATTGTTCAAAAATAAGAGTTGTGCTTTAAACTTTCTGATTTTGAACTAAAACATTTAAAGTTAGTAACAACGGGCGTACAACTGGGGCGTGAAGAACTGCGATCTTACACACACACGGACGGACGGACGGACGGACTGACAGACACGGGGAAATGAAAGATCAGCTACCTTGCGGCGCTGACCAATGATTCTTATAAATGAACATTATAACAAAAGAAATATGATAGATTACAAGAAGATAATAAATAAGTAGATAAAAAATCTTCACCCTGTTACACGTATATATTGTATTAATTTGTATGGATTGACAACTTTTCAGTAAAAAATAGACCGTAAGAAGAAGCAACCCAGATCAAGCATGGCGACGAGACAACGGTTTTTCACGACGGAGGTGGAAACTGAAATCTCGAATTAAAATTTAGTGTAATCGTCGTAATCTTCTAATGTGAACACTTTTGCAATCGTCATAAACGCCTGGCTAGCTTTTACAAAGACAAAAATTTTGATATTTTATCGCCGTAGTCGCTCTACAGTGTGTCCCAGAGAATTTCGGTCTGAGATTTTAACAAGCTATAACTTTTCACACATACCGGGTGGGCCAAAAAAAAACGCAGCATGAATTAGGGGTTCAATGCTAAACTTTTTAGAAAGATATAGTAACAGTTTTTGGGGAGCAGTTTCTTTAGTTAAAGTGGAACGTTTGTTTAAAATTTCAGTACGAAACAAGTAAGTTTCGTCAAGTTATGTATTTTTTTGTATAGATAACTGAATTTCAATTGTTACATTTTGTTACAAAGCTGACGTCAAATTTCTTTTCTAATGACGATAAGTCACGCAATCTTCTTCTAAATTAAATTGTAAAATAAAATAAACCATTGACAAGAATGAGAATCTATAGATCACAAAATGGTCATCCGAAAATCATCTTAATACAGTTTCCTTCACTTTCAGAAACTGCGTTTAGACGCGGAACGAACTGTTTCAATGCTTTTCTGATTTCTTTTGTATCCTTTGCGACCTCGGGCCAAACTTTTCGAATCTTTCTCTTTAACTCATTGATATTTTTGAATGGATTACCAAATCTGTCCTTATCGACTTTGCTCTTTATCTTGTCCCAGAAATGGTAATCCAGGGGATTACAATCAGGCGAGGCAGGTGGCCATTCTGTGTGTTTGATTCTGTTGCCTTCTTTTTGGCCCACCCGGTATTTCAGATTTTAGAGATTTTTACATCATTCGATAGCATATCTTTCAAGGATTTTAAAAACCTATATTTAGAATAATTTAGTCCAACACTCTTTGCGGAGTGTAGCTTTTAGCGGAACGGAGCTCATTTGGCAAGATCAAATATTGTCATCAAAAAACTAACAGAGAGATGCGTTCGGCTGCTGTCAATCGCTGAAATTTCTTACAGGACATACCAAAAGTCTTAATTTTCTCGCTTACCTTTAATTTTCGCAAATTGCGATGTAGATATTAATATGATTGATCAAGCCCAAAAGTGTTCAGTGTATAGCTTTAGGGTAAAATTGTCGATCAGTACGGCAGCGGGAAGGCCAAAAGAGTTGTTTTTTTGAGTTAAGTAGACATTTTTCCCCGGGAATATTCCGAATGCTCTGAGGTTTGTCATGAACCTCCAACTGAGAGTATTGCTTATTGATACTTAAATTTAAATTTAGATCAAAGCTTCTGAATGTTGTGCATCTTTGCTCACAAGCTGTGTATCTATCTGTGAGGAATAAAATAAAATACTGCTATTTCGTCTCCATTCCTTTTTATCTTTAAGCCATGTTTATTCAAGTTGGTGTTGTATTTTGATCCACTTAACTGTTTTTATTTCCACACACAACACAAAACAAGACATAAAAGTCCAATGATAATAATAAAATCTAATGTTACTTTTGTCTCTCCACAAAATTTTATTCATAATAATAGGTCCTTTTAGAGATTTACCGTGAGTTGGGGCGAGATTCAACATGCCAAAATCAAGCTTCATCTGGTCAATAATTGGTCAGCGCGTTAAGCAGCTGATGTTTCATTAGCGTTTTTCCGTCCCATGTCCACAGTTCTAGCCTGGATTCCTCATTGAAAGCTAGAATAGAGGCTATTTGTTAATCGTGGCTTAATTCAGATTTTTCAGATAATTTATATTTACAGTTTCTTTATCAGGGTGAGTGCGGCCAAACATTAAACCATGAGTTTTAAAGTTTGCCCATCACGGAGATATCATTTTGGAAATAAAAGCTAAAGGAAAGGGTTATTTTTCTCCACAGAAGTAAAGAAATCCGTAATATTATCACCGTATATTATAATTGAACCTATTATTATATACTGTTCAGTTCTAGGCCTGATTTTGTGTTTTGTGCTATATATTGGTCTGACCTGGAGATAGAGAGAGCTCTGCTGCCTCCAAAAGGACCTATTATACATAGGATATGTATGTGTTATTTTTTATGTATTCATACAAGTGTGCTCATCAATATAGGCAAGTTTTGAATATACAAAAATACACAGACAACATTTTGAAGTTTATAAATTACTGTGAAAGTGTTTGGTGCACTAATCCAAAATGACTCTAACAATAATATTCTGTGTTTGTTGTAATGTAATGTAGTATATAATTATCAAGCAAAAGAACAAAATATAATGTTTGTATATAAACTTTTCAATCAACATTTTAATAAATGTTAATTTATGTTAATGTTAATTTGTGTGTTTTACCCTCTAACCTCTTAGTTTTTACTCGAATTTTACATTAAAATACTCCATTTCGGAGTTAGCTCCGCCATTAACTAAATTTCCGTAAGTGGTGCAAGTTGAACTTTGGACCCTCGTGATTTCTATGGCGAACGTGCTGAAAACATTTAATGAGAAACTTCTTTTAAGTTTTTTAAGGAATTGCCGACGCATTAATTTCCATAATTGTTTCGCAAAAGTAAAGTAAAGAGCTGTAAAACTTTATTCTTGTAGGTGACAAGTATTTTTCTTTAAAAAATAGAAAAACATGAGATCTAAAAAGATGACTCATTCATTCATAAAACATCATCTCTCAACAACAATTTTTGACAACTTAAACAATTTGATTTACGAACGTGATTTCTCGATTTATTATTATATACGGACACGGACTTCATTATATCGTTGTGGATTTGGACTACCCTCTACGAATATATCCATTAAAATAATGTCTTTAGAAAAGTACGAGGATTTTCTGGAGTTGTCAGTGAAAGAATTGACAAACTATTTGAGTGTTCGTGGAATGAATACAACCGGTAAAAAAGTAGAGCTAGTAGCTCGTGCATTTGCTGCGTTTGAATTAAAAATGAAGATCATATCTTCAACAGAAGAACAGCAATTACAGCTCGATAAGGATTATAATGCAACGCTAAAAAAATATGGTCTGCCTGATCCAAAGTTAGTCGATAACAAAAGCATTATAGATGACATAACAAAATGGCCAGTGATTACTCTGGGTAATTTATTCGCATACATTATACAAAAGAAAATGAGTGACAGAGAATACATCGGTAGATACAAAGACCAAATAGCTTATTCTTACTGGGACAGTCAATTTGTTGGACCTGTACTTATATATACATGAACTCGGCTCGGGTTGCGATATTGTTATACTGTATTCCAATGTTAATGCCTCGCAGACAATGTTGGATACGAAAAAACTATGGATTGCAGTGAAGAAAAAAGATCAAAAAGGAAGCGAGATTATCACAGCTTGGTGTTCTTGCATGGCTGGATCTTTACGAAACTTGCAATCACGTTATATTATTATCATAAGCACCAATAACACATCTTGTTTTCCCATCATAGTAGTAGTCAGAGATCAAAATAATAATCCAAAATCATGTCCAAAAAAGTTCTAGTACAAAGTCCAATGCCGTTTCCAAAGTCAAATTCAAGTGTAATCGTGTCCAATAGGTAGTCCAATGCCGTTTCCAAAGTCAAATTCAAGTGCAATCGTGTTCAATAGGTAGTCCATGTCGTTTCCAGTAGGTAGTCGTCCAATAATATCGTTTCCAAAGTCAAATTCAAATGTAATCGTGTCCAATAGGTAGTCCAATGTCGTTTCCAGTCAAAAGTTTAAGATAATAAAATTAATGGTGTGTGTTTTCTTCAAGATTGCAGTGTAAAATGGCGGTATAACACGAGGGTCCAAAGTTCAACTTGCACCACTTACGGAAATTTAGTGAATGGCGGAGCTAACTCCGAAATGGAGTATTCATCTGTTGCTAATAGGCATAGGCCTTAGCGTATTTATGTACAATCAAAATTAAAAAACAAAATATGTGTTATATTAGTTCCAGACTCCTCAGCATGTAGATTCACAACGTGTAAATACTTTTGTTAGTTGAAAATATATATCGTTAAGACAGAAGGTCATAGTGTGGAAGTTCTTTAAAGGCCAACCTCCACTTGTGCGTACGTACATACGAACGTCCGCTCGGCGCCGTGAGGCCAATTAATTTGAATCTCCAGTTAATAAAGAAACTCCAGGTGTTGAATGTTTCTTTTTACCGCAATGTTTACAATTTCTTCCAATGTTTGCATTTTTCTTGAAATTTGATTGACTCACATGCTAGATGGCCGTGCGGTCGCCTGAAAAAGTAGAATCGAATCCTACTTCCAAGCGCACAAAATCTAGTCATCGACGACTAACAAAGTTGAGCAATAGTTGTCACTGAGCATGCGCAAAACTGGCCGCGTACGTACGTACGGGCAAGATCGCACAAGTGGAGGTCGGCCTTAGTACTTCTCAATAATTTAATTTGCTACACTACCTTGCCTTTAAAGCCCGGTTCAGACCTGGCCATTACGACGGTTAAAATTCAGTGTGATCGTCTAATTTGGACACTTTTGCAATCGTCAGAATTGCCGTAAATGCCTGGCGATTGCGAAGATTACTTTATGTTTTAATCGTCGTAATCGCCAGGTCAGACCAGACTTAACTCTTTATCTATTGCATGGTGGAGTGTGAATTTTGGTAATACCGTCTCGCCCTCATAATAGTTACTAAAGTGTGTTCAAACATTTTTCCTCTGCCATTGATTAATATATCAATAACAACAAAAAAAACGTAAATGTAAATGTTTAAGAAGGCTTTAAAATTATGTTCATTTCAACATCTAACATCAACTTTCGTTTATCACCAACATTTTTTTTTCATTGTCCCGCTCATTCGAATATTTACATTTTCACACACGAAAGAGCTAAATGATTCGATGTCAATAACGGGGGTATCAACAAAATGGCTTTTTGTAATTTTGACTCAAAAAGGTTGTTTAAAATATGTTTTCTTTATTCCTTAAATTTGTTATACATGTTATTTTAATCTTCATCTCTATTGGAGAGACATTTTATGACTATTTGTTCTGCTTTAGAGGAGCGTTTAAAATTATTTACCCCAAACATTACATCATGCTTTGCTTTGGCTTCTGAACAGACAAAATGATGGCTGTCAAGTTACAAATTTTTCAAACGTTTTAGTCGGTCACTTTAACTCTTAATAACTTAATCCACAAGAAAAATAAGAGTTCCCAGCAAAGATAATTTGTTTCCTACTACTTCAAAGGTACTTTCTGTGTAGTTTTTATTTTGTCCCAAAAAAATGCCACTTTTGACTTTTCATTTGGCTCTCAGCTTCCTGACTACTAGAGAGCTTACGAAATTACGACGGCAACCGCGACGGCAACGTGAAAACATTATTTTGTACCTACTGCGCATGCGAAACTCCCGGGAAAACCCAAATTCTGTTTTCACGTCCAAGTCACGACGTTGAAATTGCAATTTTGGCGGTCCGTCTAAAACGCCAGTTCCTGTAAATAAAAGATGGCTGCTGTTGAAAAGCAAAAACAGTAAGTATTTTATGTTTTCGGAGAAATTGTGACTGAAGGAAAACTGAGAAGTAACTTGTCAAGTTTTCCTGACCAAGTAATAGCCATCATCTGTATCAAAACATTTCTTTTTTTATTTTCGTGTTCTTTTTAGAAAAGCAATGCATTGGACAGATGATCATGATGTAATGTTGATTAAAGAAGTGTTTTTATTTGAACCTTGGAAATACAAGCAAGGATCGTTGGAACGTGGACAAATTTGGAAAAGAATTAGTGAAGCCCTGAATGCATTAGAAATCCCTGTCTTCAAAGTGACTGATAGGTCCACGAGAGATCATCTAAATCTGTTGATAAAAAAGTTCAAGAAGCAAGAAAATGATGAAAACAAAGCTAGTGGAATCGAAGTTACTGAAGAAAGTGAAGTTAATAAAGGTTTAAGGGACATAATTGAGCTTTTTGATGATCATGAAAAGCTAGTTTATGAAGAAAGTCAATTAAAGAAGCAAAAACTTGAGGAAGAAGCTTCCCAAGCTGAAGAGTTGCGTTTGGCTTCTTTAGAAACTTTTGGAGAAACAAGAAAAAGGAAGTGAAGAAACTCCCACAATTTTTTTTTTTTTTTTTTTTTTTTTTTTCAGGGCATGCATCAATTGATACAGCAGCAACAAAATAAAACAAACCAATTGTTGCAACAACAACAGCAAATGAATATTGCTTTTATGGAACTTTTAAGCAGATTTGTACCCCCAAAGTAGATATTTTTCAAAATGTGTATGGAAAATACAATATGGAAAATACAATAACATAACAGCTATCTGCATCAGCATTTACTTTATATATATACACAGAATTCTCTTTTCAGTCTTTTGCTATTTTATCATATAAAGTAGTCCATTATTCTTGGTGGAGCAACACCAAAATACTTTTCAGTAATAGAGCCATAAAAACAACATCTTGCATTTTGAAGTAAAGCACATATGACATACATTTTCGCAACAGCACTCAGTCTGATCTTTAAATTTTTTTTAAAATCTATAAACTTGAAATAATTTAGGATGTCCCCAAATATCCACTCGACAGAAACACGTGCTGAGCTCATTGCTTTGTTCCAGGCTATTTGAAGTGGAGTGATACGAGGTCCTCTAAATGGTGCTTGAAGTTGAATTCTTAATGGATATGCCGGATCTCCATAAATACAGAGTGGATTCCCTGCAGGCCCAATAGAATGTTGTTGTAACAGAGGCAACACGTTAGATTTGGCTAGCATGTAAGCATCATGTCGTCGACCTTCAATAGGCCCATACAGGTTGGCTATCAAGCCATTTGGAGCAACTATTGATTGGAATTTTATACCATGAACTTTTTTATGACCATTATACAATTGTCTCTGACCTTCTCCAGGTTTACATACAGAGCGAACTGTCCCATCTATAAATCCCCAACAATTTTCAAATGGGGCACCACTTTGGTGTATGTGATCTGCATACCTTTGGAGATTTATGGGAGACAACCAGGGTTGATTAAAAGAAGTCAATAAATGATGCCAATGGTTATAAACATAGTTCATGACATGATTAGAAATCATTGATAGCTGAGGTACTGGTCTACCAAATCTAGGAATCATGTCCAGATATCTACAGGGGTATGCATATCTTTTTAGAAAGATACACAAACCCTCTAAGCCAGAAACTTTCAATCCATTATAACATATGAAAACATCAGGTATGTTTAAGACTTCGTTCAGCATGTAGATGCCATCTTTTAAAAATCGAAACTCAGTTTTACACTCATCTTCTTCTAACGCATCAAGTGCAAAACTGTTGTATTTCCAGTAAGGTAAATCGGGATTAGTTGAGGTATTTAAGTCATAAAGAAGTACAAATTCTTCATCATTAATCCAATTCGATGCATAGGCATCCAGTAAAGTAATCCTATTTTCCCTCAAATTTGACATGTTTTTTTTTTTTTTAATTTTGGAATTTCCCGCTCCCGCTTCCACCGCGTTATGTAACGTAACACAAAATTTGTGAAACGGCAACCCCAACGTCAACGTCCTCGATACGTTGCCGTCGCGGTTGCCGTCGTAATTTCGTAAGCTCTCTACTATTCTCGTTGTGCGGGCTTCAAATGTGGTGACGTCAAAATAACCGCACAGAACTAAAAATGCGTTTTCCAATGGGAATGTTTTTAGCAGGGCCGTAATTTCCCCAATATTTTTTGGTTGAAAAAGAAATTGTTTTTAAAACACTAAAAAGGTAGAATTTGGAGTAAAGTATTAGAGAAAACTTTTGATATAAGATTTAAGGTAAAGTTGTTATAAGAAATAGTTTAAAATTTTAGGATTTGACATCATAGTATTTCATAAATGGTCAGCAGGGTATTTTTTGTGAATCACAACAACACGTGGCTGCTTGAAAACGAAAGTGAATGCCTGGTTTCTACATTGCTAATCGGTTAAGTCGAACCTGTTAGGATGAGATAGTCTAGTCATATCATTGCGAAAAATGTTGTAGATTGCATTTAGATTTTCAAATTTTTGTGTGGTCTCTCCTTCGCCGTATTTTACCCCTATAGAAAACATGAAAAATACTCCAAAAGAAGTTATTTTTGTTTCATTAACGGGGGCCACTGAAGAAGATTTTCCATCTTTCGAATTAATTGTCCAGTGGTGAATCTTTTAAACTGAGTAGCAATGGGAATTGATGGAGTGTATACGATGTGCACTTTTAAATCTTTGCACAAAACACTTTACACATTAATCGCACAGTCATCAATTCTCTCCATCATTGTGTTCTTTACATCTCAGCTCACGACACACACACGGTAAGACCCACCGGTAAGCTTTGTAGGTGCGCTGGGTTGGACGGAAAGGTGTTTTAGTTGAGATGATATTGCTTTGAGATGATATTGCTTAGTGAAAAACGTCTTTGAGAAATAAATTTTGCACAGTGATCAATCATCTCCTTCAGTTTGTTTCACTACATAGCTTCCTCCCACGCACCCCAAAATATGACCCGTGCATTAGTATAATAAGGTAAACACGCTTGAAAGAGCGAAAAGATGGCTGGGCGGAGGGTGGACATCACTTCGTGGAAACCGTCTTTGAGAACTAATTGGTATTTTAAAAATAAACGTGCGCGTCTGTACGAAGTCTTTTAACTCGTGTTTGAATTAGAAGAGCTCAAAGGCAATTTACATTCGGCTATTGTTAAAATGTAAAAAAAATATATCATTTTGGAGTGTAGTATAGATTACGTCTTGGTTCAGATATGCGATGTTGTTGTTTTGAAATTTCGAATTATTTTGTTGAATGTTGTGGTCTGGATTATGCTGTTGAATCTCGCCCCACAGAGTTGAATCTCGCCCCAACTCACGGTAATTCTTATTGCAAGCCTATTATTTTTCATGGGAAAAGATTTGCATGTTCCGTATATATATAAACTTTTTATGCTGACAGGGAATGTGTGTGCAGAAAAAATTGGCTTTGATAATTTCTAATAATGTCTAAATCAAAACAGTATACGTCATCATGGAATTTGTCTATTTAAAAGTATGGAACGCCATAGCTGCCTTATGTGATAATTTCATTCGCTCATTCGATATTTTCATTTGATTATGCGACAAATTTAATCGATTATGTGACAAATTCATTCGATTATGCGGTGAATTCATTCGATTATGTGATAAGCATATTCGATTATGCGGTGAATTCATTCGATTATGCGACGAATTCATTCGATTATGCGATAAACCTATTCGATAAAATATTCGATGCGATAAACTCTTTCGATAAATTCATTCGATGCGATAAACTCATTCGATAAATCCATTCGATGCGATAAACTCATTCGATAAATCCATTCGATGGCGATAAACTCATTTGATAAAATATTTGATGCGATAAACTCTTTCGATAAATTCATTCAACGATAAATGAATTCGATAGAAACGGCGCCCTCTGAGAATCTCCTGATCACAGATTCACAACAACCCAGGTCTTTTAACACTTCACATAGTGTCTCGTCACACATTCTGTTTATTGATTATTCAGTTATTTTTTGAAATTACATAAATAAATACATGAAAATAAAGAAGTGATTTAGTTAAGACAATAATTCATCTACCAATTTAATCAAATAATTCTCCCTAAGTCCTTGAGTGGACTTCTATCACCACATAACAGGACTATAAAACGTAATTAATGCTACCATTTTCGTTGATCCGTCGTGACGGGGCGCCGTTTCTATCGAATTCATTTATCGTCGAATGAATTTATCGAAAGAGTTTATCGCATCAAATATTTTATCAAATGAGTTTATCGCCATCGAATGGATTTATCGAATGAGTTTATCGCGTCGAATGGATTTATCGAATGAGTTTATCGCATCGAATATTTTATCGAATAGGTTTATCGCATAATCGAATGTGTTTATCGCATAATCGAATGAATTCGTCGCATAATCGAATGAATTCACCGCATAATCGAATATGCTTATCACATAATCGAATGAATTCACCGCATAATCGAATGAATTTGTCACATAATCGATTAAATTTGTCGCATAATCAAATGAAAATATCGAATGAGCGAATGAAATTATCACATAAGGCAGCTATGGCGTTCCATATAAAAGAGGACAATCTTAGTTGCCTTTTGTGATCAAATTGGAATGTTTAACAACAAAAAAAGTAGACAAGATATATCCATCTATATTGAAAAATATTCTCTGATTTGGAATTCAATATCAGTAAACTCTGTTGTAGTATTTACATTTATACGTTCCTTTTTTTCCTTCCCAGTTGTTTGTCTTTTAATCTCTCATATTTGTTGCAACATATAAAATGACGCAATTTTTTAAAGGCATGTATGTTGCACATGAACAGATAAAAAATGTAGTTTCATTCATACAAACATAATGTGAAAAGAGGACGTTGCATTATTTTGTTTTCGAAAATTCCACTGACAATGATGAAATGTATCGTTGATTCTGAATTTTTTATGGTGTTTCGTGATTTGAAAATTTGATATAAACCTTGATTCGCGAAAATAAATCCTCGCGAAAAATTGAAAATTTCCAAATTCGCGAAAATTAATCCTCGCGAAATGCAACTTTTTTCGACTCGCGAAAATAAGTCCCCGCGAAAATTAATCCCCTTAAGGTATCAAGTTTCGCCTCGATTCTGTTTTTGTTGTTTTTATAATTCCGTAATGTTTTTCAGTTAAAGACTGGTTCAGCAGACCTGACGATTACGACGATTAAAAAAATATCAATCGTCGTAATCGCCAATCGCCAGGTCTGAACACTCTCAAGTATCTCAAAATACTAATTTCAAAATTGTTTCAAACACAAGATACCTTTTCCCTTGTTAAGTTTGAACTTCTTTGTAAAATTCGAAGCACGTGCCTTCACGATCTCAAAAGAATAGAATTGACGTAAAATTCAATAGATTTTTACATACAATAGAGCGACTACGACGATAAAATGTCAAAAGTGTTCACATTAGACGATTACGAAGACTACGACGATTACAGTAAATTCTAATCGTCGTAATCGTCAGGTCTGCTGAACCAGGCTTAAACGAGAGTCTTCAATTAGGGCTTTTAAGTGGAATGTAAGGTACGCAAAATATCATCCACTTCTGTGAAGAGTCCTTTCAATTAACAAGTCCTTCTTGTAAACAAAGAGTCTTGTTGCTTCATAACACCAGAAATGAACAAAATTGCAGCTGCAATTTCGGACGTGAAACTTAAGTCATGTAGGCTTGCAAGGGTGATGTTCCAAATCATAATACAAACAAAATGTTTTAAAAACATGTACGTATTTAAAATTTCATTCATATGCATGTTACACACAAAATGTTTTGGCTATATTTTCAAGGCATGTTAAGGAAAAAAAATGCTTGCATAAAGTTTGTTTCAAATCTCAAACCAACTTCAAGCCAACAACGAATTTTCCGGTGTTCTCGGTTCAACACATTTTTAACCTGGTAAGTACGTCCAAGCTACTTTTCAATGTTAAGATTGTGTAAAATATGGTAAAATCGTCCGGCATTTGAGTTTTAATAAATAAAGCGAAGCAATAAAAAATATAAATCAGTAGAAACAATTTTCATAAAAACAGAAAAGGTGCCAACAGAGATCTGCTCATTTACATGCATATATCTTTAAAGTTTCAATTTCTCCTTTAATATGCCATAACATGTACATAACGTGACGTCATTCAAAACAACAGTCGCTCATCGAGATGACTCTCCATAAGCAAGGCTCAACAAAACATTGTTGGTCGAACAAACCATGTATTCAATTACATGTGCATTTTTATCAGAATTCTTCGTGTTCAGGAACACGAAATCTCAACAATCCCAACGGTTGGTGCATCACAGCATCAATTTTCGTATCAAGAGATCTTTCAACAGAGTGAGATATCTATTTGCATGTGTCTGGTGGAATACCCTCACCTGTTTCAAGGCGCATGCGCTTACGTTTGTTCAGTTGTTCAAAAAAACCTTCCACATCTTCCTTGCGTACGACCTGAAATAAATAACGTTGTAGGCTAAAACATTTTCGAGTTATGACAACATGAAATGATGTCAAAAAATGCAGCCGACTACGGCAGCAAGTCAGCGGCATTTGTCTTAAAAATCTAAAAATTATCGACGACGACGACGAAACCCTATTCCAATAGTCAGCTGGATAAACACGCTCGACTAAAAAAGGTTGATCACATGGAAAGGTGAAAGCAAGTTCAAGTAGCGCAGTAACCCTTGCTGACGTTATTAAAGCAATCGAGTTATAAAACATCAACAACTATAACGACGAAGAAAACGACAGTGGAACAAGGAATTTATATACTTTGTACAGTTCGCATTTAGGAAGAAAGTTTATTTCATATATATATTTTACTGCACTTCAGAAAATTCTTACAAATCACAAACCTGATTTTCTTTAAAGCCACTAAGAAATTCTGTGAGACCGGCCTTCAAATCATTATATCCTAAAAACAGATAATTAAATTAATATGTGGATGGACAAAATCTATGTTATTGGTGATAAATTTCAAGCTTTAATACTTTCAAGCAAGTTACTTTGATTTAGACTTTTTACCTTGCATCAGTTCTACTTGCTGAACTCGGTTCATTTGTGATATATGGGAAGCAGCTTCTTCCCAGACCTTTTCAACATTTTCCTTGCCTTTCTTCTCATAATAACTGATAGTATCCGTGTTTAAAATAAGAAATTCGACCTGCTTTTCTTTGTACATGTTCTGAAGAGAAATTAAAAAAAAAAAAAAAAATGAGACCTGTGTGAATTTCAAATCGGACAATATCGCAAATGGATTAATTATATCATTTTTATTTATATTCATCATCAGAAAATTACAGAATTTATGTGGGCTTTGTTTTGTAAATTTTAGAACATAAGTGGAGAATTTGTGGACTGTATCAGCTGGGTCAGCTCCTTCTCTCAGTTTTTCCAGAAACGACACTTGATGACAAAATATTTATTTAAGAATAACCACTGCAACTATAAGAAGACAAAATGGATTGGAATAAAAGTTGTAGAATAATAACAGATGTCTTACCAAACATTCATCACAATGGCAAAGTTCCTCTCTCCACCTATCAAGCATAAACATTACTTTCATATCTTCAATTTGTGTTTTTTTATACTTCAATTGATATTGCTGAAGCTTACAGGTCTAAAGAAATGAGGTTTAAGTATTGGTGTGATCTTACAGGTCTAAAGAAATGAGGTTTAAGTATCGGTGTGATCTTGGAAGTTTCAAACAATGGCAAATGAATAAATGAGCATGTAATTGCAATCAGAGTGTAACCAAAATTCTAACAGTGTTGAGTATCCTTTTTTGTGTTTCTCATCTACTATAATAAGGATCGTTTTTTTCAGAGATAAGTAGTTGATCATTTAGAAATAAAATGCCGAACACTGGAAAAGGTGAAGAAACATTTGCAGGTTTTCAGTAAAATAAATCCATGCGAATTACACAAAATTTTAAGAAACAAAATTTTTATTGGCTGCCTTGATGCTTTTAAGTCAACAGTTTGTTTTCATTTTACGAAACGGAGTAATGATATCTTAGAAATAGGGCAAATATTGGAATGACTTGCTAGATCAATAAGTTCTAAAAGCAAACAAGAAACTTACTATATTGGGAACAGAAGTAACTTCATTCTGAGTTTGTTTAACAGATGTAGTAGTTACATCAACATCCTCATTCAAGTCACACTTCTTTATAACAGTAGGTGGAACAACTAAAGCAAAAAATGTTCAACTGGATTTAGTAATTGTACAAACAGAACATGTCATTACATGTAACCTTGTTTGGCTTGCAAAGTATAATACAACCCTGTTAAGTCGGACACAGTTTTAGTCAGACTTGTCACCCTTGAATTTTGTTATTTTAATTTGTTATTTTTTGAGTGTTCCAAAAGTTTGAAAATTCGAAAGTGTGAAGGGAATATTTTGAAATCAAAGCAATGCATTGTATTTTGTGTTCAGACTGAAACTTCAATTTTTTAAAAACAATCGTGTCAAAGCATAAGCTGCAAACCAGAACCATAACAGAAAAATATGAAATACTGAAGGAAATTGATAATGGAAAGAAATGTGATGCAATTTTTTTTAATTTTCTGATAAGTTAGACAAAATAAGTCTGACTTAAGATGAAGTTCCAGTAAGTCAGACTCCTGTTAAGTCAGACAGATTATTTCGGACTGTTGAGAGTCTGACTTTACGGGGGTTAAGATTAAACAATATTTTCTTTTCAATACTGTTTAATATTTGAAAGTTTTTCTCATGCAGAAGCACATCTTATCATAATGAACTATACCTGAGAATTCTTTGTAGTAATATAGAAATGAGTACTCCTTCACACATTCATCACAAATCATCTCTGAATATGTTGCAGGAGAGAGACTACCTAAATGCTGAACAAAAAACAAGAAAATAATTTCACAACGACAAATAATCTGATCATTATACTAAATACAATTTCTTTCGAAAAAAAAAAGTTCTGACAAAATATCAAGATACCCTGGAATGGAACCAATCTTCACAAGAAATACATTGGATCATTTCATCTTCAACCTGAGAGAAGATATAAAAGCTTAACATTGACAGGTCTTTGAATACCAACAATTGATATAGTTTCCAATGAGATGAAATGTTAAGATATTTCTAACTGAAATAAAAGTGAGGGTGAAGTAACTTTAGCACAACAACTTACTTGAAAGGAATTGATTAAGGAGGATTAATGTTTGAACATTTTAATTTGTTAAGATTAGCCCTTACAAAACACAACTCCTCACCACACATTAATGTGTATTAATTTGCATTATCCATGCTTTATTTTTAATGACCAATTGAGTTTCATGCATATATACATACTGTATCCTCTGGGTCTGGATAAGGACGTTTACAAGTGCAGTATGTCCCTTTGAAGTTGTGATTGTATTTATTTTTTTCATTTACTTCATCCTTTCCCTGAAAATTCAAGATATAAAATTAAAGTTGATGAAGTTTCAGGACAATTAAGAGTAAAATTCAAATATTCTTTACATTACTTTTTCCAGCTCACAATTAACATTTCCAAACTTTGAATTCCCACAATCACAACGAAAGTTTCTAAATAATCAATTCATATCAAGAAATATTTAAATCTGGAGATAATTCTTTATTATTTTATTACAGATTTCATTATTGCAAAAATAGAAAGTCTATATACCTCTTGGTATAAAGTTCCACCAATTCATGGCCATCATGACAATGTAATGAACAAGCATAACAAACACCTGCCAGATTTTCATGCAACGGATCACACGACATACAGGAAAACAATGCTTGCCTATCCATGTAGCCCTATGAATGTAAATCAGGCTTATTTGTTTTGATATCAAGACGAATTGGAATCAAATTTTTTCATGCAATATCAATCTTTTTTGCACTCCATGAAAAAAATCTTATTGATAAAAACTGAGAAAATTCAAATAAAATTTGCCTTCTTTCATTTTTCAGTTTGGATTCTCCCTAATTTTTCATTCAGCAATGGGAAAGAATTTCATAATTTCAAAAATGACATGTCAATACAGATGTTGAAAAGCTTCAAATCTTGCGATACTGAAAAGTGATCACCTGCTTTTTAACGTGTTTATATTTGTCAACCATTTAAACATAACATAGAAATTCAAATGGACAAAGGGAGGGCAACTCCTGCACTGAAATGCTGTCAAAAAATCATTACCATTGAATATGTACAGTTGTCTTCGTCGCCAGCACCTAGGATGGCTATAGCTTCTTCTTCTTTCTCTTCTGCATCTTTCACAGCTTCGTGTATACTAAAGGTTTCTTCCTCAACTTCACTGACTGACATTATTATAAGCACTAGATGAAAGGGCAAAGCTTAATTGGTAATATGCCGAGCATAATGGAATTATAACTGGTTCCGTCCACCTGAAAGTTTCTGAAATTAGATGTTTGTAAGAATGTGTAATTGATAAGGAGAATTGCTGATGCTTTTGAAACAGAAGCATAATCGGTGGAATGAATACATGGCTTTTGACAAGGTGATGCAAAATATTTGAAAATGGGAAATGTTAGAACAGAGAAAATAAGACAAATAATAACAATATTTCACATTTTTTTTCATTCCATCACATTAGATATATATACAGGTTACGCAATCGTGAGTTTGTGCAACTTTTGACAATGAAAATGACAAAAACAATGATGACTCCCATCTAGATATGTAGCTTCCCAATGCCGTATAACACTTATAACCGAACAGGACAACGATGTACACCCTACAATTACACATTTGCAAATAATGTACTGAATAGACAATGTTATGTAGATATAATGTTTTTATTCTTGTTCCTCTTCCTGTTGTTGATTTCCTTCTTCCCCACCCATCTCGTCATCGTCATCATCAATTTTAGGAGCAAGGAAATATCGAATGTGACCGCAGTCTCCAATTTTGTATTCCACAACAAGTGGTACTTCTTTACAAATTGACAAAACGACCGTTTTAGAGAGTGATTGAGCCTAAAAAGTTAAAATTAACGGTTAAAATACATGTTACAATTTATCATGGCAATATGAGTAGCAAGTAACTGATATTATATACCTTAGAAAAGAGAATCAAGAACCTCATTGCATAGGTCTGAGTGACAGCCTCATTTAATTCAATTGATACTTCATTTTCTTCCTTTGAATCAACCGAGCCAGAACTTTGTCGTAGAGTGATGCTTCCATTACCACTTTCACCATTACACGAAAACCGGATACCATCCTTAGTACAGGCAATCGTTACAGTGTCGCCAAATTGACTTAAATCTCGGCAAATTCTCGAAAACTCGTGAGATGGAAGTTTGATGACGGCTTCATAATCTTGATCAGGAATTCCCAGATGTTCACTGTCAATATCCATTAGCTTCATATCAAATTTCGACACCCTTTCTTGATTAAGTTTTTCATATATAAATGTAACTGAATCAGCATTATCTTCAGCTCTCATTGTGATGGACTCGTCATTACCAGCACATTTTAGAATTTTGGACAATGTGCCACAATTCATACCAAGGGTAATATTTCTATCACATCGGTATGGATCGAAAGACTCGCCTCGGAGAAGGACAGAGCATAGACAGACATGACTTGTGTCCATTGCTTGACAACTTATACCAGAACTAGTACAATCAAAATTGACATCTTGGAAGATATCTTTCATTGCTTCAATCAATTTCTTTAAATGAGTACCCTCGGAAAGTTTAGCCTCAAACATCTTGAAGTATAAAATTGAATAACGTGAAGTTAGTAGAAAATGATAAGTTGGAACTTCAATGAGATCAGATCAGCGAAACACCTCTGACAAAGTATGATCGTTCTTCGCGCCAGTGAAAAAAAAGAGAAGGCTTTTTCCCGCGCGCGCAATAAAAACAATGTAATTTGTCTTGTTTACCACAGATTTGGAAATGAATGAGCGTTGCTTACAAATTTCATGACACTCACTTGATAAAATCTCCATCTCCATTATGTGGTAAATTTTCTATTCTATGAATGAATGAGAATTGAAAATATCAGAATTAATTTTTTATCAAAAGTAGTTTTGCAAGGGCAGCAACACATTCTGTTATTGATCATGAGTCTCATTGTACCAAATTAAACATGGTACATTGTATAATGGCGTAACTTCACCGCGTGGGACATATTTCAATTGCATAATTTTAGGCTGAAACATTTCATTTATTATTGAATATACTTAAGCTGCAAGTACTTATTATGACGATATTTCATAATTATTTTACTGTTGAGCATAATATATTTTGTTTGGACGCAGGTTGACTTAAGTTTCTTTAGTTGTGTAGGTTAGATGTTTCACTTTGCTCTTGCATTTAAATGAAAGTCTTTACAAAACGCTTGGAAAATGAAAAAGGGAGTTGATAAAGGAAAGAAGTCGAGGTTGTTGAACATCTAACGACTTATTTATTACTCTTTGTCAATAACAATACAAGCAGCATCTGCACTTGCAACGGGGGTGTTAAGCGCTTCTTCATACTGTGTTGCTTTTTTCGAGAAATGCTCTTATGTCGATGGCAGAGGTTCACAGTTTTTCCTCATTGTATTTTGCTCTTTTCCTTTATGGTAAATAGACCTAGACTGAGTCATATTCTCAATTGCTGATGTTACACTGACCTCCTCTGTGGATGAAGATACGACCCAGCAGCCACATCATCTGTTTATAACAGTTTAGTATTCGTTTATTGGATTTCTGTGAAAGTAAGAAATACCGTCTGTGCCAAATTATGGACAGCCTTCTTCATTACAGATATCAAAACGTAAACAAAGATTCTTGTCACGAAAATAGACATGCACTCTTGCCAAGTTCACCATAAACTGAATAGAATGTTTTATGAAACATCAACAGAGAGCAATTAATTAGCAGCAGCGAAACTTGAAGAGTAATGGACCGTGAAGAATTTAATTGGCCTATATATATCTCAATACTCAGTAAGAAGTGTCCTCCCCCACTGTGATTGATGTACAAAAACTTTATTTATTTGACTTATTTTATGATAATTAACTTTCTGAAAGCATGATCTAAAATCTTTTTCCTTCTTCAACTCATTTTTAAACATAAATTTTCATGAAGGACGAAGGTGGCGATTATTATTTTTTATCCGTAAATATGGCTACCATTGTATATACACACAGAGCTCATAAAAACATGCATGATTCTCAAGAGAGCAGTCTATAAAGAAATCTTTAAAGTTTTGAAAAATAAATTTTAAATAGCATAATGGTATATAATTTTCTAGCAAGAGAGCAGTCTATTTTAAAAGAAATCTTCAAAGTTTTGAAAAATAAATTCTAAACAGCATAGTGGTAATTTTCTAGCGTTCAAATAAATTTAATTATCTCTGAAGTTTGTTTTATTACAGTTTGGTTGAGAGTGCAGGATGTGCCGTGTTTTTAATTTACAGACGGTTGGAATTATGTTTTGATCGATGTCCGTAATACCGAAGGTTGTCCGTAATTAGGAACATAGACGGTGTATACATTAAAAACAGCTTTTTTTTTCTGCTATCCAAACCTAGCGTTTTTTTGAAATTTTGTGTGTTTTTTTTTTTTAATTAATCGCTCAATACATTATATATATTGAAATTTGGCTTACTAAGAAGCTAAAGGATAGATCTAAAACGCTTTTTTTGTATCTTTTAATTTTGAACAGAACAAGAGTTGGTGGTGTATAGGGTGTATAGCAAGGGTGTATAGCTCACTTGGTAAGACGGTTGGCTTGTAATACAAGGGTGATAGTTGGTAGTGGTTCAAATCCTGGCACTGTAGAATGCTAATGCAACATGAAAATATAGAATAATAATGTATGCAACGAAAAGGTATATAAATGAGATACATATGTGCATGATGTGATGTAATGAACAAGTGCCTCAAATTACATAAATAAAACCACAACCACCTATCAGTCTAGTATGTGCAAGTTCTCTGCCTTAAAATCTGAGGTATACATTCCTGGTGGAGGCCCACATCAGTGGATAACACTGCCAGTTCCCCCCGGCCTCGTTAAAATAAATTCAAAAAAAAAAAAAAAGTTATACTCTTGTAAGCGAAAAAAATGAAAACAAAAAATAAGGTTTTAGAAAAACTGAAAATAACTCTGAAAATAATTTATTTGAGTAAAAACAAAAAAAGCGTTTTTCACTGTATGTCTTGTGATTACAAAAGTGTAAAACACGTAAGTCAAACTGAACTCGTTTTGTAAATGGAGCTATGTTTGTACAACAAGGTTCATTTTCTTTGACTCGCTCTAAAATTTAAAATTTTTAGTTTACCTCAAAAATTTTAACATGACCTTTTAGAGGTGTAAATAAGCTTTCCGAAAAGGTATCATACTTGATATAAACATGTTCCTGTCAAAAGCATTTAAAAAACAAAAACACGTTTTTTTCCCTTAGTGAAGAATAACTCCTTTGTACGTTGATAAGTTAGATGCTCATCGGTATGGAACAAATGTCCATTTGTTACATCTGGGAGATAACAAGAGAACACAAACAAGTTAAGAAACTAGTTAAAGAACGGAACTAGCAAGTCTAGGCACAATGGCATACGGCTACATCCCCCCTCAAGTTTGTGTGTCTTTAATTAGGCTAATCTGAGAAACCATGACGATTTCGCACACCTCAACCAACTGTATGAATGTCTTCTTTGAAACCCTTGCTATTATAAGGCATAGATCGACATACGGCTAATGGGACTTTATCAGTTCGGACCTCCTCATTTTCTGGAGGATTGATTGGCGGACGTCGTCAAATGGCGATCAGATTCACGTAACGGAACGCTCTGATAACCATTCCATGCATCCGTCACTGTTTTCCAGGTGTTACCCAGGTGGAATGGCGATTCAGCGGTGAAGGTCTCCCTTTTGCAAAATTTGTTTAGGGGAGAGAGGTCAACAATGCGTCGTGGTGATTCATCATGTCGGTGGGCTAGCGCAGCCTACGTTGATCACCCTTATGTACTGTGGTTGGGTGGGCATTGCCTGTGATGTGGCTGATGCACAACCCCTGATGTTGGGGAACGACTGGTCAATCATCATGAGGTCAACCATAGTGTCATACGAGAGATAGAAGCCGTTGACTGCATCACTGACATAGATGTGTGAGACACTTGTTATGGTCTCTCCGTTCGGTGACTTCCCTTTGAGTAGGCCCTGAAATGCTCCTATGATGTTAATCTGGTTTTTGTTTGCCGCTCGTATTTGCATGTTAACTGGTGAGAGATCTTTAATTGAGAATCCACACCTATATATAGAATTCACTTAACCCCCACAGGTTCGATTGCGCCCCAGTGTCGGCTACACCTGTGATTGAGACTGTTTTGCTGCTTTTGTTGATCATACAAAAGTCAAAGCTTACACAGGGGTGGTCAGTGGCATTTGCCTTGTGCCATTCGCTTTTGTTGAAGATTTTGTTGTCCAGTGATATTGTTGATATCTGAGACATTATTATGGTCTCATTGGTGTTCACCTCTAACGGCCGACTTGATCTAAAACACTCAAGACATTTAGAGTGTGCCTTTTTGTTAATGCTCCCATTACGACGTCATTTGTAAGGGAAGAATGATTTGCCACAGTCAGGACATGGGATGGATGTGTTAAAGGGGAATTGAGGTCAAATTTTTGATATTGTTTTTTTTCGCCTAAAATATTGTGTGTGATGAGAGGATCACAAAAATATATATTTTGTGAATAATTTTTGCTTAATTAGCGAATAAGAGCATTTTAAAGATTTTACTGCTATGACGTCATTGGTGTCATAGGTGTTTACAGTTTAGTAAAGCGACGCGAAGCAAGAACATGTCGAAAAGCGTTTCATCACATTCTTCTAATATTTCTTCTGCTTCTGATGATTCTAATGGAAGTTATAGTGATGTTGGTGGATGCTATGAGTGTGAGCCAGAATATACAGAGGAAGAACTTCAGAAAATAGACAAAGAAATTATTGATGAAAATTCGAGTTCTGACGACGATTTGGATTCTAGCCGTTTAGAAAACCTTCACACTGGTGCTGCTGTAGATGTTGCGTTATAGGTCTGACAATGACATTGGAAGAATGTAAATGTTGTAAAGAATGTAATATGTTGAGTGAAAAATTGGAAAACTTAAATTGTATCACAGCCCACCCAGATTTTAAATCACTAATTCTTACTCCTGCTGATCTTGAGCTTTCATTCATAAGACATAGACGTTATCAAGGCAACTTCAAGGACTTTAAAGACATGAACCAAGTATAAATTTATTTTTTTGTCAAAAACATTTTACGTTTTTGAAGGAATCGTTATTTTCACATTATATTTCTTTTACATAAAGTACATCAAAAATCTCAACAACAAAAAATATACTCAAAATACAATGCGCTTCACAATGAAAATGTTGAGTCAACAAACAAAATGTTGTAAGGCTCTATATACACATTCAAAAGAAAAAACTTTACCCCCAAGGTTAAAGCTAAAATTAAAATAAACATTTAAAAATAAACTTAAGTCAAGAACTTAAAAGTGTATATACTTGCAATTTGTTTTAGACAACTTCGTTTCACAGCGTACCGTCATAAACATTTACATAAAACATCAAAGCACTTTCTGGATAGTGTAGACCATCCCTTAATATTTTTCCTTTTTATGTATCTCTTTGAGCATGGCCAAATGATTTTTCTTTTAGTGAACGGGGGTAAAGACGAAAAATGTTCTTTACAGATGGATGCAAAAAAACATTTCTTTACCCCCGGTTATGTTTTGCAATCTATTCACAAAGTTATGTTGAAAAAAAACAAGCAATGCAAAAACATAAGGAAAGAGAATGGCAAATATCACAAGTTAAATCTAGCTAAAATATGTATTTAATAATATGTTAAATATATGTTTTGTGAATTTATTTACAACTTACATGTGCATGTTGCAAATCCAAACTTCGCTTACGAGATGCTGATTGTTTGTTTGATATTGTAGTTCCATCGATATTTATGTGGTCGTATGTCTTGTGCGAAAATATCGTCGGTACAGCACCTGGTTTTAACTTTTTTGAACTATATCCATAATGTGGCATTAACTCATGCTTCAAATCTCGCTCAAAGCATTCATCATGCAACCCTTTTAATTCACGGCGGCACGCGGCAAATGCCGACGTAATTGCCGTCGTAATTTGAGAAAAGCCCATTTCACGTCGGCAAAAAAATGTCGTCGCTAGAATTTTGGTATTTTCGGAATAAACAACCCGTTAAAAAAATAAAACAAAGGAAAAAAACATGTTCTCTTTTCTTTTACGAACTCGTTCATTCATTTTTGTCTTTCAGTATTTGTTTTTTTTCTTTCATCACGTTCATTTATTTCTTCATGCATTTAAATTGCTTCAGCATAAAAAGAAATAATTCTAATTCCCACCGGGCCTCAGCTTTTTTGTTTGCTGAGTTTGAGCGTGCCTTTCTTGTATTTTACTTGCTAGTATTCTTTTATTCAATTGTTTCCTTGACGTTTGCAAAAACGTTTTATTTTTAACCACAAGAAGTATTAAGAAACTTACCTACAAAGAAATTTTTTGTTTAAACTAGTCTATGACATCCATCATGATTTTCGATAAAATGTCCCGAGGATTATCGAAAAGCGAGCGGGAGTGCGCCGATTGCTCTAACTTTTAGATACGTATAGGAAAACGAGTGGGAAGGCATATTTAATAAAAACAATTTTGCCGACGTGAAAAACATATTTGCCGACGTGTCCAACAAAATCATCATATCACGACGGCAAAATTTTGCCGTCGGAAAAAAATCCTAATTAAAAGGGTTGTCATGGAAATGATCACTGCAAAGTCGACGATTACTTGGAACAAAGTTGTTGATATTCCATTTTGCATTCTCCATATTATGTATATAACCAACGAATACATTGTGATCTGCATTTCTTTGGATCAGGAAACCTGAAGTAGCTCTTATTTTTGACTTTTCCACTGTTATTTGAACATCCCAAAGCAAGACACGTAGGCATGTTGCCAGCGATGAGGATATATTATAGTAACTAACACGTGCGCTCGTATATTGATATGACACCAATGACATCAGAAAACGGACTTTGAACTCAAAAATGCTTATATTTTGTGAAATAATAAAGGTTTTTTGAAAATTCTTTTTTCTTATGAATAACACTATTCTTGAATGTTTAGTGAAATTTTCAAAAAAATTTTTTCTAAACCTCAATTCCCAGGTCAGCTGACGACGGGACAGCGTGGTGGCAGTATTTCTGACAGTTAGGATTGACTGTGCAGTAGGTTGTTTGCACCGTTTGAATGAAGAGAAGGCAGAGACGTTAGATACTGGGGTGGCATTGCGGGCCATTTCCCGCCCTCAACGAAGGCTATAACATCGTTTGTGCTCTTGGATTGAAGGTCTTTAGCACTCAAGACCTCTCGCCTGATGTCCAGGTCAGCGATGCCAGCCATCAGTACATCGCGCACCATCTCCTCAGTGAAGTCTGCTACAACCAATCTTCTGCACTGACATGTGGCAGATGTTGAGAAACTGCAAATTTCTGCTTTGCCTTTCACCTTGGCGGCAAATCTTCTGAATGGTTCATCAGAGACTTGTCGCAGCTGCATAGGTTCGGCATGGAGAACATCCTACCGGGATGACTGCCAACGATCATATTGCTGCGAGAATTTGACTTCTGTGCGGTTTTGAATGTCTGGGGTGGTCTTCAAGATTAGATCACCCAGGGCGTCAGATGCGCATTGGAAGAAATGAGTCAGCGCAGTGGTATCGCTGATGTCGGAGCCCATGCGAAACGCATTCCATTGCCTGACAAAGCTGTTCCAAACTTCCTCTTCGACCCCAACATCAATCTTAGGGTGGTCTAGTTTGGGTGGTGGTGGTGCTGTGGGCCGATTGTGCGAGAGAGCCTGAATATTGAGCAGTGCTGCCACAACTGTTGCCTCCTCATCGCTTGTTTGGTAGGTGCAACCCGGTGAAGGACAGCTGACAATGACTGTATCTTCTATCAAATGGGTAGACGTGACTGTAAACGTCTTACTATGCTATATTGTTGAATGCAGTATTTATGAGAGGCTGGTTCGACTATGGCTTCTTGTTGCTTTGTGATGTCAAATGGACATGAAGAATAACTCCTTTGTACGTTGATAAGTTAGATGTGTATACTTTATTTCATCAATATCTCATCGGTATGGAACAAATGTCCATTTGTTACATCTGGGAGATAACAAGAGAACACAAACAAGTTAATAAACTAATTAAAGAACAGAACTAACAAGTCTAGGCACAATGGTATACAGCTACACTTACTCACACCTTAAAGTGTTTAAGATTATAATGAGAAGGAAAAACAGACTGTGGTAAAGAATTCCAGAGAGTGGAGGAGCGAGAAATGCAACTTTGTTGGTAAAAAGTTTTAGTTGACCTTGGGATGTTGACAGTGTGATCATGGCAATTAGATAAATATCTTATGTTTCGCTTGAATGTTTTTAATGCAGGGATGAGAGAAGAGAGCTCAGTTGAACATTTTCCATAGAAGTATTTATAAAAGAGGCAAAGAGATGCCACAGATCTGCCATGGGAGAGTGTGTCAAGTTTACTTGCCAGGTTATCACCAATAGCATTACAGATATGATTCTGAATACGATCTGAAAGATTAAGAGAGTCTGATGGTGCACCACCCCAAATATGACAACAATACTCAATACAGGGCCAAGTAGTAGATTTAGAGGTAATGAATGGAATCGCACGAAGAAGAGAGCCCACCTTCATTGAGGCTGACTTAGTAATTGCCTAAAATTCGAAGCAATTGCTTTTAATAAACTTATGATTTTGAAAGTTTGTTGTTGGTAACGTCTTGTGCTATGAAGCTCTTGCAGTAAGCAAAAGTCATCGAAGCGGTTCATAGTTAAATCTAAAAGCTATAGCTTAAGCAGTAGTGGCTTAGTGGTTAAAGCATTGAGCTTAGGAACCCAATATTGAGGATTCAAACCCCGCTGAGGTCGGGTGTTGAAAACGTCACGACTCCTTGAGGTGCTGCAACTAGTTTGATTCCCTGATGTATTTCGGGGAAAATGAAGGCTAGTCGGGGAGATTTACGCTATGATAAACATCCAGAAATCCTTATGAATGCAAGGAAATCTTGTTTAAATTTTAACTGATTAAAAGTAGATGCATGCTATTCCATAAATCTGCTCTTTCCATTCCAGCTAAAGTTTGTATATACCTAGGTACTAAAGTGGATGTTTCCTGACTTAAATTTCTTGCATCCACAAAAATTAGTTATGCAAAATATGGCATTTTTGGGTCATTTATCCACAAATGTATATTCTGCAAAAATTTCTTCAACAAACAATTTCTTCTCTTAAGGTTTGTTTCTTATTATAACAGAAAACGAAGCAACGAATTTGGTTCTGATTTTCAAATAAAAATAGAAGCCCTAATATATAAGGATACATTTAACTAATGACCAATAATGTGTTTTCTTATCCAGCCCGGATATATACATGTGGAAAATGAAGTCCTTGTGTTTATAATGTTTTGAGATTTATAGTTGTTTCATAGAAAAGGGATGGGTGGAAGCTCTTCAAGTCCTGTTGGCAGTGAAACAACAAATTCTGTTGTTAAACCAGTGGTGCATGCTAGTGTTCCTTCAACTCAAGAAAATCCTCCATCAGGATGTCCTATGCATGAATCTAATTCTAACCCAAAGCCGCCATCGGGGTGTCCTATGCATGAGGCCAACATCAATAGTGGCAAAATGGATGAATTAGATCCTACAAACTTGGTAAAGTCTGTTGATTAGTTTTTTTTAAATGAAAGGTCTTCAGTGATTTCAATTACATTTTTGTTTTTCTCTGTTTGTAAATTTGATTTTTTTTCTGAATTATGTTACAGATGCCACCACCTAATCAAAGACCGTCTCCCGGCCAACCTTTCGATTTAAGTATTGAACGTGAAACATCAAGCATTCCAAAGGCATCTACAGATAAAAATGAAAAGTGGGTTTATCCATCAGAGCAAATGTTTTGGAATGCTATGTTACGGAAAGGTTATACAACATTTGAACATTTGGTTTACGTTTTAGATCCTTATAGGGTTCATTCAGGTTTTTTCGAGTTTTGATGTTTTCTTTTATTTTTGTTATTTTATACCAGGTTGGAGATGGGAAAAAGATTCTTTAAGCCAACAAGATATGTCGCATATTATTCGGATTCACAACACCAACAATGAAAGGGCTTGGTTTGAAGTGTTGAAATGGGAAGCATTTCATTCCCGGTATGTATTGGCGTCGCAACCATGTCGTTAGGCCACCTATAATTAATCATTCGTTCATAGTCTTCGGTGCGCATTCAGAATTAAAATTGTGCATCGAGTTTGATTATATTTCTAAAGTTATAAAATCATGAAAAAGTCACGCGTTTATAAAGCTTTTGTTAACTTACGGAATGTCAAATTTGTTTACAGAATGCACTAAGCGCCCTTGAAAAATCCATTGGTTTATGTTCTGTATTTTATAAATAACAAGTTTTTAAAAGGAGCAATAATAAAAATAAAAATGGAAAATAATCAAATAATCACCGCATCCCCCATCAAGATTTTTGCACAAAAAATGACTATGAACGAATGATTAATTATAGGTGGCCTTACTATAACAGTTTGTTTGCAATGTTTTTTTATCTTTCTATTCACTAAACGTTCTGCTCATGAATATTACTGTTACTATTAGAGAATGTGGTAATCCAAAACTTCTAAAATTTGGTGGACGAGCGAAAGATTATTCCCCTAGAGCTAGGCTCCGGGCATTGATGGGGTAAGAGCCTTTTTTGAGAACTATTTGTTCAGTAGTATACATGAAAACATTATCTAAAGAATTGGACATTTCATATGATGTCTAATTTATAGCAAACATCAAGTGGAATTTATGATTTTGATTGATGATAATTTTAGTTACACCGTAATGCTTCGAATAAACGCCTGAGGCATTTATTAAATTTTTCGAAGTTTTTTTGGGGCGTTTATTTGAGGGGGGCGTTTATAAAATAATTTTACTTTTTCATGGGGCATTTATTCAAAGCTTTCAGTTACCTGTTTTGAGCATTCCACACTTTTTATATAGTCGTTGTTTTGATCGGTCATTATGCGAATATTCAAATATTTGAATAATCAATTTTTTATCGTTTATTAAATGCAATGGATTGGTTTATAATACATTAGTAAATATTCCCAATTTTAGTGCACTTGTTCACTAGACATGAAATTTTTTAGCCATGATCTGCCGTTTGATCGTCACGACTGGATTGTTGATCGATGTGGTAAGCAAGTTCGTTACATCATTGACTATTACGATATTGGAGATGAAAATGGATACAAGACTGGAGAGTTTGTGGAGTTGGATGTTCGACCGGCATATGATTCACTTGGTGCTTGTGTTGATCGATCAAGAGCTGCTTTACTTAGATGGTCGGCCAGAGCATTAGCATGGTTTAAAAGCAGAAACAATGAGCAGTAACGGTCAGTGGCATTTGTGACTTTCACTCAGTGGTATTTGTGACTCATGCATGTTTTTGACAGTAGCAAAGTTTGATGATTCCTTAATCTTGGTTAAGATTAATTGAGATTGTTTGATGATGACTATATTGAAAACAATTTTGACTTGGAAAGAGTTAATGCTTGGGTTGCTATAAATTCCAGTTTGCAGATATCATACAATGAAAAGGTATTCTTCATCAATGAGATAAGTATAAATGATAGTATTTCGGGAAGTTTGAAAACTATCAGTCTTGCATGAACGTTTGTATCACTGATGTTTGATAGCTGTTTTTATGCACTTATTTTGATGTTTGTCATCTCAGAAGTAGTTGCAAGTTCTACACAAATGCAGTCATAGTTTTACAATTTTGAATGAAATGTATGTAGATATATTATAAATAAATATAGAAAAGTTGTGTATTTATGTATAGTGATGAGTTTGAGCGAAAATGAAAAAAGGTTTGGTGCAAATTCTTTTCGTGCTCAATTCCGTATTAAGAAGCCAAATAAAGATCAATAGTATATTTGTGTGTGAAGTGAATGCTAAAGCACAACAGAGTTACGCCATAACAAATTTAAGAAATATCCTTTTAGTTAACAAAAATCATGGATGGCTATTTTCTTTCTTTATTTTTCCTAGTTTCTGCTTCATGAAATCTTTGACTAATTTTGTTTATATGTAAACATCTATTGAAGCTATTTGGTTGAATTTATCTTTACTCATCATTTTCCTTGTCAGTTTTTTAGAGCATGTTGTAAACATAACATTCAGTCAAAAATTCCAGCAATGTCACGTAACAGTTCGAAAAGATTATGTTGTGGCGAAGTGACAAATAGCAAGAATAAGAAACAAAAATCCTCTCAAAATCAAGATATACGCTTCAAACATGGAAATTATAATCGTTACTATGGTTATCGTAATCCTGGTAATGACATGGACAAAAGAATACCATTGCTTAAGAAAGAGTGGTTTGAGAATAAAAGATGTCTTGATATTGGTTGTAACGTTGGTCACCTGACACTGTGGATAGCTAAACATTTTAAACCGTTATTAATGAAAGGTGTAGATATTGATACTGATTTGATAAAAGCGGCTAAAAGCAATGTTGTTCACTATTTGGATGAAGATAACATAACATTGTCCGCATCCACACAAAGTAGTTTGAAAAGTGATTGCGAACAAATTCTGCAACAAGATAATGATCAAATGAAGAAGCGAAATAATGAAATTGAAAAGGAAAACACATCTAGTGAAGTAGCTCCCTGTAATGATGAGGATATAGCTGCCAAGGATAAGGATTCTAAAGACCACTTGAGTAGTAAACATATTGTTAATTCAAACTGTCATGAATTTCCAAAGAATGTCACATTTGTACTGGTAAGTCTCACCTGGTAATTCAATCCGTAACATTTAACCCATGAAAGATTACAAAGATGACGAAAAATCATGTTCAAATGAACACATTTATAGAAAGCATTATCTATAGATAACATTTTTACCCATTGCTTTTTAACCAACTTTTTTTTGCAATAACAAATTTTTCTTGTAAGGCATTTCCGAAGTGTATGAATTAACATTTTGAAATATTTGAGTGCATTTTTATTTCTAGGAAAATTATGTTCCTGCATCGCTTTCAATTTTAAAATATGTGAAACCGCTATATGATGTGATCTTATGTCTGAGCGTCACGAAATGGGTTCAGCTTAATAATGGAGATGAAGGCTTGAAATTGATGTTTCAGAAGATCTACCAGCAACTTCACGAAGGTGGTTTACTTGTGTTAGAACCTCAGCATTACGATTCCTACAAAAGAAGAAAGAACTTATCTGTAAGTGTTGATTATTTTGAAATGTTTTACTAGAAGAGTAAGGTAGATTGTGGCAGTGATTTCTTTGATATGAAGAAGTACTAACTTGAAAGACATGATCAGAGATTCATAAACATACTTTTATGTGCGATATTTTTACTTAGGAGATTTTCACTGAATGTGTATATAGGTGCTTAACCTTCTTATCATCCACTTCCACACTTTTATCAGACTTTCATTTTTTCATTATTATTTTTGCTTTCAGTAAAACATGTAACAGTTCTTATGACGAAAGGAAAAGGAAGATTTCATATCAATATAATGTCAGCCATAAATGCTAATGTTTTTATGAGAGAATTTCAAATCCATAACTGTCCTTCTTTAAAAAGAAAGTATATTTTCAATTTTTTTGAATAAACTTATATAAAGCTCAGGTTGCTTTGTCTGGTTGGTCAAATGTTTTTAAGAAATTGCTCTTATAAAAAAAGACTTCAAGAATGGAAATACTAAGATGCAACAGAGAACAACAACAGAGAACATTGTCAAAATATTGGACTCTTTTGTTTGTTGTTATGTAACTTGAACACGATTATATAAATAATGTGAAATCTGAGAAGAAACAATTGCTCAAGGCTAGTGATACGAACTTCATTATTGTGTTAAGAAAAAAACTAAGAGTTTCATGTGACAATATATAGTAGAGATGAGGTTGTGATATTCTCTAGCCTCAGATCTGCAAGAATTACAACGCAATTTGTTTGAAGCCTGACCAGTATCCAGACTATCTATTATCTGCAAGCGTCGGCTTTGCAAGTTGTGAGAAACTTAACACATCTGTCCATGACAAGCCAGGTTAGTGTTGATGTTTTGTTGGATAAACTGCTTTATTGGTTATAATACCTTAGGCCGACTTTTTTTTTTGCGTCGCCTTATTTTAGCGAATGAAGGTATTTTTGCTAAATTAAAGTTGCGGAAAATTTAAATTTAGCAAAACTTTTTTTTTTACCTTCTGGCAATTCTCCGTAAGTAAGAGGTCATTCGCTAAAATTAGGTTGCGTTAAATCCGTGTTCATCCATTTTCGCAAATTTTTACTGACGCAAAAAAGTCGGCCTAAGGTAAGTCGTAATAAGTCAACTGCTTTTATGTACAAGGACACATATTTTATATTTTTCTTTTATTTAGGATTCCAAAGACCTATATACCTTTTCCGAAAAGGTGTAAGCCAGCCATAACTAATTTTGGGTTACTTCTTCGTAGTTGATCCATGAAATAATGGAGACTCGTAATTCCCTAGTTACATTGTAACGAAATTGAACAATCTGTTTGTTATATTGAAACTTAAGAATTGCAAAATCCTCTGTTTCTTTAGGTTGTGGTTGATGGAAATATATAATGATATTTTTTTTGTGTTTTTTTGTGTTTCATATGTCTCCCTTGGTATTACAAAGATTTTTAATTGTTCTAAGATGTGTTCGTCATAAACATCATCTAATGCAACTTTTATTGCATCAACTTCAGTGAAAGTTATGAAATCAAAATGAAATTTGACGTTGTTGAACTTCTTAAACATGAGGAATCTATTTTAAACTGGTTAGCATTATTGATGATAACCATTGGTTGTATTGTTTTCATCATCCTGCTTTTCATCCCCGCAACGTATGGAAGATATTCTTCGACTGGTCGATTTTATAGTCTAGCTATTCCAGCTCGACTAGCCTGGTTTCTTCAAGAGTTGCCAGCATTTGCCGTGACTACGATATGTATTTTTCTGTCGAAGATCGGCTTCTTTCAGAAGACGTATGACAACTTGCAACTGTTGGTGTTGTCCTGCTTCGTGTTTCATTACTTTCAAAGGTGATATTTTAGTATTTCTTTCTTCTCAACTGCAAAGGAAAACTCGAATCTGTGGAGTTTTTCAGAGATACTTCAGGACGGGTCATCTTATATATTATTTTTGAATCTTTTGAGAAAACTCACGAACTGCTTTAAGTAGAAGGGGTCACTATAGCAACCTTGGTCCATGTTAAGATTTTTTAACCATGGCGGCATTCAACAACATTGAAATGGGTGAAGCAAATTGACGTATGGGACCAACCGATGTTTGTTTTATTCATGCTCGTAGGACCTTCATATATTCGTTATTGATATCAGGTGGCAAGCCAACACCACTCTATGCGTTCCTACTAGCAACAATATTCTGCGCTGTGAATGGTTATATGCAGGCTCGAGGAGCACTGCTCATCAGTACCTACCCTCCAACTGTTTTTACAACCTTTCGTGTGATTGTTGGCATGACATTGTTTGTTTGTGGCATGGTGGTCAATATACACGGTGATTACATTCTACGCAATCTGCGCAGACCTGGAGAGACTGGTTACAAAATCCCCACAGGTTAGTAAGTGTTTATACTCCTCGAACCTCTATATCGAATCTCAGTTGGACAAGGGCATACTGGAAAAGAGGGACCAGGGACCCACCTATCATATGGTCTCGGGTCCCGGGTCCCACTTTTTCTGTATATTCGTTGGACAAGGACATAGTCAACACTTAAGAACATGGTTCTCCTTCACTTTTCCCGTTCCAACCCAGTGGGCCAATTTGTTGAAATGTCACTGCGAATGAGTGCATTTTTATAGAAATATACACTATATTCCAATAATAATGCTCTTCGTCGCAGTGACAATTTGACGATTTTGACCACTGGGCAGTTGGCTGCTTCTTAAGTATCACTTTCATTCTCGTTGTTTAGGTGGTTTCTTCAATTTCGTATCCTGTGCCAACTTTTTTGGAGAAATCATTGAATGGTTTGGATTTGCTGTTGCTTCATCGTCGTCAGTTTCCTTCGCGTTTTCTTTCTTCACTTTCGCAAATTTAGTGCCAAGAGCGCTTATGCACCACAGGTAATTTGAGACGAAAATTGTCAGAGTCAACTTTCGCGATACGACTTTCAGACACGAAAGTTGTATTGCAAGTTCTATCGTTATAGTTCCTTTTTTTTTTTTACTTCCTAATCTTTTTAGTTCCTATTCTTTTCGGTTCCTAATCTTTTCAGTTCCTAATCTTTTCAGTTCCTAATCTTTTCAGTTCCTAATCTTTTTAGTTCCTAATCTTTTCAGTTCCTAATTTTTTTAGTTCCTAATCTTTTTAGTTCCTAATCTTTTCAGTTCCTAATCTTTTTAGTTCCTAATCTTTTCAGTTCCTAATCTTTTGAGTTCCTAATCTTTTTAGTTCCTAATCTTTTGAGTTCCTAATCTTTTGAGTTCCTAATCTTTTCGGTTCCTAATCTTTTCGGTTCCTAATCTTTTCGGTTCCTAATCTTTTTGGTTCCTAATCTTTTCGGTTCCTAATCTTTTCGGTTCCTAATCTTTTCGGTTCCTAATCTTTTTAGTTCCTAATCTTTTCAGTTCCTATTCTTTTTAGTCCCTAATCTTTTTAGTTCCTAATCTTTTCAGTTCCTAGTCTAACCATGTTGACTTGCTTCTCTTCGGAAGTAGTACAAGTTTACGTTGTTCTCACGGTGAAATATAACTCTTCTCTTTTTAGATGGTATGTAGAAAAATTTGAAGATTATCCGAAGAACAGAAAAGCTGTGTTGCCGGGCCTACTGTGAGGGCGTTAATCAAATAGGTGGGCGTCTATCAAGCGGATGGGCGATTATCAAATATTTTAGCGTTACTTAATAATCTTATGTTGTTGAAAATAATCCTATTTTTTTGTATCCCAAAATCATTTTTTTATCAAAATTGATCGAAAGATAACTTAAGATAACTTGTTTCCTCTGAACTTTGGAATTCAATGTACGAACACGAGGTTGAAGTAAATACATGCTTGAACCAAGCATGGTTTAAGAAGGTACAAATAAGGTAACTCAAGTAGAGAACTTGAAGGAACAGTGTAGCTATCTTTTCAATATAACTTAACGCTTACTCGCTTATCCGATTGGTGGAATTTGTCATCAGATCATTTAACATGCCAGTGTAAGAAAATCAACTAAATTGTCTAGATTATTACCAGTTAGTGATGGTCCCTATTCATAAGCCAGGTACACCAAAACATTTATGACGTCTGTTAACTGAAATTTTTCGCTGTAGAACTGACCTCTCGAGTGTATGTATACTACTGTATGTGGATTCAGCCTTGCCATATTTCAAAAAGGTGTATTCAATAAAAACAGATAATTTTGCTTTCGAGAGATCAAGATAAAAGTTAGATTGTAGCATTTATTTTCTGGATGACGAATTTTATTTTAATATAATATGATATAGAACTTGTTTAATAATTTCAAACCAACCCATGGTTCACAACAACCTCTTTTTCATGTAACCTATACATGTACCATACCCAATGGCGCTCCTTCTTAAAAGTTTCATCTGTTGTCGTTGACAGAGAAGCTAAAGGGGCGTGATGAAGACGGAGATGAGGACGACAACGTGAGGGAAACATAAGTTTGTCTATATATTAATACCCGATTCTCCGTCTGTCTGTTTGTTTGTTTGTTTGTTCGTTTGTTTGTAAGTCACGCAAAATGGTAGATTAAGTTGTGAGCGAAATTATTTCTTTTTTTGTGTGCGACGTGAGTTCGAAGCAAATACATTGCAACCCCAATCGAACGTGACTTTTTTTGGCTGATGAACTAATAGGAATAACGTTTTGTTTTTATCATTATTGTTAGTTTTATATTCCACGTTGACTTGGCTTTGAAAACAGTACATCAACTAAATACAAAGAAACTAACTGATTAAACATTTTGGACAAAAAGCAGCAGTGGCAGAACGAGGCAGCATATGTTCGGTTTGCCACTGACTCTTGCCTGACTGTCTGAGACGGGTGAACTTTTTTTTTGAGCAATCAAAATGTTTAAAAAACCGATAGGTAAAAAAAGAGTATCATATCAAAACAAAATGTTTTTTTTTTTTTGCTTTTCCTTTAATAATTTAATTTCTTCTTTTGATTGTTAAGCGTTCTAATCGAACGTTTTTTTATTCTATTTATTCATTTAGTACGTGCCTTTTTTCTCTCCTCCGTGTGAACTTTTTAAGAAGAGAAACCATTTTCCCCCTGTTTGATAGCACCCATGTTAGAGTGCGTAACGTTTTTAAAACAAAAGCTAATAAAAAGTTTTTTTCTCTCTACGTTTTGAGTGTATTGTTGTACTGATCAACGATTGTTTTAAAAAATAAATAACACACTAGCCGCCAAGGCGGCGTCGCTCGCCGCCGATGTTCACATGCTCTGTATCACTGTATCAATAAACGTCAAATTTCCTTATAAACGGCTCGTACAACTTGTGTTCAACCAGAAGCATATTCGAAGTCACAACCTCTGATAAAACCAATCTTTTATCAGTGTAACAATACACTCAAAATGTAGAGAGAGAAAACTTCAACTTTTTATTAGCTTTTGTTTTAAAAAAGTTACCCACTCTAACATGGGTGCTACAAACGTAAGGAAGAAATAGTTTCTCTTCTTAAAAACATCACTACGGAGGAGAGAAAAAAGGCACGTGCTAATTGAATAAATAGAATAAAAAACGTTCGATCAGAACGCTTGAAATTAATTTGTTAAAAGAAAAGCAAAAAAAAAAAAAAAAAAAAACATTTTGTTTTGATATAATACTCTTTTTTTACCTATCGGTTTTTAAACATTTTGATTGCTCAAAAAAAAAGTTCACCCGTCTCAGACAGTCAGGCAAGAGATAGTGGCAAATCGCACATGCTGCCACGTTCTGCCACTGCTGCTTTTTGTCCAAAATGTTTAATCAGTTAGTTTCTTTGTATTCAGTTGATGTACTGTTTTCAAAGCCAAGTCAACGTGGAATATAAAACTAACAATAATGATAAAAACAAAACGTTATTCCTATTAGTTCATCAGCCAAAAAAAGTCACGTTCGATTGGGGTTGCAATGTATTTGCTTCGAACTCACGTCGCACACAAAAAAAGAAATAATTTCGCTCACAATTCAATCTACCATTTTGCGTCACTTACAAACAAACAAACAAACAGACAGAGAATCGGCTATTAATATATAGACTAGCCGCCAAGGCGGCGTCGCTCGCCGCCCATATCCTGCCTATCCATACCTGCTCTGTATCACTCTATCAATAAACGTCAAATTTCCTTATAAACGGCTCGTACAACTTGTGCTCAACCAGAAGCAGATTCGAAGTCACAACCTCTGGTAAAACCAATCTTTTATCAGTGTAACAATACACTCAAAACGCAGAGAGAGAAAACTTCAACTTTTTATTAACTTTTGTTTTAAAAAAAGTTACGCGCTCTAACATGGGTGCTATCAAACGTAAGGGGGAAATGGTTTCTCTTCTTAAAAAGTTCACACGGAGGAGAGAAAAAAGGCACGTGCTAAATGAATAAATAGAATAAAAAAACGTTCGATCAGAACGCTTAACAATTATATAAAAGAAGAAATTAATTTATTAAAAGAAAAGCAAAAAAAAAAAAAAAAACTTTTGTTTTGATATGATACTCTTTTTTTTACCTATCGGTTTTTAAACATTTTGGTTGCTCAAAAAAAGTTCACCCGTCTCAGACAGTCAGGCAAGAGTCAGTGGCAAAAACCGAACATATGCTGCCACGTTCTGCCACTGCTGCTTTTTGTCCAAAATGTTTAATCAGTTAGTTTCTTTGTATTTAGTTGATCTACTGTTTTCAAAGCTAAGTCAACGTGGAATATAAAACTAACAATAATGATAAAAACAAAACGTTATTTTCCTATTAGTTCATCAGCCAAAAAAAGTCACGTTCGATTGGGGTTGCAATGTATTTGCTTCGAACTCACGTCGCACACAAAAAAAGAAATAATTTCGCTCACAACTTAATCTACCATTTTGCGTGACTTACAAACAAACAAACAGACAGACGGAGAATCGGCTATTAATATATAGACTAGCCGCCAAGGCGGCGTCGCTCGCCGCCCATGTCCACCTGCTCTGTATCACTGTATCAATAAACGTCAAATTTCCTTATAAACGGCTCGTACAACCAGAAGCAGATTCGAAGTCACAACCTCTGGTAAAACCAATCTTTTATCAGTGTAACAATACACTCAAAACGTATAGAGAGAAAACTTCAACTTTTTATTAACTTTTGTTTTAAAAAAAATACGCGCTCTAACATGGGTGCTATCAAACGTAAGGGGAAAATGGATTCTCTTCTTAAAAAGATCACACGGGAGGAGAGAAGAAAAGGCACGTGCTAAATGAATCAAGTGAATAAAAAAACGTTCGATCTGATATAAAATAAAATAGATTAAAAGAAATCGATTAAAGACAACTATTATGACAAAAGCAAAAAAAAAATATTTTGTTTTATGATATTTTTTTTTACCTATAGGTTTTTAAACATTTTCATTACTCGAAAAAAAAGTTCACCCGTCTCAGACAGTCAGGCAAGGATACGTTAGGATACACTGGCAAACCGAGATGCTACCACGTTCTCCCACGGCTGCTTTTTGTCCAAAATGTTTTATCAGTTAGTTTCTTTGTATTTAGTTGATGTATTGTTTTCAAAGCCAAGTCAACGTGGAATATAAAACTAACAAAATAATAAAAACGAAACGTTATTCCTATTAGTTCATCAGCCAAAAAAAGTCACGTTCGATTGGGGTTGCAGTGTATTTGCTTCGAACTCACGTCGCACACAAAAAAAGAAATAATTTCGCTCACAACTCAATCTACCATTTTGCGTGACTTACAAACAAACAAACAAACAAACAGACGGAGAATCGGCTATTAATATATAGATGAAATTTGGTTTTTTTTGGAACCATTGTTTAAACTGATATTTGATATTTGATTTCGAATCTGCCTCTAGGATAACTGACGTTTTTTCGGGTCCGCGATACAGGCGATGGGGTGACAAAAAATTTGGGTCTAATTTTTTTTGGGAGGGGTCTGTGACGTCATCAAAATCTTTGAAGAATGATATCTCTGTAACGGTTGATCGTAGCGGAACGATCCCATACATTTTTTTAATCAGTTTTTCGAGCTCTACAACATGGTAACACTTTCGGTTGCCAATTCCTTAATTTTATTTTTCGTGAAGTCAACGCATGCTGAACATGGGCGGCGAGCGACGCCGCCTTGGCGGCTAGTTTTTCATTAATAATTTGTTGTAGGATTGAAATCCATTTCATGTTTGGGAAATGCTTTTAATTTTTAATAATATCTTATGAGATGAAAAGTAGTGATCATGTGATCATGTAGTTTTCGGATGCATCATGTAAACAATTGTTGAAGGCATGCCGAACTACTTTAGGTTCGAAGGGAATTTTGTGTATCCCGCAATTCTGTGTGTCCTGCAAATGAAATATGATGAGAGTTGTCGCTTTTTATTTTCATTATTGTTTTTTTTTCGTCTCATTACGTGAGTACTTATTTCGCGATATGACGAACGTTTGAGAATTTTCCCTATACGAATTTTTGTGTTTGGCTTATAAATGTATCATGACACCGTTTCACTTATAAAAGGTAATGGGACAATGAAAAGAGAATTGTGCAACTGCTGAGTCATCTTATATAGTAGCCGAACATTCTATCTAGCGTAGGATTGGTTTGTGTCCCTATTGTCTTCTGAAGATAACGAGAACCTCCGCGAAGTCTTTCAACACGTCATTTTTTACAGGACATTTTTAAAAGGACATTTTTACTAGGGCATTTTACTAGTTTATCAACAACTTCGACAACAACGGATTATAGGCCCCCTGCATACTTCTTTTTTCTGGAGAAGCGAATGTTCAACCTCGTTCCCAGAACTTCTTGATAACCAAAAAGCCGTAAGCTGTGGTCTTATATTGTTTCAACGTCGGGGATTTTACGAGAAATTCATCCTAGTCTCAGGCCTGTATTCTTATCTTAAAGGGGAATCAAACCCTCAGATAAAATTTTGTAAATTCATTCAAAAAATCAAATTAATAAAAATAAAACTTGTTTGAGACAAATAATTTTCCTTCTCTTCGTAATTCGTCATAATTGAACCCAAAAACATTAGCGCTGAGGTCCAAGACAGAAGCCGTAGTCACGTGATATGACGAGAAGTGATAAGGATGGCAAACAGTGAAACAGAATATCTGATACTACTGACGAGGAAGATGAAGTAATTAAGAATTTAGGGTGTTGTCTAAACAAATCCGCTTGAAGTTGATTGAATGTAAATGCTGTCAGGAGAATGCAACTCTTTTAAATGATAAACAGGATAACATTCAGTGTATCACTTCACATCCAGACTTCAAAACACTTCGAACAGAATGGTTTTGGAAACGGCCGTAACAAGATATCGACGCTGTCATCAAAATTTCAAAAATTTGCCTACGTACATAAGTAATTAAGCCGTAAATAATGCATTTTTAAATATTTTTACATTTTCATTTTGTTCCATGTCTTCATATAGACATTTCCCGAGTTTATTTTTTATCAAGCTCCGCCTCGTTTTCGCAATGGTTAATATGGTAACGAAATGTCACGGGACTCATTTCAGTAATGTGCAATAAGTGTAATAATTGTGATAGTGTTAATGATTGAGCACAAGAGATTCGGTTGTCATAGTAACGCAATTGAAAACGAGGCGGAGTGTGATAAAAAATAAACTCGGGAAAGGTCTATTTTGTCATTCCTCCAAAAGCATTCAAAAAAATAAACAAATATGAATTTCTAATAAGGCCTAGTCTATTTCTAAAAGTATTTCTCTAGATTACTAGTTCTTACAAAATGCTTTACACAAGCTACCGACCACATATAACATGAGTACACTACTTTGAAAGATTAGGACATGAGTGGTGATGTAAATCCTACACGGACAATAATTACATTTTTGTTTATCTGGAAAAACAATTTTCAGACAGTTTGTCACGGGCTTTATCGATTAACATCCATGCACGTGCAAGCTCAAAACGTAGTGTGTGTCAGACGGGGGTTAGTTTATGCATAGTTAATGGTTTATGAGACTTTACCCCAAAAAAATCAAAAACATTTTCATGTAAATTTTCGTCACTCTGAGAAACTTAGATATCAATAATATGTGCCACCCGTTTTTGTCGCAATAAACACAAGACATGAAAAATAATCCATTATTAACTCAAATCATAACGACGGAGAGCAGAAAAATATGTTGAGCGTAATGTACATCACGAAATCTCCTCCGTGAACTTTTTCGACAAAGTTAGAGGAACTTATAATAAGAGAAAAAAATAGGAAAAAAGCACTTTTAGTGAATTTTTTTATTTTTCCTAATAACATTATGGCTTGACAAGAGGATTTAATGAAAAAAAATTTTGGGGTTTGATTCCCCTTTAAAGGTAATGAACTGTTATATGTAGAGTTGAGGGTTGCACTATGCTGACATCAGTAGAAATAGAACAATTAAGAAATGGTCTGGGAACAAGCAACTGTTTATTATTTACAAAGTGTCAATCAAAGTAGAAAAACGATTGGCTCTATAGTGGAGATTATCTCACAAGAAAACTGCTGACACACCTTTTTCTCGACCTTTAGTTCATTAATAAACATATTTCACTTTCCGAGAAAGGCGTTAATGAATGTATTTTAGCTGAACCGTCAGTGGCGAACAGTCGTGTCAGATTCCTGCGACTACAAACTTAGAAACAAGAATATCTTTCATTTTGGGAAAAAGTCACAGAGATAATTCAGCAAATAGTACTAAACGGGTAATGAGCCATGTAAACATGAATCCGGACGTTGATCAGGAAATTAGTGAAACTTTTTGGTTTTGGAAATCTTAAAAAATTTCATATAAGTTTGATAAACAACTGAAAAACTAACGTCTTTGAATTCGATTTGGCTCATTTAGTACTTTTGACTCGATATACGTTGATGAAATACAAAAAAACCTCAATAACATTAAAAGATAACAACATACTGAATTACGTCATATAACTGTCCGACATGTCGACTGCTTCTCCTGTATTGACGGATTACCTTTCCGACGTGATATGTTCTTGTTAATTCCAAATTAAGTACATCAAAACTAAGAATAAGCATAAGAGAAAATTGGGCGTTGCCAACACAGCGCTGCTGCATTCTTTTTCATCATAAGATGCCACAATTCTCAATGGAGCGCCAGAACCATCTTTAATTTTCATTGGTAGTGCGTATATCATTAAGTTTTTTGCAGCTTTCAGCTCGTTTATCTGTTTTAAGTTGACACTTTCAAAAGCTGGGATGTTGCTTTTAGACAGAATGACGTGTGAATCATACGTACTGCTTTGACCATAATCAATAGAAGCTGTATCGATACCAACAGATAAAACCTAGAAAGTCCATTATCATGCTAAAAGCAAATTATTTGGAAGTTACCCCTTGGTGGTGCATTTTCTTACTGACAAGATGTTTTTCTCGTTCACGACGTGTTGAATAGATAATTTTGTCACGCCACAATTCTTTGATGACCACCTCCTATGTTTTTCTGAATTCTTCAGGACTTAAGAACAGTGTTATAGTGCTCCCACAATCTTGGATAGGAATTCTTAGCAATTTTGGAATAAATTTTACGAAGAAAGCCTCGCTACAGAACAACAATGTTAGTTTCCAGGGCAACAGAACAACAATGTTAGTTTCCAGGGCTCAACAGGTCAATAAAGAGGACATGTTTGCCACATTTGTTTTTTCAAAGATTGTTTTTGAAATATATAATGAAAAATATTCTCTACCTTTCTATGTTGAGTCAACCATGTTGCTGCTTCTGGTTTGAGTCCAGGAAAATGCAAAAGTGAGACGTTTGTTGAAGTCGTTCCCATATATTCTGCTACATTCGGCCATTTGATACTCCAACCTGTAAAATTATTGTGTATATGTTTTATAAAAAACGATCCAATGTGATAATCCAACGCTAAGCTATCAGAGCAAAGATCGAAGCTTTATACTTTTACAACAGTGCTAATGTAACTTTCCCAAACATCTGCTTATGTAGATATTCCTATAAAACTGACGTTTTCAACCACTGCTACAGTACTTTACCAACTACAATATTTAGGTGGCAGGATAGGTTTTTGGCCACAAGTTGCCTTGTTCCTGTGACAGACAAGGGAATGGGGTTAAAATGAGACTTTCTTGTAGTCCCACTTGTGGTGCACTTAAGCCAAGTCGTCGGTTATTTACACCTCACAAGAACGCTAGGAATATCCATCGCTCATAACAGAACCGAAACGGTCATATTTACGAACGAGTCCAACAATAACTTTTCAAAATGTTTTCAACATTGAATTTGACGCTTACAATTGCAGCAGAGTGGTCAAAATAATAATTATCACACATCTGGTTTGGTGAAAACAGGAGGGAAAATGAACAAGATGCCCGTATGGGCAGAAAGATTTCTGCAAAATCTGTTGAAGCATGAAAAATGAAAAATGTTATGACAATTATGAAATTCGACAAAGTGGACTCGAACCACCGACTTTTCCGTTAGCAGCCAAGTAACTGCGCCACAGAACTACGTATGTCTCTGTAATGTATAAACTGCTAGCTTTAAACAGTAAGAAAAAAATGGAGGTGAAAAGCCGGTTGTAATGTATTTCTTGCTTTTGCAAAAATCCAAAACCGAAATATTTTATGACATTTAAAAATTTGATCAACGCGGGGTCGAACCACCGACCATTGGATTAGTAGTTGCTGTACTAACCGACTGTGCCACGGTAGCCATACAAGTCAGTATAGATATAAATATATATAGCTCTTTTGATTCTTCTGTTTACAAACCGTTGAGAACTTCTTTTTAGTTGAAAAAGAATGATCACAGTCCAAGATAATTATAAGCTTCTTTTATCTATTTTTAAGATTTCCATGGAATGGATAATCTTATTCATTTCGGCGGCGTATCTATTTCTCTATCTATCTATCTATCAGGGTAATGCTCTAGCCTGTGATTTTCATATCTCCGCTGTGATGATAATGTAAAATGTTGACAGGCTAAAGCTGAACCGAAAACATGTAAAAACAATATGGTGGCGCGTGGAAGGTCGTGCTTGTGTTTTGTGCTTGGTACTTTTATCTGGAAATGTTGGAAAAGTTTACGTACAGATCATTTCATAATTAAAGAACTGCATGTGACTTGTAAAGAGACAGGACTATCGTTTGTATAACAAAATATACGTGATTTACAGTCGAATTTTGAGAATTTTATATACAGGTTGTTGATAATAATAACAAGAGAAGGAATATCATAACATTGATATTATACTGTGTATGAAGACTCATTTATCTGATGCCGAATCTCAAGATTTGTATTTAATCGATGGTTATGAATTGTATACATTGACATATGAAACAAATAAATTGGGAAGACAAGATATTGAATGAAAATATCATGGATTAAGATATTTTCACAAAAGAGAATTCCCATCCTAGTCTTCTTACATGCTGCATGTATTGCTTGGCTGACAACAAAATATCTGTCAAAAGCCTTCAATAATGATTTTAATTATGTTGTGCAGTCTTTGAAAAAAGAAACGATGTAATCTTGAAGAGAGTTTGTGTCAGTATGATGATCCAGACATTATTTAAAAACAGTAAATTGATACACTTTGAAGCAGTTACGAGATGTCAATTGGTTTACAGTCTACAAAACAATAAACATTAACAAGACCATACCAAATTCATGAGGTCATTTTTAATAACTATGCCCTGGTAATAGAAAAGAAAATTAAGTGACGTCCTTGCCCATGGCTGAATAAGTCATTTAAAAGCAAAATGAACAATCACGATGCGGTATATTAAGGAAAGCCAACAAGAGTAAAGGTCACACCTATCCTGCCTTATTCTGTTTGTTGCAAATAAAGCAAACCTCTGTGGCTGTGTGAAAACTGCTCTGTATTTTAGACCACGGAAGAACATAAGGATCAAAAAGTTATTACGTAATTGCCCAGTGAATTTGAAATTTTACTTCTGTCGACTTATTGAATAGTTCTTGACGATTTTTATTTTTTTAATTTTTATGTATATAAATTAAGCAATTTTACATTGTATATATTTATTTTCACTCTGCAAATTTGTTATTGTACTTAACAGGACTTATATAATGGAAAGAGAGAGAAAGCAGCATACATACATAATGAAGTGTATAATCCCTTAGAAAAAAGTTTATTTTTGACAATGAAAAGTAATCACAACAACATCTTTTATCAAATTAAAATTACAAGCATGTCATGCTTAAGTTACGGAAATCTTTTAACAACTTAGTTGTTTCTTGTCTGTTTTCACCTTAAAATATGTACATCTTCTTTAAAATCCATTTAATATTGATCAAAGAAACTTTTGTAAATCTTTCGCTGACATGCAATGCACGGTGCTTTGGTTTCATGTAAATGCACGCACGAAATTTCAAAAAACCGCTAGGTTTGGACAGTAAGAAAAAAACGAAGAAAAAAACGAAAGCTGGTTGTAATAGCTTTCTTGCTTTCGCAGAAATCTAAAAATATAATACGCATGATGTTTAAGTCAAGGACGACAGGAAATGTGTTAATATGTTGTCTTTGCATTTAGTAGAATTCACACTGTGCAGCCTATCCAACACTAATAGCTAGTATTAAGTTGAACCCAATGTGAGATGCTTCCAAATGTCCTGGTTAATGAAGCTGAAGTTCTTTACTGAGTAACTGATTTATTTATAGTATACAGGGTATCATTAAATACAAATAAAACAAAGTATTCTACTTTTCATCCATCTTATAAAAAGTGATTTCTTCCAGTGATTAAAGATCGACATTATTGCAAGGGAAACGGTAACTGGATTCCCAGGAGTAAGGTGAAACCTTTTCATGGAAAAACAAATTACACAAAGCAAGACACTTGTTGAACAAACAACCGTTAAAACTACTTTGTTATGAGTTTCGTTATTTCTACCTATACCATGCAAACATCGCTTGAATCTTGTATTTTTAAAACACGTTTTTACCTATGACTTTTCTGAGGATTGTTTGAAAAACAGTCTCATAGTAAACCCTCTTCACAATTAAATTCTAAAAAACCTCGTCTCGACAAGAACTAACAAAACGATATGATGAACATGATCTTCTTATATTTCTTCTTATATTGAAAACATTTAGTCAAGGAAAAATGATTAATTTCCAAAGGGACTAATTTCAAAAATTGGTCGAGGTAAAGTGACTTAAATTTCCATAGGTGACTAAAATTTTTCCCAACTAAATATTTTTCCAACTATTTTTTCCCTGATTTCAACTAACCTGTGTAGAAGAGCACGATGCAGCCATCTACAGATCTTCCCTGTGTTTTCTCCGCTGCTTTGATATGATCTTCTGTTATCAAAAGATCTGCGTCTTTCATAGCCTCTGCTGAAACATCAACAATGAACGCTTTCCCAACCAACTGTTTCAAAGGTATGTTGTTTGCGCTAAGCTTTCCATATGCAAAATGTCTTGGAGCATCTAGATGGGTTCCACCATGCTCGGGAGCACAGAAACGGTTCGCCTCGTAATAAGACGCTGTGGTTGAGTTCCCTGATCTTACTCGTTTAGTGACTATGTATCTGTCAGCTGGATCTGGGGACGGCCAGTAAATTGTTTCGTTACCAAAATCATAAGTAAGATCAAAGACTTTTAGAGCCAACATTTCAGATTGAAACAAAGCTAATACACCGAACATTATATAAACATCCATGTTTGTATATGAAGTCTGGAAAATAAATGGTAACAATACACATCGATTTCAAGTCTAATGATAACTGCCAAAGAAAATATATATTGCCCTATGAAAAACACTCTCTCAGCAAGACAGACATTGTTCCATAAGTCACATATTCTCAAAACTATTTTTTGGCATAAAGAAAATGAGAAATATTTTCTTAACAAGTGGTGTTTACACAATCGTCCTCTCAAGACCGTTATGACGATTAGTTTTTGATCAAAATAACTATTCATTGTAATTGAACAATTACTGTGCAAACATTCCGCTTTATTCACTTGAGTTCAATTTTTTTCACCTGATTGGTGTACGCTTGTTGTTGAAGGCATGAAAAGTTAACAAGATTCGCAAAAATGCGACTATATATTTCCCCAAAGTCGCAAAACTTTTATCAATTACCGTATGTTCATTGATAACCATAAGAAAAATGTACCATTAGAAAATTATAACTTGAGTGAATGCTACTGACAAAGAACTCAATACCATTTGCTAGAGTCAATAAATATATATTTTTTTTACTTTAAAAATTTAAAATACATAAAAATACATGACTGTCAGTTTCCCGCCAAGGCGATCATCAGAGGTAATAAAATGTTATACAGTGTGTTTCAATGCGTTTTTTTCAAAAATTATTCGTCAAATTTTTGCGATTTACGTACCATATGAAAGCTCTTTTCAAGCTCTTTCTGAAAATATAGAATTTGAAGCAAAATGATAATTCTTCCGAAAGTTATTGAGGAAAATATCATGGTTTCAGATCATTAACTTGTTAAAGATCAATTAACACGTGTATACAACAAGTTTACGAACACAATCAGATGAGTTCAAACATAATTTCTGTCGTTAGAAATTCTTAAGCCTCAAATTTTATAACCGAGTTGATAAGGTAAAGGTTTTGGGAATTAAATGCGCGTATTTTTGCTTAACAAGTTCAAAAGATTTTATGATCAGAACAAAAGAAAATTACTTTATCAAAATGTCATTAAGGAACTGTTAATTGATCTTTAAGAAATTAATGATCCAAATCTGTGTGTTTTTCTTAAATAACTTTCCGAAGAATAATCATTTTTTGAACATTTTGTATCAATCAAGAGTATTGGAAGAGGGCTTTCTTGTGATGTAAATTTCGCAACATTTTGACAAATAATTGTTGAGAAACAGACACTGAACGTTTGCGGATAAGTCTTTCTGAGACACCCTGTAGTCTGTTCACCACATTGATGGCTAAATCGTTAGTTTCAGTCTGATAAGCTTTCTCATTAGCCACATAAATTAAAAAATACAGTGTGTTTCTTAATGTTGGAAATGGAAATTTTAAACCTGTTTTTTTAAATGAATATACCGAATTTCAAAATAATTTTTACACCGTTGGAAAGCCATTTTGAAGTCCTTTGGGTAGTATGTTTTTTTGTGAAAAATGTAAAAGGGGTTTTTGTACAAACAAGGAAAATGTCTTGGAAAAATGTAATTAAATTTTTAATGGTCGATTAAGATGTGAATGAAAAGAACAGATTATTTGAAACAATGACAGCAATTTCGAAAACAATAAACAAATGCAAGCCGTGTGTTCACGAAAAACGTTAAACTTTTATGTTTTAAACTATCAATTTGGGGGTCTCAGCGCAAACATAAAGTTAATAAAAAATTTGAATGGATTCAGTGCTTTGAAACAATAAACACGATGTAATTAACCTACGTGTTAATCGACCATTAAAAATTTAATTACATTTTTCGATGACATTTTCCTTATTTTTTCAAAACCCACTTTTTCATTTTTCACAAAAATATACTAGCCGAAAGAGCTTGAGAATGGCTTTCCATTGATATAAAAATTATTTTTAAATTTGGTATATTCATTTAAAAAAACAACTTTAAAATTTCCATTTACAACATTACGAAACACACTTTGTAAAACATAAAAATTACGACTATACAGTGTGTCCCAGAGAATTTCGGTCTGAGATTTTAACAGCTCATAACTTTTCACACATAATATCAAATTACAGCAATTTTTATACCATTCGATAGGATTTTATTCATAGATTTTAAAAATATACATTTTGTTCTCCAAAACCTTTTAGTTTGGAAACAATTAAGGATTTTACCATGAAAAAATCCAATTATCTTTTTAATGGTTAATTAACACATCTTTCCATAACAGCTATTCAAGGTCATCATCAAAAACAATAACAAGTCAAGTGATTGTAAAACAGAAGAGTCATTAAAAACAAAACTTTAAGCTGTCTCAACATCTCCCCCGTTTCTCTGGACACAGCGATTTGCTCTTGCTGTCATAAAGAATGGCGAATAAAATTTTGATTTTATCTAAGATTAATTGTGCATCAACAATTTTACTTTTCAACTCTGATAGACTCTGTATGTCAGTGGAGAAAGTTTTTGTAGCAAATAAAGATTACTCATATGATGTCAAAAGATTTTTGTAGAAGCCCCCGTCTCACAATTTTTAACTTTGTGATGAGATTTTAATTTTAGTGTGTTCAATAACACCACAACATGTTCTTAATAAACAAAAGAATAATCGCACGTGAAAACTTACTTTTATTAACCATTAAGGAGTTAATGACTGTGACAGTTTAAGGAAATCCTTTTTACTACAAAGGTGTTGGACTAAATTATTTTAAATATAAGTTTTTAAAATCCTTGAAAGAAATGCTATCGAATGATGTAAAAATCTCTAAAATCTGATATATGTGTGAAAAGTTATAGCTTGTTAAAATCTCAGACCGAAATTCTCTGGGACACACTGTAGTATGTTGAACATATGATTCTATAGAAAAGTTGAACAAAGATTTTTTCCATAATTGCTACATTGTGTCCTTTAAAAAACCTTGTTCTTTTGAAATAAGTGCTACATTGAATGTATTATTCACATTTCAACAAAAGCCTATTGTTCTTATAATTCCATCAAAACAAATTATACGCACGATGTTTTGGTATTCATAAATTATCTACGATGTGTGTATCCAACCTCCTGAAAATTCTAAAAGTTCAGACATAAGAGTTAGCTTTATTTATGATAGCGATCATTAAAATTTGAAAGGTCACCGAAGCATTCAGCCGTGTTTGTACATGAATGTAGTGACCAAACTATGCAGTGTGTCTCTGAGAAATTTAGCCCGAAGGTTTAACATCTAATAACTTTTCATACAGTGATTTGTTTTTAGCGGTTTTTATACCATTAGAAAGAGCATTTTGTTGACCTTCTGGAGATATAATAATTAGACATTGAAAATTTATATTTTCCGAGTTATAACAGTCTTTTGGCATCTAACGCATCACTACTTTCTTAATGATCGATTAACACCTTCTTTAATGAGTCTATGTGTCTTTGTTTTTGAACATGAATCTACAGTGTGTATCAAAATGTCTTATCCACGAACTTTCAAGGCGTATTTCTCATTACATGTGTGATAAAGTATTGTGAATTTTATATCACAAGAAAGAGCTTTTTATGCTCTATCTATTAATATAAAATGTTTGCCAAAATATTTGTTCTTCGAAAAGATATGGAAGGAAAACTCAAGGATTTGATTCATTAAATTCTTAAAAGTCAATTAACTGACATGCTAACGACCTTTTAATGAAATAATTATCTTTTGTTCTGCTGATGAAACCTTTAGAAAGTTTTAAATACAGCTTTGCGTATTAATTTCCCATAACAACTAATCTTAAAAATTTCAAATAAAAATTTTTTACTGGGTGATGATTTTTAATTTTTTTTATTGTGTTTACAAATGGCCTTCATTGTAAAATGAGTTAATTGACTTTTAAGAATTTAATGAACCAAATCGTTGAGTTTTTCTTCAATATCTTCTCGAAGAACAAATATTTTATCAAACATTTTATATCAATGGGTAGGGGATGAAAAGCTCGTTTTTGTGATATAAAATTCAAAATATTTTATCAGACATGCAATGAAATATACGCCTTGAAAATTAGTGGATAAGACATTTTGATACACACTGTATTCAAATAATAATGAAACTTTGATTTTCAACTGGGAATAAAAATTATGTGTTAAATAAATATAAAATTTCTTTGTTAAAATGACTTTTAGTTTTATTGCTTACATTTGTAACATTTTGTAGTTTTTATTGTAAGAATGTGTTAATCGATCATTATAGTTTAAATGATCCGTTACCTCTAGAAAATCCCTTTTAACTTCTTAACCATACATAAATACAAAGTTTTTTTGAATAGACGAGTTTCCAATGTTAATTACACTTTTATACCTTGTACATACTAAAAATCAAATACAATGTACGAAAATAGATAGGAAGTGCTAATGTGTATTGAAACTTTCTAATGTCGATTGTCTTTAAGGGGACTCCAGGGAACCAAATAAAGTGACAACATTTTGAAGTGTATAAAGAGACTTTTATTTCCTGTGAGGCTGCGTGCGCATACTCACAGGAAAATGACTTGATTAATGATATTCTATGTTGCAATATACCGTAATTATCGAGCAAAGAACACTGGTGTTTATAAACATTACGTCACTAAGAAACTCATCTATTATAAGATAGTTTACAGAATTATCTTTCTTATGGTGTTTGAATCGCTAAAAACTGACAAGTGTATAAAAAGTTATTACTTGTTGAAGTTTCGGGCTAAATTTCTCAGAGACACACTGTACTCTAGAAGTTCGTAAGTGCTTTGAATCTTGTCACACTACGACTTGAAGCACTTAGGCTTAATAATGTTTCACAAAAAAAGTAACAGATTATTTCAGTAAAAAGTTGTAACATGATTGTAGATTGTACTGATACAAGATACATCATGTATTTACTTGTGTTTATTTTGGTCATGAATCATTCTTTATGCCCCTCCCAACTCTCCCGACCAACCTTTTTGAGAAAAAAAGTATATTTATATAAAACCTCCATACATCGGTCACCTCTAATGCAATGGCCACTAAGCTGGGTCCCCCAAAGTGGCCGCCATTAGAGGTTCCACTGTATCCGATATTTTCTTTGGAAGATCTTTGATCATGAAATCACGTGTTTTATCTTCCTTAAAGATTATGAATTATCATAAGGTTGAAAAAAAGTGTGTCAGGAGTTTTCTTTTGAAATTATCTCTACTTTGCTTGAGCACTTTGTTAATTATAAACAGCTGGTTGTTCTCACCGTTTTCCAATTACTCTATTTCTACTGACATCAGCATAGTGCAACCCTCAGCTCAACATATAATAGTTCATTATCTTTAACTGATTAAGAAAATGTTCATATGAACGTTTTTGCAGGAACATTGTGGAATATTAATTTCCAATAATAAAACGGATCAACAATGTAGCTATCAATTTGAGACAATATATTTCGAAAATTATTTTCATCATTAGTAATAAAGTAAAAGCAGTTAAAACCGTTTAAAAAATAATGCAACTAACATGCAACTAATAGTACAGCAAAGAGATTTTATTTTATAGGGCAAATACCCCCATGACAAGACCTTTAGTTTTCATTATTCATTGAGAACTTGTTGAAAGTACCAAAAATACAAAAGCACCAGTAAAGCAGTGAATGCTCACAACTGTGATGTATGATGTTGATAGAGCTGATGAAGAAGATGATAGAGCAGTGACGAATAATTAGAAGTGAGATTGCAAAATGCGACGTTACATTGGTTATTCATATTTTTAGAATGCTGGTCAAAGACTTCTGAATTTCTTATCTTTAAATTTTTAGGTCGTTATTTACAACATTCGAGTTATTACTGTAGACTCTCTATAATTCGCATTACAGTTGAGTCCAGCTATCTCCACCTCTCAATGGAGCGGATAAAAAGTTCGAGATAGCACGACTACGAGATAACGAGATTTCTACCAGGTTGTAAATGCTGACGGAACCAAGATGTTCGAGGTAACGCGAAGTTCGAGATCAACTGTAACCCTAATCCTAACATTAACCTTAACTCTCCATAATTCTAGCGAATTTTTACTCACCTTGAAAGTTCGAATTTTAGAGAGTCTACTGTTGTGCTGTTCAAGTAAGCGTTAATTGATTGATCTATGATTTCATGTCTAAAATCTGCTTTACCTCTCCAAAATAATTTCCTTTGAATAAAAAAAGTCATATATTTGAAAAGAGAAAAAAAAATTGCTTTCCTTTGGTGTAAGAACCACAAGACACTGTTTAAATCATCGGCTGGAAAAGGATTTAAAAACCACAAATAGTAAGTGAATAGAAAAATAATTACGTTTCCTCAAAGTTTGGGGACGAAGTTTTTTTGTGGACACTGAAGAACTCCGAGCTATATGTTTCCCATGATGTCATCCCCAAAATAATTAAAATGGATACACCAGTAGGTTGTCTTCTTCTGTGTCGTGAACGTAAATCATTGCACAACGCGAAATCAAATTTTCCCTGGTGATGCTGGTGGTGGCATTTAGCTACAATTTTCACAGATTTTCTGGATTTAGTTGGTAAACGTTTTCATAGTCTTCAGCAAGACAGTAGTTGGGTTTTCTTGCTTACAGTTTTGAAATGGGGTGGTTTTTGAAATTCCCAAAGAGTAGTCAAGGGGTTTAAGTACATTTCCTTCATTCTCAAATATTATGTTGATAATAGCATTTGATAGTGACTTATATGGCTGTACTGAAGGTTGTTTCGTCGCAAACTTTTTTGCGTATTGTCTTTTCGTTGTGGTTAGGCGATGTGATTACTTCTTATATGATTGCAATGGGAGATAAAAATAAAGAAGAATTGATAGTAAATAAAAACTCAAAATCTAATTATAAAAAAGTCCTTACGAACTGTGCTCGTAATTTTATGATTTTCTACAAAAAGAAGCAATAAAATCGTAAACTTAACACGTATTTTATTTTAGAAGAAATCAGCTATCAGATAATGAGCTATCATAATGTCGTGAAAAAATTGTGCTCCCACGAGGGAGCCATAAAGTACAACTACCAAGTGAAAAGAACTATTCAATCACACAAGCGAATGTTCATGAAAAGATATTTCATGAAAAGTTACTTTGATTGAAGTTTCTCTTATAAATAGGTTTCTTATTATACAGTGTGTTTCATAATGTTGGAAACGGAAATTTTAAAGCTGTTTTTTTAAATGAATATACCGACTTCAAAATAATTTTTACATCGATGGAAAGCTATTTTCAAGTTCTTTCCGCTATTTTGAAATTCGGTATATTCATTTAAAATAACAGCTTACAATTTCCGTTTCCAACATTATGAAACACACTGTATTTTAAAAAATACTTGTATAAACTTATAAGACTTATCACAATACGTTTTTACAACAAAACAAACCAGTGATACCAGAAAACTAAAAACCAAAAACTGAAACAAGTTAGTTAGTTGTGTGACTAAAAATTGCACCACAAAGTATTTATTTGAACATCAAACACACAATTTGACTTTTCAAATCTTCCCAATACAAATAATAACTACATATTTTTTATCTGGCTTTCAAATAAAACGGACCAGTTTGTTCTGCTTGTTTGACCTGTTTCGAATCATTTTATGTTAATTAGAAAGTCAGAAAGATTCGATCAAAGAATGGAGTAATAATAACGTTTTGTAAGACGCCTCTTGGAAAGCAGAGATTTAAATGGCATTTGTTTTGATTAAAAATCCAATCTTTTTTAAAGGTAGGGCATAAGCCCGATTCACACCACATAGGGGCAAGTGAAGTATGTACGAATGCAGTCTTACCTCGAAAGTGAACGTGTGAAGTTTTTTTGCGTCAGCGCATCCGTCATTCTTGTTCTTTACTAAACTTGTTTCATTGCTACTGCTTCACGTCTGAATGAGGCATTAATTCTAACAACAACAGGCCTTAATTTTGTTGTGTGAAAAAAAATTGTTTTGGTTAAAACCTAACCTATTTAACCTAATGAAACTTTTCCTAACATATATCGTTACAGCTTCAGGTATTTTACCTGGATTGCCGGATTGCTAATTTGCTAACTGAATTATAATGATTTTTATATGAGTTTTCCTGCAAATTCTTCCTTAACCAAACCAGAAATTTTGTTAACACCATTTTTATATTTGTTTCTTTACCTCATTGCGTCACAAACTAATTTGAGTTGGCAAGCCGTAAGAAGAACAAGAAGATAAGCAGATTTCAAAGAGCAAAATCAAAATGGGCTGAATTTGAAACTGTGTTCATAAAGCTAAGAACAAAATAAGAACAATTCAGACTACAAAATTTTAAAAAATAAGTACATATTTTCCAGTTAACATGTTTATTGAATAATCACCACGAAGAAGTGCATTTCTTTAGAAATATACACACAATTTCAGTTATAATGCTCTTCGTCATAGTGCCTTTTTGACACTTTTGCCTACTGAAGAAGGTAAGATTAGAGGTATTATTAGAGGTAGGATTGGATATCATAATTGGCCTATACCTATTTTTATGTAGCCTTTTTTTAATGTGCATATGTTAGCATAGTTCCAGTTAAATCGTCTATCGAGACTGGAACATAGCCAGCTTGGAAATGAAAACCCATTAGAAATGTCATTCAATCGAACGCCATAATGACGAATCTAACAAAGAAATTGCTAGTAAAGGAGACATGGAAGAAAAAAGTGACGAGGTAAGCGAGCCTAGTACAACAGATGATAGAATGCCGATTTTCACAAACAGACAGTTTGACAAAACATTAATGTTTAAATGAAATATAAGAGATATGTTATTCACCTCTATGACGTAATGAAACTGTTCATTTGCTTTATTTACCTTCAAATATTCCAACTGAACCACGACATAAACAGAAGTTCTTTATAAACGATAATTTACTTTCACAGCTGAAACTTGTGCATGACAAGATGATCACTGTTGTTAAAAACAAGTATTACTTTTGTAATGGATGTCATGTACACCCTCCACCGTTGATGAATAAAATAACAAATTGTACAAATGGGATCATGTGATTCTACCATACCGTACCATTCTCTCTAATAGGCGCCTGGGCGCTTATAATTTATTTATTTGGAAATTAGGGCGCGCTTATTAGAGAGGGGCGCTAATTGGAGAGGGGCACTTATAAAGTAATTTTGAAATGGTAATGCTAGCTGTGAATGAGGCATTTCTTTCTGTCATAAAAGAATGAAAACAACTGTATTTGTCATGGCAACGAATTAAGATTTTGTACTTATATTTTACATTTAGACATCACAAAGATATAATCTTCCGTTTCTATTACAGAATTTTCGTTTCTTGTTTCGCTTATTAAGTTCTGAGTTAATGTTAAGTCAATCTTATAAGCGCCCAGGCGCGCTTATAGAAATAATTTTAATTGTCGTAATCGCTAATCGTCAGGTCTGAACACTCTCAAGTATCTCAAAATACCTATCTCAAAATTGTTTCAAACACACGATACTTCTTTCCCTTGTTAAGTTTGAACTTCTTTGAGGAATTTGAAGCACGTGCTTTCACGATCTTAAAACAATAGAATTGACGTAAAATTCAATAGATTTTTACATACAATAGAGCGACTACGACGATAAAATGTCAACATTTTTGGATATTTTGTCGTCGTAGACGCCAGGCGTCTATGAGGATTACAAAAGTGTTCACATTAGACGATTACGACGACTACGACGATTACACTAAGTTTTAATTGATCTGAACCAGGTCTTAAGAACAAACAGCATAACATATTTTATTCTAGTTAATGCGATTTGTTTAGAAATCAGCACAAGACAAAACAACAGACAAAAATCACGAGTTTTCAGACTGATAAATTTAGTTTCTATGATTTAATTGAGGTTAACTTTTATTCAAGATAGCATGTCAAGAATTTTTTTTGATTTTTTTTTAATTTCATTATAAATAAAACAGCGTTACATTTTCAAATGAAAATCTTTTTAATTTCATTGTTTCATTCTGTAAGCATTCTGTTCAGATAACGTATATTGATAACATGCTTTCTATTCGTTTGTTTCTTTACTTACAGTCACAGTAACAAAGAAGTTGACAATCTAACTGTTAGAAATTCTTTAACTATGGAACGGCAGGTTCCCTTATTGAATGCACAAATTATATATGTTAATGCGTATTTCAACAAAATGCATAAAAGAAAGATTTCTCGAATTTCGGTTTTAAATATCGTGTTAATACCTTGCTATCAAGTTTTACCTCTTTTCTATACATTTTTTAAATTTTTTTTTATTTATTTTCGTTTACATTCTATTGTTTCTTTAGTACTTAGTAATATATTTACTTATTATTTCCATTCACAATTGGATAACAGGGGCGGACGCAGAAATATTTTGTAGGTACAGCTCAACTTTTCGGATTCCAATAAGCATTCCGATTCCCGATTTTTATTCGGGACAACCCGATTTCCGGAAAAATGCCGTCCGAAAATGCGTGATCATTTTAACAGACGAGTTCTGTCGCAGTTAGTCACGGTGAACCCCAGACACCAAAATTACCTTTCACTAAGCATTGCAACCACAGAGCCATAAGGATAGAAGCCAAAATTTAAGACTTTATTCGATATTAGCACAACAAAAGTAAATACAACATAATATAAAATGACAACGTCTTTTATGTACAAAGTCATAAAACTAAAGTCTGTTTAAAAATAGTGTGCACACTTTTAAGATTTGCTTGTCATTTGCTCAATACTGAACCAATTTTAACAAATTTGGTATCGTTGGATAGACATTAAAAGGCACAATATTATACAGAAATAAAAAAACCTTATAAAGAAAAATAAAATGAAGAAAACAGAAGATGAAAAAAAACAAACTTTTTATACTAAAGTCATATGCATTTGATTTTTATATCATTGGAAACCTTACTCTTTGGCGATTTCAAAAATATATATATTTAACGCAAAATGAAATTTTGGCAGTTTTGTTGATTTTTGAAAGACGGGGGAAATATCTGAAAACACAGTAATTATACTTGTACTTAAGCAAGAACATTAACACATTTTGTATGGTGTGAAAGTAATAAACAAATCACATCAATCAAATCAAAGTCTAGATTACGCTATAACAACATTACATTACATTTTCATACATTTTAAACGTACACGCTTTTTTTAATAAACAGCACTTTTATAAGCAACACTAGGCTGAAATCGGCTGTAAAATAAGCAAAACCTAAGTAACAGAAATGTGATGGTTTTGAATAATGTATAACTAAATCCACTATAAAATTATTTATAAAGTAACTCCCGGTTCACAGAATTTCAACAAGGAAATGTTTCCTTTAAATATTTATCCTTGATCTTTAGCATAGTCACAAGAAAAATAGTCTGGAAGATGCGGCCCTAAACGACCGATTTGCAGCATGAACCTCAAATTGATACGGCCCGTACAATTATGGTGCAAAACAAGAAGGATGAGTAGCAGCAAGACAGGAAGATTTCTTTTCTGGAGATGCTCCTTGATGCAATTTTTACTTGTAAACATTTCAAGAAAGGTTTTCCTGGTAGAACATGTTCTAACTCCTGGTTTAATTTCCAAACATGATAAATTCTACGTCCTCTAAAATTGCAGAAAAAATGCTTCACACGATTTTGAAAGGAAAATCATGGAAAAAACTGGTCGAAGAGAGTTGTTATCCTGACCTACAGTTAATAAAATGTGATGTTGTTTGGCTTTATACTTTCAAAGATCATCATGGAGATGCTGATAAGTTTTATTCAAAAATTTATACATGTGCATCGAACAAGACTGAAGATTTGTTTCAAGGGATCAGTAAGAAGTGTTCTGTAGTTGTGGGCTTTTAAATTGTAAATCATATTTTGGCTCACTTAACTGATGTTAGAAGCTTTCAAGAAGAATTTTAACTGCAAAGATACTGAAAGATTTTCAATTATTGCTTATTTGAATGGATATATATTTGGGAATATATATCAATGAATACGTTTCAAGAAAGCTTAATAATCGACATTGTTTATCAGTTCTCTTGCTGGAAAATTTGACGATATCACTGCATGTTCTGGAGCACAAACTGGTTGACGTTCATGATTAAAATGGATTTTGGAATGTACCTCCTAATATATTTTTACTGCTGTTGACAACAAGGAAAGCACTTGGTGAAAGATTTCTACATCCTTGACTTATTTCTAAAATAAGGACCAGAGATGACCACGTTATGAAGAAAGAACCTTCAATGAATTTACTTGAAAATTTGCTCATGCTGTACATTTGCACAAGAACCTTTTCTTTTAAGAAAGATAAACAACAGCCTCAACAGTCAGATGAAATCTGACAAAACTAGAACGAAATTGCTGCGGACTTATATTGAAACGAAATCATTGAACTTGGATATTCAAGGACACTGAAGCAGCCTCTGAAAACAGCTTATTTTATAGCTATATACATATCATAAAAGCATTAATTGGATACACTTTCATGTAAGACCCTGTGTTTTCATTGTTCTCATCCCCTACACCCCTCAAAAGTCTGTTTTAGTGGTTAAATTAAACCTATATCTCAACCTATGTGCCATATTACTGAGAGATAATAAAAATGGCTGAGATAAAAGTTTCTCTAGGCAGAAGTACTCCCAAAGTGTTTTTTTTAACGTAATTATCTCCATCATGACTAGCTTGTCTTAAAACCAAAACATTCCAAAACAAATAAAGAAATTGCATCTACAAAAGACATAGCAGTTTGGATTCTAGCTTTGCTATCAATAAAGTTCCTTGTGAACAGAATAATTTATGGATTTAAGGTATTTATTTGCTTTAAGTATTTCAATTAGTTTCTGATGAAGATGGGGAAGGGAGGAAAATGCACTTTCTTACACTCAAAGTAATTTTCAAGTGTGCTGACTCCTGCAAATTGTCGCCAATTATTCTACCCCTCCCTACCTATTATTAATATCTATTGCAACGTCCAATCTCCCATTATTGCACCCCTCTTATTATTGAGGACTTCAGAGTACATATCGTATAGATACCAAATATTTGACGAATTCAATCACTGAATGCATGCTGATTCTGATCCCTTTTTTAGATTTGCTTGGATATAAACATGTTAGAAAATAGACATAAAAAATGGCTTTGACCTATGGACACATTCAATGTTATTACGTATGTCATAACATCAACAAACAAATTGCAACTGTGCCTAATGCATCTAATAGACCACAACCTCGAAGAACTTGACTCACTAACTAAAAACTTTGGTGCTACCTTGACATTTATGACTGAGTAATATGAGAACTTGATGTGGTTGTGCAATAATTTTGACTGGTAGGTTTAAAGTAGGGATATATCCTGAAATCAAAGTTACATATGAGGAAACAGGAAGAAATTGGCTTATCATAGATATATACTTTGTAAAGGAATACATTTTTGTTAGATATTTTTTAAAAAATTTTGTAACAATTTTATTCAAAAGACTTTGTAAGTAATAAATGACACTTGTGAATCAAATTATAGAAAATGATAAAATTCTATAAAAGTATATTGCAGAAAGCTTTTCGTAAAATTTTATAAGTAGAGCACCTAAACAAATACGAGAATGATCAATGGATAATGGTCATTATCTTTGTATTTGTAGAAATAGAGTTACCTGATTATCTAAGGGCCTTGTCTAGAAATTGGCTGTTATATATAAGAAGTTTAATAAATATATATAATAAGTTTAATATAATAAATTTTTCAGTTTAATATTTTTTATCAGACGAAGATTTCTTTGCAATAGAATTTCATAATTTTATTTATTTTAATTTCATTTATTACTTACATTGTTGAAATAGCATATTTTGTAACAAGAGACTTTATAAACACAATATATTGTATACATATACTTCTAGCTGTAGCTGGCTATATGCATAAAAATAGTAAAGAAAATTTCATATGATAGAACCTACTCCCCTTCCCAATTGTTGTTCTTCGAAATAACATTCACATAACATATTGTGTATATTCATTTTCTTAATTTGCTCGAGGGTTATCAACGAACCATCCTGTCTCTCTGTGTCACAACATCCACCCATTTCGATCGCTAATTCTCGCTATACTCTTCGTCTCCTCGAGGAAGACGAAATATAGGGATACCTTGAGTTTATTTAACAGCCAAAAATGGTGAAACTTGCCCCTGGAAGACCAGAGAAAGTGAAAAATAATTCAAAAAATCTAAAGCTTCCAGCCTGATTTAAAGATTTTTTGCACCATAAAAAAGCATGGGTTCTAGTTTTTCACGGAACCCGACTTATTCATAAGAAACGGCCCGAAAACGGCCCTGATTCCAGACTAGTTTTTTTCTTGTGACTATGTCTTTAGCAAATGCTGTTAACAACAAATGATGATCACTGTAAAATGCAGAGTTGAGCTGTGAAGTATTAATGATGTAAGAGTTCCTAACAAACTTACTGAGGAATTATTTCCAAATAAAGCCAGCAAAACATATAGCTATACAAACAGTCATCACACCAAAAGATCTCAAGATAATGTAATAATTTTTAAAAATCCAAGTTAACGTAATGTATATAAGTAGCAAACTCTGTAGTTTTTTTATCACGATCAGTGTATCATGTTTAAAATACATTAAGTTTTTAAAGTATATAATCAAGACAACATCAACAACTCGGAAATTCTAAAGTTCAGAGTTCAGCAAGGGAAAAGATATAAAAATCATGAAATTATGTTCTTTTTCCATAAATATGTGTGAACAAATTATATTGAATCTAAACTCACATTCATCTTTGTTTATTTGTTCTTCATTTAAAATAAACAAATTAATAATTAAAACAAAACAAACAAAACTGAAGATTTGATACTGATGATTGTACTGATGATGGCGTAAGCCGAAAAGCTTCTACTTAAAAATATATTAACATTTATCAATAACAAATATGGCGAATTTTTACTCAATGAAGATTTATAAAATACAAAGTTTTAATAAGGGGAAAACATAAACTTACTTTGCATCCATCACGATGTTTTCTTTCATCTTCTGCAAGGTATTTCTCAGCTCTAAAGTCCCTTCTCGTTTGGAGAAATAGAAACGTCTTGGAGAACAATGATTCTCTGACGTGGTAAAATCATATCAAAAAAGAGGTTTCACGCACGTGTATGGTATGGGAAAATTGATATACTAAGAATATCAAATGATATACTTGGTATATCAAATGATATACTAAGAATATCAAAATGTGTGAAGTAATATACTTAGTATATCAAGTGATATACCAAGTATATCATTTGATATTCTTAGTATATCGACGACCGAAAGTCCTAAAGGCTTACACTTTAGGCTAAAACCTATTATCGTTCTACGTACTTTAGGCACGAGAGCTGTATTGTTCAAACGACGGAAGAACGAAAGAATTACTGCTAAGCTACGATTAGGGCTATGGGTGTCGAACTACCGTAGAATCAGGACTCGAGCTGGATCTTTGAGCTTTATCGATACAGCTCAAAACTGTTAGTTATAACTAGTATCATCAGAAGGGGCCGTTTTTTGAGCTGTAAGGAAGAACAACGAGGCGGTGGGGTTTGCAGTTATAGCTTACCTAAAATTTGCGAGTCAAATGGGGCGCCAACAAATAATGCATTAATCCATGAAAAATGCATTGAACAGATTTTTGAGTAGTGACGGCGTCGCGTCGCGTGATAATGACGACGTAAAAAATCGACGAAAAGAACAGGAGAACGGCCGTAACTCATTTAGTAACCATTCTCTTGACGAAATTTTACTACAGCTTGAGCCGCTGAGCTGTACCCTGCGTCCACCCCTGGATAATGAAAATCTTTAAAAGGAGCCGATACTTCGTAGATTCTCTGTAGAAGTCGAAAAATGTATGAACGTGTTGCGGTAAATCTCGTTTTTTCCAATGTACTTATACTATCTCTATGGCAACCATTATTCTTGACGAAAATCAATAAGCCTAACAGTTTTTTTGTGTTATAAACGTTCACCATAATTTCAAAGTAAGTAAAACAAAAATTTTTAAAAAATTGTAAAAAGCTTTTCGGCTTACGCCATCATCAGTTACATCAGTTACAGTTTTTTTTACAAGTCAAAAATTAACAACAATGCAATGTTGTAATTACTTGCTTTGAGATGACTCTATACAGTATGAGTCTTAAAAACTTAACGCTCTGTTGAATGGAAGGAATTCTCGATTTCCAGTTGGCAGACATGTTTTCAATTTGCAATTCTTATGTCATTGGAAAGCTGGCAAAATTTTCTATCCAATGGTGTAAAAACTATTGTCATAATCCGGTTATTTCAGTTTAATATCTAATTTGAATTTTGTGTAACAGTTTTTGAGACTCATATGTATAGCTGAAACTGTATTTATTGTTCTATTGAGTGATTTTTGATGATTTGATTGCATTGAATTATGGTAGTTGTAGTATGTGTTCTGAAGAAAACTGAATTATGGGAACGACGAATTGTATTGCTGTTAATTCATATTGACACTCCCTTGACTCGCTTAAAGTTTGCTCAAAGTTTCAAAGTTTCTGAAATAAATGGAAGATGACTTTTCAAATCCAGTGTTTGACTCTGCCAAGAATAGACTCCTTGAAACATTCAAGGAAATGTCAAAGCCTCGAGCGACTGCTCCGGAACAAACATTGTATACATGCCATTGCTGTGGGAGCAGGAACATTCTTTCAATAGCAAAACAAATCAGGTCATGTGATGAGGGAACATCAGTGTTCAATGAATGCAACTGCCATAACAAGTGGAGGGATGGATAATGAGTTAGGGAATTCCCCTGACTGATGTCTCAGTTCTGTCCACTCGTAAAAATTTTCAAAGTTGAATAGCAACATTGTAATAAAGGATGCCGAATAACCATGCTGCTTCTGCTTCTGCTTCCAAGGGTGACATCGATACTGTGAAACTGTGTAAGGAGTGGGGTGTGACAGAGTTTAACGAAACAATGATAGTAGCAGCTTACAAGGGTCACGCCGAGATCATCAAACTGTGCAAGGAGTGGGGAGCGACTGATTTTGACATGGCAATGGAGTCAGCAGCTCAACATGGTCACGCCGAAATCGTTAAACTCTGCTAGAAGTGGGGTGCAAACTGTTTCAACTCAACAATGCTAGTAGCAGGTAGAAAGGGTCACATTGAGATACTTAAACTGTGCAAGGAGTGGGGCGCGATCGAGTTTGACTTGACAATGATAGTAGCAGCTTCTAATGGTCACATTGAGATTATCAAACTGTGCAAGGAGTGGGGAGCGACTGATTTTGAGTTGACAATGATAGTAGCAGCAGATGAGGGGCACTTTAAGATTGTAGCAGTTGTGGAAGTTGTGGGATTTGTACTATGATGAAGAGGATAAGACATTTTTAGGTGCCTATCTTCAATAAATATACAAACTACTTATTGAAAAACCTTGCAATTCCAAGGAAACTCACATAGTATGTAAACATAAGCGTGTTTCGAATTCTTCAAATGTTGGAAGTCGTCACGCCAGTCGTCTTTAGAGATGACATTGGTTTCCTCACAGATAAACTTAGCGTCGCTGAACTGCTTAGGATACCAAGTGAATAGCATCTTTGCCTGTCGCCTGATGTTCTTTGGAATAGCTGTGTAGACTTGGGTGAGAAGCCATAGACTATGTTTTTGATGACGTCCTGTGGTAGTTAGATCAAGAAGTGAGCTTCTCTTCTTATCGAGTATCACATCAGCTATAGAATCATCGATGATGAACAATGTCTCCTGCCCCACGAAGAGCTCGGTGAATTCCTTGATCCAATATAATAAGTTCTGTTGTGGTGTAGGTTCGATCAGAAAAACATCATCATCTTCTCAGAGAATCGTACAGGCTTTATAGGTTGTATTCCATCTAAGGGAAGGATAGAGAATGACAATATAGTCAAAGTGGTGCTTGAACTGATTCTGTAGTAAGCATAGAACCAGTTCCGTCTTGCCACAGCCTGTCGGTCCTGAAAAAATTGCGGTACAAGGATCTTTAACAAGGTCCATTTCTTTTAGTAGCGGACACGGTGGAAGCGTGCATTCGCAAAGTTAACCTGTCCATCTTGTAGCACAAAGAGGTAACATTGAATGGCCCCCGCACCATCAGCTTTTTTGGTGATCCGCAGACACCATCTGAAGTGTTTTTGAGGCTCTTCCCTGCACCATGTAGAGTGTTGTCAGCAACACTTCGAAAGTCGATAAAAAGACAGTAATTAGAATCAAAGAATTTAGAAGGACTAATGGCCGGCAGCAGCTTGTCGGAAGTGAAATATTTCCGTGCCGGGGCATACATTTCTTCTGGAAGTAAACCATGTGTATAGAGCTGATTAGGCTATCCTTCGATGGTAATATTTACCTTGCTGATTTTCGGGTTGTAGTAATGGGTGTTATCCATAGCATATGCTTTTCGTTTGTCTGGATCAAGAAAGAATAAAACAAGAGCTTTTAAACTCTTACTGGGTACGTTTACCTGTATATTCCAGGCGGTATCTTTCTTGTCCAAAGAGATTATTCTATGCTGTAAAACACGCGTGTAGGGTAGTTGTTTATTAGCAATTTCATTGTAGACTTTTAGTTTGAACTCAGAGTCTTCTACCTTGTCGAATTCTAGAGCAATGTTGGAGATAGTGTAGGTGCCGTCAGGATCTTTCTTTGAAGCACCTGATCTTGATCCTGCATCTTTGATGACCTTTCCGTACTCTGCAAATTTTATTGTGAAGGTTAAGCGATCATCAAGCTGTACATAGGGGAGATGTTTGACGAGTTCAAAAAATTCCCATAGAGGAATGGCAAAACGGTTACCATAGACAGCTGCCAGGGCGGACTTACTCGTTGAAGTACTCGTTAAACCCGGTGTGACTCTGAGCTTGTTCACATCATCTTCCGGATCTATTCTCTTTTGGATACGTTCCACTTGCATTTCCTCAGGTAGCCATCTGTCCTTGAAAATTTCCATCACATCCACACTTTGAATGTCTTGGATGATATTTCCTTTTTAACTGATAATCAACTGTTCGATCAACGCCTTTCCCAAATTGTTGACGATGTAGCGTCCTGTATCGGTGGAGTCTAGCTTAATGTCAAACGTGAGCTTGAGCGATTCTGATAGAATGACATCATTAGCACCTAGAATCGGCAGCCTCACATGTAGCGTTTGATTCTGGTCAATGGTACTTGGTGTATGCGAGATCTTGACATGCTGACGCGGTGCGTTGAAGGCAAAGCGAGCCATATATTCCTTATAGGGGTTTGCAATACCATACATGTTTATTATAAGAGAAATGGCCTTTAATCCATTTGAAACACCTTACTGTAAACTTGAAAATGTAGCAGATACATCGTTTACATCTGACACTATATCGTTTATATCTGACACTACACCACTTATATCTAACACAGCCGATTCTTCTGAGATACCAAGCACATTAAAAGCACAGGGAACAGAAATTAAAAGACAGACAATAAAAAGTTTATATAAGTATCTCGGTATAGAAGGAAATCCTAATTTGGCTTTGGATCCGTTTCGACTATCATCAACGGATACACCGGGTATTATGGAAGTTGAATTTTATAAGAATGGGAAATGGGAGCGATTAACCAAAAAAAGAGGAGGATTTTTAGCTCTAGATACTATTAAAGGAATCCTAGGTGGTAAGTATGCTATAAAAAACCTGCCAGGTGTTGATAGTACACCAGAGTGGATGGGTAAGGAAAGACGTAAACTAGCGAAACAAATGGGAAATGAAAATATTGAAATGGGTAGCTTAGATAACAGGAAAGCCATCGACAGAGGCTCAGCAAAACTAGGTGAACTCGATAATCAAATAGCAAAAGAAGAACGTAAACTAGGTGAAACAAGCAATCCTGAAGTGCAAGAAGAGATTAAGCAACGACTCTCCAATTTGAAAGTGGAGCGTGCAAGTCAATGGTCGCGCATCAAAGAGACGGTGTTCAAAGTACTCGACAAGAATAGAACACTAGGGGAGAAACTTCGTATCCTCTTTCGAGAGCAAGGGATCACAATCGTTTCAATCTTAACAGCGTTTTCGCTGGTAATATCAACGATAGTAACCTCTCTCACAGGTGGTGGTGCTCCTACTCGAGGAAGTCCTCCTCCTACTGCTTCTGTAAGAGCTGGTGTGCAGCAATGGGTGAAGAAGCAGCTCGAAGCACTTGGACGCTTTCTTGGAAAACTTGCAAGTAAACTTGGAGCTGCATTGCCGGGGATCATCGGAAGTGTTGTAAGCTGGCTCTTAAACTTTCTGAAGAAAGGTGTCATAACTCTAGCGAGCAATGCATGGCTAGTCGTAGTTTTGGGGGTTTGTCTGATAGGCAACTGGCTACGGTTTGAAATACAATAGAAGCGCAATTATTCCACCACCTACCCACATGAGAGCCTGCTTTTCTTCTTTGTGTTGCTTAGCCGCGGAAGACGTTGAAACTTGCTTAACGAGAGATGTTTGAGGATGACGAGGAGGTTGTGAAGAAACCATTCTGCGACCCTGAAATCTTCCCAAGGAGCGTTGTTTAGGTGGTAGTTTACCGATGTGCACCGCAACGTTAAGCTTTGTCGAAAAATTAGAGACGTTGTCGAGATTTCCAAGCTTTAAATCGCTGGGTATCAGGTATGTACCGACCGCAACGCCAAAATCAGGTTCCGATCTAGCGTAACTTAAGGCTTTCTGGAACTTACCAATCTCTTCCGCTAAAAAGGTGTCTTTCAGGATCGCTTGTTCTACGGCCGTCATAAAGATCCTTTGCGCATCCAAGGCACGTCCGGTATCACCCGCTATTACAGAACTTGAACTCGCCTGACTTTCTAAAAGCATTCGCGCGTACATCCGCGTACTCTGCGACAGGCGTTGTATGCCAGCTCTACTTAAGCCGGTCTCAACATCGTTTTGAACGTAGAATTCCCAACTCTTACCAATTCTTCGCATGCGAGCTAGGTATCGCCAGAAGAACTTGTCAGCTGGTATGTCAAACTCTGCAGAGAGTGTCTTGAACGCACTTGAATTGTATTTGTTATCTCGCGGGTTGAAGCTTCTTTCACTTGGTAGAGCAATTCCAAGTTGCTTCAAAATGAGACGTATCTGGAAATAGACGTGAAAGCGGTAGATGCTCGCAATCATACGGTTCTCATGGTGTAGATGTTGCGTGGATATGCCGCAGCCAGTCGTGGCTAATCAGGTAGTAAAAGATAACTGTGCTGGGTACATGCGATATCGAGCCATTCGTCATTCTCCATGGGTACGAAGGGAATGAGAAAATATCGCGAAACTTAGCGATGAAGAAGTGCCCCTGTTGATCCACAACGATCCTTTGCTCTTAGAGTTCCTTAGCAGCTAAGAGCGTACTGGGTTGCCCAAATTTTGATATATACTTTATCCTGTAGCTCATTTCTCTTATGATAAATGCAGCAACAGCAGCGTGAAATATATCTGAACGTCACTCATCTTGGGGAAACCAAGTTACCAACAGAGTTAAAAGAAGGCACGGAGATTGGGATAAAAGAAGAAGTGTTATACGTGGGGTGGCTCAACGTAGTTCAACACGCTAGATTTACCATTGATCAAGTATCAAAGAAAGACCCCGTCGAATCAAGGTTCCCCCTGCATATAGACTTTCTGCCTGGATTATATACGTCAAAGAGTATTCGTTCAAGAATAAATGCAAGATCACTTGGATGCGCAAATCTCGATCCAAGAGAGGATGGTAAGCTTCACTTATCAATACAAAAAGGGTTTACTTTAGAGATAACTGAAAACTAAAAGGGGAACTTTTAGGATTAGATAAGAAGAAGTATACTCAAGGTGAATATAGATCGGTGCCAAACTTCTGTACGTTCAAGCCTATGCGGCTGTATTGTGAGGAATTCAAAAACAGCTATATTCTGCTAAACAATGCAATTACGAAAATCGTACACATTTTTAGACTTCAGAAGCCAGAGTACGAGTATGGCGACATCATGTCGTATCACTATGAACGCCCTATGTTCACCAACAAATTGAGGTCCTCAACGCGAACGTTGAATTTTTACGTCACCGACGATCAGGGCAGGAGAGTTGATTTACAAGCTATCAATATGCTCTTTGTCTTCAAATAAACAGATGGCTATGTACGACGTGAATACGGAGAAGCTATATCCTGTTTTATCAGACCCTGAGGAGGGTAGATACGTACAAAACTTCAGAGTTCAAACGGTTAAGGAGACGGAAGCAGACCTATCTCGGGAACTAGAATACCAAACATTTTTAGAGCGCAAATTTTCATACTACTCAACAGTTGCGAAATATATATCTTACTTTCTGATCGCGGTGAATGTTGTACTCTCTGGCGGTGAGATTACATGCTTGGTATCAGGAATGGATTCTTCGATAAGCATCGCTCTGTGTGTGACAGCTCTCGTTGTGGGTCTAATAACGATAGTTATTCAAAAAAGTGGCTCTATTTTCGATGTAAAAAGACAGAAAAATCATGATATCGCATGGGCTGCACAAACCGCTTTAGACAGCCTGCGCATGCTTACATTAAAAGTCTACGAAGACGGTACCATCGATTATCCTGAATATACTCAAATTATATCAGAGAAATGGCGTTACGAAGATACGAAGCGAGATCTGCGAAAACGGTCTAGGAAGGTGATCAAACAGCTTTATGAACATTAAAAGGAAGAGCTTTTGGAACGTGGAAGGAAAGAAGGTCGTGAATAAATCGCTAAAAAGCTCGTGAACAGTTCAGATACCCCGAGTGCACCTGCTATATGATGTATGAGGGACCTCCTCCTTATGTTTTGTAGCTTGGTAAAGCCACAAAACGACGTCTCCCAAGGGGTAGCAACGGTTGGGACCCCTTGGTAAAGCTACAAAACGACGACTCCCAAGGGGTACCAACGGTTGCTACCGCTCTTCAATATTCATGAGCAGTGACACCTAAGTCATATAGATAATCACGAGTTAAGTCGATCAATCTAAAGTGACACTGGAAACGTTCCACATGCCCATCCTCTTCGAATCTATTAAACGCGTGTATACCGTTAGGATTATCGATGACAACGATCTCCTCACTGCTCGGAAACTGGCCGAGTAACCATCGTCTCTTACTTGTGATTGCACGTCTCTGTATCCGTGCGACGTAGTAAGGCAAGTTTTAATGTTTATCATCTTCAGAGGTAGAGTGCTGGCGTGCAATCAGGATAACATTATCCTTGCGCAGGTCTTCTGCATGAGGAACATGTCTTTGCAGGAGTTTATCGATTGTTTGATCACGCTCTACAAGATCATTGTTGAGTAAAGCAAGAGCTGCCGTAGTTTCTTCGACTTTTTGCCGCTCTGCATCAATCAGCTTGTTAAAGCCTCTCGGGATAATCTCTTTAAGCAACCAGTTTCGGGCTAAAGCTGCAGTAGGTTTTTCACAACGCATTACGATATAGAGACCGAGCTCTAAGGAAAGAAACATATCGTGGGGGTTTCACGACCTCCCAAGGGGGTCCATCAGATGGACACCCTCTTCAAGTTCTGATCTAGTGATCTGCTCACGCTTCATAGTATCTGGAACAGATGTAATTATGTGCTTCAACCCTAAGAACCTACCGAATTGGGCCCTGTGAATGAATGGTTGGTTTTGTCCATCAAAAAGTACTTCAATAGTTGATAATCCAGAAAACAAAAACAAATTCATCTTTTTTTTATTTATATAAAAAAGCTTCCAACGTTGGACGTCAAGTAAGTGGAGACATTTACTTGAACTAATACTTGCTACAGCCAACCTCAAATACAACAAATATATCCTACGACCTCTCCTGTTTTAACATCAATCTCCTCAGCTTCTGGTGATGTATAAATTTGTCTTGATGCTTTCTTCGAGAGATTACAAAAAAGTCTATTCAGTGCACAATCTTGACACTGGGGGAACTCTGTCTGCACTCCTATAGAGCGCTGGTTCCGCTTGTACCTTATTCCTCCACCCAAAACCTTCCTAAGTTCATTTAGGTTCATCATAGAATAGCCTCGAAGACCATCTTCTTTCGCTTTCAACCTTAATTGTTTCAGTGTATCCATTTTCTTTTCAAAGTTAGAACATTAACTTTGAAGTCTCTACTCATCGTCATCACTGCTGGTGAGGAGGCTCTCATACATATTCATTTGATGGTACTTGCACCCTTTCAAATGGACTTGGAAGTAGTTGCTATGGGTCTGTATGTACACACTTCCAATCTTCAGCACACTAGTTGCCTTGCAGGATTGGTTATATGGTGGTTCATCATCATTAAACTTTGTTTTGATGTCACCATCCCAGACAATGAGCTTTGGGTTAATCCAGCCTGTAGTACTTATCACAGTACCTGTCAAGGTATTGAAGATAAGCTCTTGCACACGATCAGCAATCGCGCTTTAGGCATCACACCAAGCTTTATCATCGAACACGTTGAATCCCATCTTCCAGGCGGATGTCTCGTTATACCTCGATATACCTGAAGAGTGGCACTTCTGTGGGGTCTTGATCAAGAGAGGAACGATTTTAGTTGGTTCCTTCTCATAGCCGATGTAGTACCTCATGTCGCTCTTGTTTGCTACAATAGGTTCTGCTATAGTGATCTTTGACATGTCGATAGTGTAAATGTCGGTAAGTTCAGCGACACTAGAGTTAAAGTCCTTCCTTGAAACTTCGATTTGTCCAAAACGCAACATCTTTATTATATGCAACAAAGACCCCAACCTCGAAAAAAATTAATTTACCACTTTTTGACGTATTCTGGAGGTACTTCCGTATCCTCGGGAATAGCCATAAGTTCTTCACGTACAAAAGCTCTCTCCGGCCCATCTTCTAGGTAGTACAAATTACGCTGACCTGGGTATTGCAATATCTTATTAAACCGATACGTTTGCCGACTCCAGTTGTTGTCCGTCGCGCGTCGTTTTGTCTTGTCATGTTCCTCACCCGGTGCTTCAAGTAAAGTTTCTTCCTTGGGGTAAAACTCAACTTTTAACAGAACTTCCTTAAGTTTAATGGCCTTTGAGGGCTTCATTCCAGTTGTGGCAAGAACATTGTTGTTCAGTTGACTCACACTTTTCTGGTAGTGCTTTACCCATGTGATACTGATTGTCTGTGGATCTTCCAACTCCTGCGCATCTTGTATAGGGAACAGTTCCTCCGCGAGGAGTTTGTTAAAGTTTTCCATAAAGGCTTGCTTTCTATGATTATGCTTTGTTGTAGTTCTCACCACCTCGACATTGTGCTTCTGGAAGAGCTTAGCTGTTTCCGACTTGAACTCTGAGCCTTTATCTACATACAGCTTCTCAGGCCACTTTAGTGGACCCTTTTTGTAAACATCTGCAAACATCTCTGCTACATCGCTCGCCTTCTGCGTTCTCAGAGGTCTACTCGCTTTATAGCCTGAAGCAATATCGATCACATTTAAAGCGTACTTGTATGTATTCTGATAGACCTTGTTATGAGGAGGATACAAAAGATCGGCCTGGTGTATCTTGTTCACCTTGGTCACGTAAAAGTGAGGATAGTCGATATGCTTAGGCCTTGGTAGATGTATCTGCCATAAGGCTTGACGAGTTAGCCACTCCAAAACTTGTTTCCTAGTGAATCCAGCCTTCTGAAGATCTTTAATGGCTTTATTCCCTTTCCACAGATTCTCTGGCTGATAGTAGATGTCATGCAACTTTTCAGTCATTTATTACATACGGTAGAGCAGAAATCCAACAATACCTAGAGTTCCAGCGATTGCTACCAGTTCACCAGTCTTTTGAGCTTCAGAAGGGTTATAAAAATCCGTTAATTCAGGTCTAGGTGGTAAAGGTAGTACTCGTGCATACCTCGATCAAGATCAAAGATGTACGAAAAGGCGTTATTTTCTAGTCGAAGTTTGTTGTTGATAAAGTCAAGGCGTGACGCGCCCTCTCGATCCCATTCCATTTGTGCTTGTCTCGTTTTTTCGGCTGCCATAGCGCGTTCTTCTCTCTCTGCTGCTGCTTCCTCATCACCAGAGAGAGTCCTTTCTGCATAGTTTCCAAACATGAAAAGTGCTGCACTTACTGCCCCTTCTATTAAGATGCTAACCATTTATCTAAGCCGAAATCTTATCCTTGTACCACCCTTGCTTGAGTGCGTAATCATCTGACAAAATTGCCATCTCAAGGTATAGTCCAAGCTTTCTCACATCAGCTAAATCTAGCTTTGCGGATGGAGCTCCTATACTGAAAAATTTCTTTCCAGCGTACGCGTACAAGCTGGTGTAGCCTAGTAAACGTGGCGTCGGCCACATGCTATCCATGAATTCTTTCTCTATTTATATTAAGCAAAAAGATCATGTTTTTGTGCTTGCACCTTTACGTCAGTGTCAGCGGAAGGCTTAGTAGAAGATCGTGTGTAGTAGTAGACTAACAACCCCACTGCTAAAACAGCCATTGTACCAGCTCCAATCATATAGGTCTTAGTAGGCACTTGTATAGGTACTTGACTAGGTACTTGCGTAGGTACTTGCGCAGGTACTTGCGTAGGTACTTGTAACATTGTCTTTTTATTCTTTCGGTTCCACTCTGCTAACTTCTTCCCACTCGCCACTCTTCCAGGGTCCTTCGATTTTACTATCTTCTTCTCGTCGCTCATTTATTTGACGCTCTTCAGCGAGTTTTGCGCACTTATTCTAATCAAGATTGGTAAAAATGATCGCAATCAGCGCGAAAGGACCGAGAAAAGACTTGCAATTCGAGTAGATAGTAAACACTATCACATTCATAGGTGAAGTGTTAGGCATAGATGCTGCCATATAACTTGTGATGGAGCTAGTAATGAGTGGATTTCTGTTGATCTCTTCCATCAACTTCGAAACATCTCTCACACCCACCAAATTAGATATCAGAGCGTTGAAATTAGGCGTTTCTTGCTGCTGCTGTTGCGGCTCCTTGTATAGTTTTGTATAGCTTTTCGATGGTCTTGCCCTGTAACGTATTCACCCTTTCAACTGTCCAAGGTTTTTCACTTTGTACAGCTCGTATAAGTTTTCTTCCACTCGTTGCATAATTTAACAATCTCGACATGACCTTCCTCTGCTGCTACTATCATTGTCTTGTCCAAATCAGTCGCGCCCCACTCCTTACACAGTTTCACAGTATCGATGTGACCCTTTCTACCTGCTAAACACATTGCCTCGTTCAACTTAGTCGCACCCCACTCCAAACACAGTCGAACTACCTCAATGTGACCGTTTAGAGCTGTTGTTGGCATTGCGGAGTCAAAATCAGTCGCTCCACACTCTTTGCATAGTTTGATGATCTCAAAGTGACCCTTGTAAGCTGCCATTCTCATTATCGTGTTTGATTCCTTCGCACACCATTTGTTGCACAGATTCACAATCTTGGTGTCAACATTTGCATCTATTATTTCCCTCCACTTCATCAAACGTTCGATCTCCCACTTCTGCAAACTACAGATATTTTTAAAAGCTTCTTTGATTTGTTGATCCATCTCCTTTTATTATATACAACAAAAACCCCAACCATGAACTTATTATTATTGAAAACAAAACTCCCTTAGGAGAACCCTTAGGTTTTTTCCGACAGCCACATGTGATAGTAGTTTAGGTTCATGCTAACACCTTCAAGCCCTGACGTTTTGTTGAATTTCGATCGATTTGACGGTAACCTGAATGTCTCTCTGGACCAGTGAAACCTGAGAGTAATTAATCACCCAGACCAAAGTCCACCCAAACCGCGATATATCCAACGCAACTGCGGGGAAGTGTGCACTCATGCAAGTTTTTCAACCAGGACATGAGAGACCGAATGGGGATCGAACTAGCGATCTCATGATAACAAGTTTTACGCTGTAACCACCACACTACACATCACATTAATAAAATATGATTTCAGCTCATTTATGTTAGCTTAAAATCACTCAAGCGTATGATTTCATGAGAAAAAACTTCTCATGAATTACTCACTATTCAACATGATTTTTATGAATTTATGAATCCTCGAGCATGCGTTGTGATCAAATCTGTCTGTATGATGCGTTTATTATCGTCTCTGTTCAAAGCAATCTTGTTCAATTTTTGTGTATACATTTGATGCTTCTTGTTTTGAAGCACTACCATCTCTATATATAGATTTCTTCCATTTTCTAGACACCTCTTATAATCTTCGAATGTAATTGATTTTTTAGCCACACACATTTTCATGCCTTTGCATCGCTTGTCTTCCTTCTCTAGCGTCTTGTATGCATAGAGTTTAGCTCGTAAAGCCACAAACTCCGTCATGATCTTACCACCAAGTTCGTCCTTCATCAGACCAATAACCTTCTCGTTCTTTAATGTGTATAATCTGTCTTTCTCTGAACAATTACTCGTGTCAAATCTCTTTTCTATATCTTCGGCTATATCTCGATAGAAATCTTCCGTCTTGATGTGGTACACGAAGCTATCAGTGTCCATATAGCAGAGTTGCAGCTTACTACCATATTTCGGCTGCATGTAGTCATAGTGGAATTCATACATTAGCATCTTACTCACATCAAGTATAGCCTGACCTATGTATACAGGCTTCATCATCCAGATACTTGTCTTACCCATTTCCACACCCATCAAGTTTGCGCTAAAGCGAACCCCACTTTTAAAGTTAGGCTTCATGACGTACTTCTTGTAATTATTTTCGTTCGTAACTAACTTCATATTGCGATGGTTCCGTATATTCTCCATCGTCTTACCAAACACGCTATTGTTCATAAGCTTGAAAAAGTCTTTTTCGAAGTCGTTCTTTGATTCTTTTCTCAATCTTGTGTTTAAGTTTATGTTAGGCTTGAGCCAGGCAATCTGATGATACTTGATGACTCGATGAAATTTCTTCAGAACTAAGCCGTGAGTCAACGCTTGATGTAGCGCTCTTAAATCTATAACGTACTCACGCTTGTTGTGGAGATTTGGTACCAGTTTTTCCACCTTTGCAAGCGTCATTCTTTCAGGTAGAAATGGTAAACTATTATGAGTGTAATGCTTCTTTGGATAGTCGATATCCACCTCCAGCAGATAGCCATACTCATTCTTCTTAACTAACTTTGCAATACCTTCAGATGTGAACTTATCAACCTTTTTTACCCATCTAAATCCATGTGTTGGCAAGTCTGATGCCATAGCCCAACCGTAAAGGTTATTTGCATCAAGGTACATTGCATATGAGGATTCCTCGTTCGGATCATATTGATCATCCATATACTTGTTGTTTGCTTTTACATAGCGATGTACAGCTTGTGTTATACCTCCTCGTATACCTCTCTCGAACATTAACAGCATGTCTATGTCTGTGAGCAGCTCTAACTTTATTCGGCTATGCTTTAAGGCTGCTTTTCACGCCAAACCGGGTGCTGTGTAGAAATGGAGTGGATCTAATTGGTAGTGATGCAAGCATGTATCCCGAAACGTTTCAAAAACATCTGCTAGCAGTAGAACATCCGTTGCCAAGTACACATCGTGGTAATCTCCAAGTGTTGTTACGTCTCCTTCTGGAAACACTGTTCTCCATACCTGTTGTGCATGTTCATAGTCTTTGTCACTTATACCACACATGTTCAGCTTGCTGTAAAAGGCTTCCTTTGGAGGTAGCTCTGTCTCACCGAACTTTTCCCAACTATCCATATACTCGTACGGATATACACCTTTGCGGCGCATCAACTGAAAGATACTATCTTCCTTGTAAAACCATCGAAGATTTATACACTGCTTATCGCTAAGATTATAGGACAAATTTATCCAAACTTGATGCCATGAATCTACAGCTGTCGATGAATCTCAGCTCGATCCTCTTGTACACTTGTGCACCGTCAGAATCGACAACACCAGCAAGTGGTATTGCTGTTTTGATATGGAAGGATATATACTTTTCCCTTTTTTCCGCAATGCATCCTATATCTTCCGTGTTGTACTTTTCCCCAAGTTCTCAAATGAAGAGGTGTGCACTGTATCCACTTAAGTTGTGAAAAATGATAAGTATATGATGTGGGATCTTGTATCTTAAGTTGCAATTGTTATGTGCAGCACCACGATATAAACCTGTATAGTGATAGTGATCTCTGACTTTACGATTATTTTGAAGATCTGAAAATGGCTGCATACATATGTGACAAGTTTTTGCATCCCGATGATTACGCTTCTGAACATACGTCAGTTCTATCATGGACTTTTTTGGAAATGTCGCATACAATCGCTTAACTTCATCTTCCAGATGATCCACAAATTTCTTTACACGATCTTCCCCTCTGTATACTTTTAGAGGATCGGGGGCATTTCCATACGCAAACTTGCTGTACGTACACCATCCTGAAGGTATGTGCTTCGATAGTGTTTTTGTGTTCTTCTCTCTCCCATCTTCCTTCATAGGTACTTAAAGACTCTCGAAATCCGCATAGATAGCAAATGGTACTCTGAACTGCATCCATTGTTATAATACAACCATTTTTCCATCTCTCCAGGCATCTCCACTCTAACTTGTTCAGTTGCCAGAGCAGTAGACATAGTTCTTGTCTCGTGACTCTGTTGATGCAAAAGTGTTGTGCACTTTTGTGATTTGTGTTTTCTTGACCCTACAACCTTGATATATTCTTGATGGTTGTATAGTGACTTTACTCTCCATCATAAACCATCAACAGATTGACTTGCTTCTTTGCACTTATGTTACGATTAGATTCTCGCGTGGTGTTGATCTCCCTTTTTGTAGACTTTTTTTATCAATATATAATACATTCACCGCGATGTCAGGATTGTTCTTCTCAAACTTTCCTATCTTGTCTATTGCTACAGGAAATTCTAAACCATTCCAGTTGTACTTATTCTCATACTTTTTTAGGATAGATATCCTTTCTGAATGACTAGTGATCTAGTTGATGATTGCCTTTTTCGACGCTATCCAGGATGGTAGTTCGATGTATGAAGATCCTCTCAGCAGCTGCAGAACTTGTGAAAGTCCACGTCCAGGTGTATGATGTGATCGATGGTGAAGCCGCTTTCTGGTAATGCAAGATGCTCTACTTGGGTTTTGATATATGCAAACATCTCATCCAATATCTCTTCCATGTCACTACCTTGGAACACTCTCGTCACCAAGCTTTTAAATGGTTTATCTATTCTTATATATCCATCTACAGCCCCCGTTGTTCCCACAGTTCCCTCATCATCTGAAAAATCATCATCATCAAGTTGAATTAAATTCTTGATCTTCTTCTTCTTCTTCCACATGACCCATAGAGATAGTTGTACTTTAGCAGACCCCATCTCCTCAACCTGCTCTTCCATTAATTTCTTCACATTTGCTCTCACTAGCGTGAAGTATCCATCAACATCAGCTTTTGCTATACCAGCTATACGAAAGCTTCGGAAAGATTTATGTAAATCATGCTTATACTTCTTAGGTATAAAATCATCACTCTTGCTTATATATTTGGTGCCTTCCATTGCCTGTTCTTCAACCATACCTTTTAACCCAAGTTTTTATTTTGTATTGTTGTACAACTTTAAAATGCCACTTTTTGCTTTAGAGAAAGCGTTCTTTATAGGCTCTTTAATTGACTTCGGTACATAACTCAAAAGCCAGTCATACATTCGTTGAGTTTAGATTTTACTACTGATCGGTTCTTCAGCATCTCTTGAAGCTCAAAAATATCCATCAGCCTTCCTAAGCTTATAGTACCCCTTTAAGCCACGCTCTTTTGCTGCAGCTCTCAATTCTCGAACCGTTTGATTATTCGACATCCTTTATTATATATACTTTTTCAACTTTGAAATTTTTTTATAAGTGGACAGAACTGAGACATCAGTCAGGGGAATTCCCTAACTCATTTTGAGGACCTTTCAATAAGTATACAAACTACTTATTGAAAATATATCGCTAGAGCTTTCTTCTCCTCTTCATCAAAGTACCACTCACGCACCCTATTCGGATGCATAGCAACTTGTATCAATTCGCTGTGGAGAGCTTTACCGAATCGACGCTTGTGGTGATATCGAAAGATATCCTCATGTATATCATTATAACCTAACCAACTTCGGCAGAGTTTAGCTATCTCAATGTGACCATTGAAAGCAGCCCCTCTCATTGCACCGTTAAAATCAGTCGCACCCCACTCCTTGAGCAGTCGAACGATCTCGATGTGACCATTGCGAGATGCTAAACACATTGCCCAATCAAAATCCTTTGCACCCCACTCCTTACACAGTTTAACGATCTCGATATGCCCATATTGAGCTGCTCTACATATTGCTCCATTAAAACTCTTCGCGCCCCACTCCTTGAGCAGTCGAACTCCCTCGATGTGACCCTTGCGAGTTGCTGAAGTCATTGCCCGGTCAAACTCAGTCGCGCCCCACTCCAAACAGAGTCGAACGAGCTCGAGGTAACCTTCTCCAGCTGCTAATTCCATTACCGGCCAAACTCAGTCGCTCCCCACTCCAAACAGAGTTGAACGAGCTCTACGTGACCCTTCTCAGCTGCTAATTCCATTGCCCGGTCAAAAGCCGTCGCACCCCACTCCTTACACAGTCGAACCACCATAATGTAACCATTGCGAGCTGCTCTCCACATTAATACCTCAAAATCAGTCGCGCCCCACTCCTTGAGCAGTTTGAAGATCTCGATGTCACCATTAGAAGCTGCTAATTTCATTGCATTACTTAATCGCCTTCCCATCCTTTCTCTTATAACTAAAAACAGTAGATAACCTAGTCTCTCCTTAATTTGATTAAATAAAGAAGTAACATCTCTAAGATAAGTGCTCATTTATTTCAGAAACTTTGAAATTTTTTACGAGTGGACAGAACTGACGCATTCGGACCTCAGCACTTTTCCACGATACTGCTGACGTCAACAGTTTTCCACGCATGCGCAGTAGGATGATTGATGACGTCAGCAGTGTCCTAGAATCTGATGCATTTGATGACCTCAGCAGTGTCCGAGAATCTGCATTGCTTGCGCTGTGTGCGTGTGTGCGTGCGCGCGTGTCCTGGAATCCCCATCATACTATCTCTAACGTCACCTTTTTAAGTTCTCATCTTTGTGTTTAGATAATGTACTAACCGGAATTTCGAATATACATGAATTCAGTTTTCTGTTAGTTTTAAACTCGTATGTTGGCGTGGACATGTTTTTTCTACTCAGGTAATGCAAATGTTCACGTTTTTCATCTTCATCAACTTAAAATAATTCTAACCTAATTCCCAGTTCCAATAGAATGATTTTAAACTGGAAAACTGAGTGAAGACGAAAGAAAATATTTTACTGATTGTTGTAGCCTTGTTAATTCAAAGTACAGTACACTCCCGATAACTCAAACCTCCAAGGGACCGAGAAAATAGTTCGAGTTACCGAATGTCCGAGTTATCGGGGCATTCGATAACTCGAACTTTTGCAAAAAAAAGAAAATAGTTCGACTTTTTTTCTTTTCTATTTTCACAAGAAAGGTATACAGTACATAGTTATACATCACTGAAAAAAAGTTCTAATGTCACTCTGTTTCATTGTAGCGGTAACGTCTCTGTCAATTGAAATTGAGAGTGCATTGAGCTTTTGTTGAATATCTTGACCGCATAGACTGAAGGGCATGTAGTCATGCAGCACTTGCTATGCCTCCCGAATATCACTAACTTTTGGGCACACTGATTAAACCTTGGCGATGGCGAGGCTTTACAAGTTCATTGCATTTTACAATTTACAGGAGAAAAAAAGTTTTTGTCAACTTTGGAAGAACAATTTATATTATTGAAAGAAAAGTAGTCACTTTTTACTGAGATTGTTTCATTTTTCCTCTGAAGTTACTATCTCCTATATACTGAACTTATGTGTTTTGGCATTATATTAAGAACCAAAAATTCCTTTTTTTCGGCGAAAAAACTTCGGCGTGAACAATTTCGGAGGAAAAAATTTCAGCAGGATTTCATCTATAACTTAATCTCGAAATGTCTAAATTTTAAGCATTATATCGGCAGGGAAGTCCAAAAACTTGCGTTAAAGAAAATATTTAAACTTTAGTATTCTACTTGCGCAACGATCTGTTGTTCCTAAATTTAAAAACAAGAGGTCTGTGTGGCTTGAAGACTTCAGGACGAGTCACTACGACATTTCATTTCAAACAATTGTTCCTTTAAGCTTTAGTCCTCACCAGGCGCTAAGAATTAGCGCAAAATCCTTAGCGCGATAAAATAAAGCGATAATTTGGTGAGGATGGATTTCGTGCTAAATACTTGTCCAGCACCTTAAATAAGCGCGCAGAACTTTTGCGATAAATTATCAAACTTTTTTGATATTTCAAGGCGTTATTATTACGCGCTAGCGGCATATCAAAAGACATTTTGTGATCTTTCATGATCTATCGGTACTTTCAAACAAATTTTACGTAAAACACATCAGTTATATTTTTTTTTCACATTTGGACAAAAGAAGAAGAAGAGAATGTTTTAAAGATGGGAAGAAATCAAAAATCAATTTTGCAGGAAGAAGTCCTCGCAGAAACTGTCCGAATATACCTATGTTTGTATGATAAATTGTCTCCACATAATAAAGACAAAGGAAAATAGAAAATGCTTGGAAAAAGTTGGAGAAGAAACTGGAGTTGAAGACGAGTTGTAGATTTCGTTTGTTGTTGTCTTCGTCTCAAAATTATAGCAGCAGTTAATAATAGTTCGTCTTCACTGTCCAACGCCATTTTCAAAATGTAAAAGAATTTGGAAACACAGTTTAGTTTTAAGATAATAACGCGATAGTAAATTAGGACGTTAACGCGAAAAACATCATCTTTTTGCTCCAGACTTTCTGGCACCGACGCTAAAATTAATTTCGCGGTAATTCTTAGCGCCTGGTGAGGACTAAGCTTTACTGATTATTGGCCTTCCGTCTCTATCCCTTTGCAAAATGTCTATCCACCTCCATTCTGGCATTGAATATCACTTTCCTTCCTTTAACTGACAGATCTGTTGGTTCTGTAAAAACCGAAACTGGAGTTTTGCAGGTAATATTGCTTGAATAGTGGAAGAAAGCAACCCTACAGGTCTTGTCAATTCCAGGAGGCTTATAACTGGATTCTTGAACAAGCTCTGACATTGCTGAATTACCTTCAGTACCTTCTCCTCTGTCAATGACAAAGTCATATTTCTTGTATTTACTTTCAAGCTTAAAAATTCTATTTCCTGTGTTGGTTTGATGATAGATGTTGTTCCTGTTGATTATGAATCCCAAATGTCTTAGAAGAAAAATTACTGTATCTCTTGCCCTCAACACTTCCTGCATTGTTGAGTCTATCATAAGCATATCGTTCAGATAAATGACTATCCTGATGCTCAAACGTCTTAGTAAAGATATAGGAACTAAAATTTTGTTAAATATCCTAAGGGCAGGTTCTAAACCAAAACAAAGGCATAGGAATTCGTAAATATTCCCGGACTATTCAAATCTTGCATACTTTCGGGAAAATTTGTGAAGAGGTACACTGAAATGAGTATCCTTGAGATCTGTTTTGCACATAAAGTCCCCAATCTCTAGCATCGAATGTAAACAATGAGGACCTTCCATCTTGAAGAGTTCATAAAGGATAAAGTTGTTAGAGCTTTCAAATTTATCACTGGCCGTTATCCCCATTCTTTCTTGGAACTAAGAATAGATTGCTCAGGAATTTCCCCTGACAGTTGGACGTTTTGAGGACTGCACACTTCACCAAACGTTCCCAAATTTCCACATTGATTAATTTTTCCTGGTTTTGATTGAGAGTTTGGTAATTTGTTTTGAATTGGAGTTTCTTTGAAAGAAATCCGAAAACCTTGTACCAGATCCAAGATTTGCGCATCTTTGTTTAATATTTTCCAACTTGAATGAAAATGTTTTAATCTTCCTACCAATGCCATTTTTGGAATTGTTATTCCTGAGAATAGCTTGCTCACTATTTGATGGACATGAATCAATTCTTCCTTGTTCATTATTTGTGGAAATTGAGGTGAATTTTGGAGTTTGGGTGTTTGTTCTCCATTCCATATTTTTACCTTTTCCTCTGTTTGTGTAATATTGACCGCCATTGAATCTCTGCCCTCCATCTCTTCTTGACGACTGGCATACAGCTGGCATACAGATGGTAGGTTCGAACGAAAGGGCAAACGAAACCTAGCACTTCTCTTTGGTCGAAACTTCGTTTCGAAAAGGATGATGTTCTCCCAGGTCTCTTGAAATCCCCTTCTAATGCTTTCAACTCCAAGTTATTAAGTGCTGGATGAGGTAGCACAACGGCCTCCCTCACTTCTTTCTCTGGCACAATCTTATCAAATAGATCATTCAGATAAGTGGCCATTGTTTCCTATAATTCCCATTGATACTTTTCCCCCTCTGATCCGATCATGAATCGTTTATAGGGTTGCTGTGTTAACTGCCATTCTTCGTCGTCCTCCTTTTCTAGCGATCTCTTCTATGAAGTTAAATTTTCAGATGGAGAAATAACTCCCTTCTTTCTCAGCAGCATTCTTAGTAGTTGTTGTGTTATCGATTGTTGACATATTATCAATTTAATTACCAAATATAAACACGGATAAAAAAATCAATGATTTAGATGGTTTCCTTCCTCTAATCGATAGAGATTAAAAGAGGAAGGAAACGTTTCGTGCTCCAGTTTCATGGAGCCTAATGCAATCGATTAGGTTGAAAGAATACATTATTAGATCGACTGAGATTTTATGAAATAAAATTTAGACTTACGCATGCTTTAATCATGGCCTTTCTAGATGAAGATACCTTAAGGGAAGAAATCTTCGGGAAAAGAAAGTTTCCTTAAAGGTCTTTACTAATATATTTATCCTGTTTTGAAATAATACCTGCGATCAACAGTATGTAGTAAGCATTAAATTCCCACAAAAATTAATAAATTTTACCATCTGCGAAATTAAATTCTCACGAAAATTAATAATAATTTCCGTCCGTGAAATTAAATTCCGCGAAAAAAATTATTTTGATTAACCGCGAAATTAAATTCGCGCAAAACTTTCTTCCCTTAAGGTAAGTTGAAGAGATTAAAGTTAGTTGACAAAATTGTGTTCACTGCGCGTCAAAGATTGATGATATGGCTCAGCCAGCGAAGCAACTAAATTCAAAGAAAATTGAAAGCTCCTTAATGCGCAATATTATTGCGGCCGTAAGTTGGTTATTTTATTTCTTGTGTCTTCAGTCAATCCATCATTGTGTTGTTAACGATGAATTTTGAATGTTACATTTTGTAAGCGCAGCTACCATTTATTTCATTAGAAAAGCCTTTTGGATTCCGTCATTTTTAGATTCCTTCTAAATGTTCAGTCGTTTGTATAAGAGCAACTTGGACTAAAGACGTTCAGGTTGCAGAAAAGCTAATTGCCAACAAACGTCTTGTTGTTGACAAAGTTATTGAAGATGTTGCGGGTGTTGCATTTTTTATATCGTGCATAACAGGCACTACGACTAATGAACACTCGTCCCAACATGACCGTGCCCAAAACGGGCACCAAAAGCAATGGCGATGTCGCTGGTCCTTCAAAAATTGGAATTTCTTATTTTATTTGTGGTTCCTGCGTGGAGTCCTCAATTATTTTCTCCACTTTGCATGACGCGAGGTTCAATTTTCATGATTTTTATTTTAACAAAACGACGGGCCACGGGCCACGCTATAGAAAGCCTTGTAAACACGACGGGCCAAAGGACGGGCCACGGGCCAGATCACGGGCCACGTTCCCAAACCCCTGAAACAACAACAACATATAGACTGGGTACTAAGTTTGTCATGTGTCCAAAAAACTAGTGCCCATTCTTCTAAACTCTCTTGCTAGAGAACTGGGAACTTGGCCCGTCGTCTGGCCCGTGGCCCGTCCGCTGGCCCGTGATAACATGAAGACTTACAGTGTTGGCCCGTGGCCCGTCTCTTTTAAGACTATAATGTTGTAAAGTGTTGAAAAATAACTAAGGCAAAACATTGGCAACCCGAGGTTCAATTTTCCTAGTTTTTGTTTTAAGAAAACGACGGGCCACGGGCCACCATAGAAAGCCTTGTAAACACGACGGGCCAAAGGACGGGCCACGGGCCAGATCACGGGCCACGTTCCCAAACCCCTGAAACAACAACAACATATAGACTGGGTACTAAGTTTGTCATGTGTCCAAAAAACTAGTGCCCATTCTTCTAAACTCTCTTGCTAGAGAACTGGGAACTTGGCCCGTCGTCTGGCCCGTGGCCCGTCGGCTGGCCCGTGATAACATGAAGACTTACAGTGTTGGCCCGTGGCCCGTTTCTTTTAAGACTTTAAGGTTGTAAAGTGTTGAAAAATAACTAAGGTAAAATATTGGCAACCCGAGGTTCAATTTTCATGATTTTTATTTTAAGAAAACGACGGGCCACGGGCCACGCTATAGAAAGCCTTATTAACACGACGGGCCAAAGGACGGGCCACGGGCCAGATCACGGGCCACGTTCCCAAACCTCCAAAACAGCAAGAACATATAGACTGGGTACTAAGTTTGTCATGTGTCCAAAAAACTAGTGCCCATTCTTCTTAACTCTCTTGCTAGAGAACTGGGAACTTGGCCCGTCGTCTGGCCCGTGGCCCGTCGGCTGGCCCGTGATAACATGAAGACTTACAGTGTTGGCCCGTGGCCCGTCTCTTTTAAGACTTTAAGGTTGTAAAGTGTTGAAAAATAACTAAGGTAAAATATTGGCAACCCGAGGTTCAATTTTCATGATTTTTATTTTAACAAAACGACGGGCCACGGGCCACGCTATAGAAAGCCTTGTAAACACGACGGGCCAAAGGACGGGCCACGGGCCAGATCACGGGCCACGTTCCCAAACCCCTGAAACAACAACAACATATAGACTGGGTACTAAGTTTGTCATGTGTCCAAAAAACTAGTGCCCATTCTTCTAAACTCTCTTGCTAGAGAACTGGGAACTTGGCCCGTCGTCTGGCCCGTGGCCCGTCGGCTGGCCCGTGATAACATGAAGACTTACAGTGTTGGCCCGTGGCCCGTCTCTTTTAAGACTATAATGTTGTAAAGTGTTGAAAAATAACTAAGGTAAAACATTGGCAACCCGAGGTTCAATTTTCCTAGTTTTTATTTTAAGAAAACGACGGGCCACGGGCCACGCTATAGAAAGCCTTATTAACACCACGGGCCAAAGGACGGGCCACGGGACAGATCACGGGCCACGTTCCCAAACCTCCAAAACAGCAAGAACATATAGACTGGGTACTAAGTTTGTCATGTGTCCAAAAAACTAGTGCCCATTCTTCTTAACTCTCTTGCTAGAGAACTGGGAACTTGGCCCGTCGTCTGGCCCGTGGCCCGTCGGCTGGCCCGTGATAACATGAAGACTTACAGTGTTGGCCCGTGGCCCGTCTCTTTTAAGACTTTAAGGTTGTAAAGTGTTGAAAAATAACTAAGGTAAAATATTGGCAACCCGAGGTTCAATTTTCATGATTTTTATTTTAACAAAACGACGGGCCACGGGCCACGCTATAGAAAGCCTTGTAAACACGACGGGCCAAAGGACGGGCCACGGGCCAGATCACGGGCCACGTTCCCAAACCCCTGAAACAACAACAACATATAGACTGGGTACTAAGTTTGTCATGTGTCCAAAAAACTAGTGCCCATTCTTCTAAACTCTCTTGCTAGAGAACTGGGAACTTGGCCCGTCGTCTGGCCCGTGGCCCGCCCGCTGGCCCGTGATAACATGAAGACTTACAGTGTTGGCCCGTGGCCCGTCTCTTTTAAGACTATAATGTTGTAAAGTGTTGAAAAATAACTAAGGCAAAACATTGGCAACCCGAGGTTCAATTTTCCTAGTTTTTGTTTTAAGAAAACGACGGGCCACGGGCCACCATAGAAAGCCTTGTAAACACGACGGGCCAAAGGACGGGCCACGGGCCAGATCACGGGCCACGTTCCCAAACCCCTGAAACAACAACAACATATAGACTGGGTACTAAGTTTGTCATGTGTCCAAAAAACTAGTGCCCATTCTTCTAAACTCTCTTGCTAGAGAACTGGGAACTTGGCCCGTCGTCTGGCCCGTGGCCCGTCGGCTGGCCCGTGATAACATGAAGACTTACAGTGTTGGCCCGTGGCCCGTTTCTTTTAAGACTTTAAGGTTGTAAAGTGTTGAAAAATAACTAAGGTAAAATATTGGCAACCCGAGGTTCAATTTTCATGATTTTTATTTTAAGAAAACGACGGGCCACGGGCCACGCTATAGAAAGCCTTATTAACACGACGGGCCAAAGGACGGGCCACGGGCCAGATCACGGGCCACGTTCCCAAACCTCCAAAACAGCAAGAACATATAGACTGGGTACTAAGTTTGTCATGTGTCCAAAAAACTAGTGCCCATTCTTCTTAACTCTCTTGCTAGAGAACTGGGAACTTGGCCCGTCGTCTGGCCCGTGGCCCGTCCGCTGGCCCGTGATAACATGAAGACTTACAGTGTTGGCCCGTGGCCCGTCTCTTTTAAGACTATAATGTTGTAAAGTGTTGAAAAATAACTAAGGCAAAACATTGGCAACCCGAGGTTCAATTTTCATGATTTTTATTTTAAGAAAACGACGGGCCACGGGCCACCATAGAAAGCCTTGTAAACACGACGGGCCAAAGGACGGGCCACGGGCCAGATCACGGGCCACGTTCCCAAACCCCTGAAACAACAACAACATATAGACTGGGTACTAAGTTTGTCATGTGTCCAAAAAACTAGTGCCCATTCTTCTAAACTCTCTTGCTAGAGAACTGGGAACTTGGCCCGTCGTCTGGCCCGTGGCCCGTCGGCTGGCCCGTGATAACATGAAGACTTACAGTGTTGGCCCGTGGCCCGTCTCTTTTAAGACTATAATGTTGTAAAGTGTTGAAAAATAACTAAGGTAAAACATTGGCAACCCGAGGTTCAATTTTCCTAGTTTTTATTTTAAGAAAACGACGGGCCACGGGCCACGCTATAGAAAGCCTTATTAACACGACGGGCCAAAGGACGGGCCACGGGCCAGATAACGGGCCACGTTCCCAAACCTCCAAAACAGCAAAAACATATAGACTGGGTACTAAATTGCACTTACATCTGTTTAAGTTGTGTGTACGCTTTTCGTTACTTTCTTTTTGTGTGGTTAAAGCAACATGGATGAGCTTGATGAAGTAGTATTAATGGAATCTTTTGACCATCCAATTCATGTGTACAGTGATGAAGATGTTATAATGGATATTATTATGGGTTTTTATGACACTCCTCCAGAGCTGACAGAAAGGTTAGTGTGGTGGCCATACAGCGACGAATACAGTGATGAAGAAAACGGAGAAGGTTAGCTGTACTTTGTTTTAAAAATACTTGATATGGATTACATACTGTGTTAGTGACATCGCTTTTTTTCTGCACTCTTTACAGAAAATAACGGAGATTCCGAACAGATAGTTGCTATGGAGGATGATCTTGTACTTGAAGAGTACATCATGTCATGTGAGTTTCATATCTAGTATTGTATTTTTCATTATTTCAAAACATATTTTAGAAATTCTGTTTACGTTGATTTAGACGATGGTATTGAAACCAATGAAGACAGTTCTTGTTCCGAAATTAGCACTCAAGAATACTTTGGGGGAGATGAAGAAGAAGATGTAAAATGATTTTAATGAATTTAATTTATATAACTTATTTCCTTCAAACGAAATAACAAATAGTCGTTCTTTACAAATTTACAGAAGGGCTCGTGTTGCGTTTAAATGTCAGAGATTCTGCGCGCATCCGCAGTGAGTCTTTATTTCGACAAGGGTGAAACGAGTATTCAGAATCCTTAAGTATAAGGCTCCAGCGACCTTTTCCATATTTGGAAATACCTCTACTCAAAAACACGTCTTCGTCTTTTGTAAATTTCACTTTCGAGGAAACTTTTAACTTTTCGTGAACGACTTCCTTTTTTAAATCGACGTCGAAACTTATTCGAGATCTGAATGCTGGATCTACTTGTATTTCGGCATTACAGTTGCTTTCGGGATTGCACGGAATGGTGTTTGTTATTGTAACATCATCGTCATCGTTCGTGTCGTCAGTAACTTGAGGTGAAGAACTGCTACAAGGTTGCGACAATATCGTTTCGGCTTGATCGAGTACTTGCTGATCGAAGGAACGCGCCGTGTTGTTGATTGATCTTAAAACGTCCATCATGCCTGCACTCACTTCTTTTCGTTTGTTTCCAACCAGTTTCTCCATGCATTGCTTGCTGCGTGAAGCAACGTCTCTCGACAAACTCTTTTGATAGGCTACTTTCGCCACGTGAGAACTGTGCTTTTGGTCACGTGAAACGATTTCTCTTTCCGATTGGCTGAGTCTTTCCGCACTTTCCGTTTCCACAATTTGTCGATAGCGAGTCGGATGTATATATTTGCCAATAGCTTCGTGGACGAGGACGCTCATGGCTGACGAGAACGCGGTGTATTGCTTTCCCTTGTTTGTAACGAGCAAATAGTCGCAGTTAGGATTTAGTTTCGGTCGCACTAACTGGATATAAAAATCGAGAATCTCCATAGTTTCGGAATCGAGAATCACAGTGTCAAATAAATATCTATCGGCAGTTTTGAATTCCTTCTGGTCGATGTAACCACCATTGGTCTTTGCTTTATTAATCATTTCTATAGTTAAGTATTGATAGGTCATTGGTCTGGAGCACTTAACTCGAACAAATAAATACGTAGCAATAAATCTCGTTGCAAACGCCAGTTGAGATGCCGACACGTTTCGTTCTTCTCTGCATTCTTGCAAGATGTCTCGGAAACGATTGATGTGATATGGGATGACGTTTTCCATTTCGTCCAAGGTCGCCCAACTGTTTCGAGCAATGAGCGTTTCCAAATCCAGGTTGCGAGAATACTCGAGTCTCTTTCTCTTTCCCAGATTTTCTTTACCACGTCGTATGTAAACTTCGGTGACCGCAAAACAGCGTAATGTACTGTCGGATACACCATTCGCTTTTCGAAAGTCAAGTATGTCTGATATTGATTTTAAGTAATTTAACGACGCCGAACAACTTAGTTTCCAATCTTCTTCAAGAGTTTTAAGGAAGTCCATAATGATGGAGGGTGTACCCAAGCAACAATCGACAAATTCTTCGGTTAAACACGATTCTGATTCGAGGTCGTCAAAACTAGCCATTAAAAATTTCATACATCGTTGTGCAGATTGTTTGGCTTCTTTTTCAGACTTCCCTCCTCCACATGGTGTACGCAGCCAGTTGCAAAACGTCTTTCCAATACCATCGTTAATAGAAAATGAAGGCTTGTGTGCTGTACATACTTTCTTTCTGATTGGCTGTTGTGCCTCGACTTCTTCCCTTTTGATATCTGGAGCTTCGTCAAAATAGTAATACCAACAATGCTTGACATCGATATGCTTGCGTAAACCTCGACTGCTTTTAAAACCAATGTGTAGGCAATTTTGCACTGGACAGATGTAAATATTTCTATCGTTTGGACGTAATACCAACTTTCTCTTGTGTTTAGCAGCACCATTGATTCCAACCCAGTTCACAACTAATGTTCTCTTCGACATTTTTAAAACTTTTTTATTTTATTTAAAAACATTTTTTATAACTTTAAACATATGACTTTTAACTTAACGATTTACACAAATAAAAAACGATAACTTAGTTCTTTAAACTTGAATGACATATTTATACCGTAATGCGTTTCGCAGGAGAGTCATTTAGTCATTCCTTTTTACAAAGGAACAATGTACTCCATTTTAATAGTATACACGAACTGTTCCATTACAAAAAGAATAGTTCGTGCCTTACGTAGTGAACAATTAAGACTTAATGAAAAGGAAACATTTTGGAGTGCGCGATGGAAGAAAACGATCCTGTTAAGACACTCCATATCGATCTCCACAGTAGTGAACAAACTTTTCATTCACAAAAGAACGAGAGTGCACGATTTGTATAACAATGAAACACGGAGAATGTTATAGACTATTAAGGAACAATTAAGCGTGTCAAACTCTGTTCTTTGACAGTTCACTGTCCAAATATTCTCAAGGGCTTTTCAACAAGAGTTTGAATGGAAAAAACAACCCGAGTAAAAATTATAAAGCTACAATAAGTTATTTTTTACTGAGAATTTCAAAGAAACTAATCCAACAAGCATAACGATTCTAACTTGATAATTTTTGGTTGACGAGGTTTATTTTCAAAGGGGGATTGCCTCTTGAAAACGTTAATGGTATACATCTCGTATTGGTGAGCTGCAAAAGAGAAAGGCCCCCAAGATTGAGGACAGCAAGACAAGTTTTCTTCATCAAGGCCACAACAATCTCACAGAGGCAGAGGAAACCTCAGCTGGAAAAGGATGCAAGATTCAACCTATGGTAAGAAAAAAATCCATGTCAGGCATAGCAACCTTCTCCAAAAAAATTCCAGACCTTGTACCTGTTCAAATGCTAAATCATATACATCCCATAATCAAAAAATTGTTCTCGAACGAAATTCCAAAGGTTCCTTTAGCAGGAAGATTAAAATACTTCCTAAAAGAATAGGAAAAGTTAACAAACGATCCAGATATTCTGGAAGTAGTTCAGGGCTTTCAATTGCCCTTCATAGAACAGCCAATTCAGCAAAAACTTCCACATGCAGTGAACCTTTCAAAACAGCAACAACACTTAGTGGAACAAGAAATCCTGAATATGTCGGAGAAGGGTACTATTCAAGAAGTGTTGCCAGAAAGGAACCAATTTGTCAGCAATCTTTTCTTGGTAGGGAAAAAAGATGGGGAAAACAGGCCAGTGATAAACCTAAAACAACTGAATTATTTCCTTCCATACAAACATTTCAAGATGGAGAACTTGTCCCATCTGAAACATATTCTTCAGCAAAACGATTTCATGTGCAAATTGGACCTAAAGGATGCATACTTCTGCATTCCTCTGAACAAGTGCTCAAGCAAATATGTCAGGTTCTGTTTTTCAGGCAGTCTGAACGAATTTATTTGCCTATGTTTTGGTCTGGGTCCAGCCCCCAGGATTTTCAGCAAACTACTGAAAGTGCCAATAGCACTATTAAGAAAAATAAACATCCGGATAGTGATTTATCTCGACGACATGCTTTTGATGCATCAGACACTGGAGGGTTTACTCATGAGTCGAGACACAGTAATTTTTCTATTGCAACAGTTAGGATTTGTGATCAACCAGAAAAAATCAAATTTTCAACCAACTCAAGAACTGGAATTCCTTGGACTGTGGGTCAACTCCAAGGATATGACCCTTGCTTTGATACAGGAGAAATTGAACAGAATCATTCGGGAATGTGGAGAGATGTTTCTCAACCCGACTGTGTCAATTCTGAGCTTAACAAAACCAATTGGCAGACTATGCTCCACAATCCAGGCAGTGTTACCAGCTCGGCTTCAGTGTCGCTATCCACAGGAAATACAGGTGGAAGCCTTAAGAAAATACAATCAGGACTACCTTCAGATAATTACTCTAGATTAGAAAGCAAGGGAAGAGCTTCTGTGGTGGGTAGTAAACCTGGAACTTTCCAATGGAAGGAAGATATTAGCAAAAGAAGCAGAAATACTGATTCAAACAGATGCCTCAAGGAAAGGATGGGGAGCGTATGCCAGAGGGATCTCCACAAGGGGACAGTGGTCTCAGGAGGAAGCATCTCTTCACATAAATGTCCTGGAACTTCTAGCAGTGAAGTATGCTTTGTTGACTTTCACAATGAGATTCCCAAACCTTGGCATAACCAAAGAAATATGGGAACTTTTGTTAAGAAATTCGATCACAATTACTGCAGAATACCTCTCAAGTGCACTGAATTTCAGAGCAGATTGGGAGTCACGTCACACGGTGGACGGTACAGAATGGAAATTAAAACCAGAGATATTTCAGAAAATATGTGCCAAGTTAGGCTACCCAAGCATAGACCTGTTTGCATCAAGACTGACTACTCAACTTCCAATTTACTTCTCATGGAAACCAAACCCATACAGTCTGGGAACAGATGCGATGCAACATCAGTGGTTGGGAAGATTCCCATATGCTTTCCCACCATTCTGCTTGATCAGTGCTATTCTAGCAAAGGTAAGGAGGGAGAAACTTTCTCAAATTATCATAATAACACCATGCTGGCAAACACAACCATGGTACACTCAGTTGATTCAAATGTCAATAAAGAACCCTATTCTAATCCCAAGTGTCAGCAGACTGCTTCTCAGCCCTCAGAACAAAGAACATCCTCTTCTAGCACAAAACCTAAAATTAGTGGCATGGCTCATCTCCGGAAAGAATTGCAGAGCCAAGGATTATGTGAGTCGGCTGCCAACTTGGTCATCCATTCCAGAAGAGACAGCTCTCTTGCAAATTACGAATCGACCTGGAGAAACTGGGCTAGTTGGTGTAATAGATGGTCATTTGATCCTATTCGATGCCCTTTAGTTAAAGTATTGAATTATTTATCATCTCTTTATGACCAAGGGTTTCAGTATCGCACTATAAATAATCACAAGTCAGCCATTTCAGCCTATCATGAGAGTATTGATGGCGAAACAGTGGGAAAACACCCTTTAGTACGAAATGGGGTATTTAATAAACGTTCCCCCAAACCACATCTGTCTTCTGTATGGAATGTGAAAGATGTCTTAGAGTATTTAGAATCTTTAGGTAGTAATGAGCAGTTATCTGATAAGATGCTTACTCTCAAACTAACCATGCTTTTAGCACTTACATCTGCGGCAAGAGCTTCGACAATTCACCATCTGAATACACAATATATGGTTCGGGGTACAAGTTGTTATATATTTTCTTTCTCTCAGTTACATAAAGCATGGAAGAGGGGTAAGTCTCCCCCATCTATCTATTATTATTTCTACTCAGATAATAAGATACTGTGTGTTGTTTCAACACTAGATGAATATCTTAGGAGAACATCTGATTGGAGGCAAGGTGACAAAACCCAGTTGTTACTAAGTTATGTCAAACCTCATAAAGAAGTTGTTTCCTCAACTGTGTCAGGATGGCTTAAAGCAGTGTTAAAGTTGGTAGGGATAAATACAAATATTTTTACAGGTCATTCTACAAGAGCGGCATCGTCTTCTATGGCTTCCTTTAAGGGTCTTTCGATAAAGGAAGTGCTACAACAAGGTTGTTGGTCTAGCGAATCCACCTGGCAGAAATTCTATAACAAAAACATTGAATCCTCTGCCCAAAGATTTCAAAAAGAAATATTGTCTTAGGACCTGCAGGAATGTTTATAGGTAGGCTTTGAACAAAGGGTGAACTGGCTCCTCTGCGAGAATATACGGAGCACAGAAGTTGGAGGAACGCATTGTTACACCGTACGGAGATTTTGCGAAATAAACTTAGTCAATTACGTAAGGCCGCGCAGTCTCTCTTTGATTTCATCACCTTATAAGTTTTCAATATTCTTTATTTAGGGAATTCGTCGTATCGCAGAGGCCGGAATTGACTAGTTTTTCATTTCCTATGTATTGAAATATATATATACACATATATGCACGAAGAATTTGCATGATAGTTGAATCTACCCGAAACAAAACAAAACGACTAAACGAATTACACGATAAAAGTGATAAACTATTCGCCATAATTAAATCCAGGTAGAAAAAACAACATAAATAAAATAAGCAAAAGCTTTTCGATTTATTATGAAATCATCATCAGTGCTATGTAAAATTATTATAAAAACATGTCAATAGGAATTCTGGTTTATATACAAAGTTTGTAAGTAATATGAAATTCACAAGGGATATAAATATATAAAACTAATCATTTAACTAAAATATTTCATGTGATACCATTTCTAAATAGGATTAAATTATTTTCTAATTGTTCATTTAATGCAGGTCTCTTTAAAACAATACAATACGCCTCTTGGGCTTTACGCACTCTAGTCTTTGTCGAAGCTTTCATAATAACTTTCCAAGTGAAGTTATGGTCGGGGAATTCCAAAAGATGATTTGCTGGTTCCGAATTATATTTCGGGTTATTGTGTTCTTTAAAACGGACTTCTGCGTTTCGTTTTGTTTCACCAATGTAGTTTTTCGAGCAACTACATACCCCTTCATAAATGACACACGCTGGATGTATATTTCGGTCTTTGTTATTGAACAAAGATTGAACTTTCTTAGTTTTCCAAATTACTCGAAAATCTATATTATCTCTAGTAAACAGTTTGAGTTTTATCAAAAACCTTTTATACAATTCTTCATTTTGTACACAAAAGGGGATTTCAATGGGTACAATTTTCTTAGGTTCTGCGAACAACCAATCAGGAATAATCGATTCATTATCGTTTTCAGCATTCAATTTATGTTCAAATTGTTTAATTACACTTTCGGTGAAGCCTTTCGGATAACCTGCATTTTCAAACTTTTTACGTATCATGGTCTTTTCGTTATTGAAATTTGTAGAGATTCTTCGTGCACGATGTAAATCGCCATTGATTGTATTTCTTTTATATCGTTTCGGTACCATTGATTTCCAGTGTGCAGGTAATTTATTAGGTTTGCGATATACTGAAGTTGTGACTATGCCATTTTCCACGTTTATTGATGTATCTAAGAATTTCTTAGGATTTTCTTCGATTGTAAATTTTATTTTCGGATGATATATATTTAACTGTTCGAATTGGGTGTCAGGTTCATCTATATTACGGCGTGTGATAACATCATCAACAAATCTCTTGTAAAATTTCGGTTGGTTTGGTATAACTACTTCTTTTTCTAACTTTGTTAGTGCAATGTTTGCAAATGTGACTGAGAGTGGTCCTCCCATGGTACAACCATCTATTTGTTTGTAAAGTTTGTTTTGAAAGCTGAAAGTGCCATCAGTTGTGAGTTTCATCAAAAGACGTTTGAAGATTAATTTCGAACAAATTGGTGTCAATTTGTTGTTCTTGTAAATTTCTTCCAAAATAAAATCAATAGTATCTTTAATTGGGACGTTAGTAAAAAGGGATTCAACGTCATATGACACATATTGTTCATCTACTTATACTAATCCGCAATCGTGCATACCACTTTTAATTTAGAGAGTGTTTTGTTTTTGTTTTTTTAATGGTCAAAATCTTCTTAATCGTGGTCATATAGCGGCAGTCCGGCCAGTGAAGAAACTCTTCCACTGCAATCCAACGATCATTTGTTTTGACACGTGATCGTCTTTTCGCCGTTTTCATTGGTTGCCGAAATCGGAAAAACTATAGCGACAATGTTCGTTGATAAGAAATCCATTTTCATTAATCGTTTGACGAACGAACAGGTCTGTACGAAAGTATTATTATAAAACGTTTATTGTTTAACTTTTTGCTTTTCTTTTGTTGTTTTTCTATTTTAGATTAATAAAAGAACGAAGAACGTAAGTAAATGTATTGACGTATTATTTATGTATGTATTATGTAAAATCATACTGAAATGTTTTTTATGTGGAAAACGAAAACGAACAACAAATAACGAGTATACATCCAGCACATGTTTCAACGTTTTACTTTGTTTTAGTTTTCGTTTACTTTGTTTTAGTTATCAGATGTGGCTATATAGAAGAAAGTGCAGTGAAGAAATGCAGAAAAAATCAATTTTCATTAATCGTTTGACGAACGAACAACAGGTCTGTACGTGAAGGTATTATTATAAAACGTTTATTGCTTAACTTTTACTGCTATTATTCTATTTTAGATTAAAAAAAAAAGAACAGGTAAGTTATGTATGTATTTAAATGTTTGTTTACGTTTTAGTTATGGCTATACAGAAGAAAGTGCAGTGAAGAAATCCAGAAAAAAATGATGTTCCTTTACACAGTAACGAATGGTTTTCATTTTAATTTAGTTTTGAAAGATTAATTAATTGAGTTTTGAAAAGATATATGAGTCAAAATAATTATATCATTTAGTATTATCTTCGCTGGATGAAGACTGGATAGTGGATGAAAAGGAACGCGGAACGAACGAAATTTGTTTTGGTAACGAGCGCTGTAATTTATTTATTTACAAATCAATTAAAAATGGTTCTCATGGCTGTGGAATGGGGGGAACGTCAACCATTTCTGCTTTTTATTAGATTTTTCTGTACAATTTAAGATGCTTGGTACTTTGTCTATCTGCCTGTCTTCCAGCGAACTTTATGTCTTTTGTTTTTGTTTGCTTCAATATGGTTGCAATGAATGTGATTATTTTAGCTGTTCTTCAAACTGAAATATTTTTTTTTATTAGGTCAGAAAAGAAAAAGTGTATATAACCATTAAAGAAATGAAGCACATGGTTAAATTATGAATTATGTCCTACAAAAAAGAAGGATTATTGGATGGATTTTTTTTCAGTCTACATTTTATCAAATTTATGCATTATTTTGTGTTATGGTATATGATTGTTTACGTACTATGCCTGGGTGTATAAGTTTGGCATTATGTTTTTATTTGTTACTTTTTATCTTCTGGGTAAATTTGTGTTTTTAGTTATTCTTTTTAGGATAAATGCGCACTTGAATTTCCTTTTTGTTTTTTGTTTCTTTTTGCTTTTTTTTTATTTTCGGTATTACAATTGAAATATTATTCTTTTAGGCAATAATAAAAAAACATAAAGAAATGAAACTCATGGTTTTAATCATGATGTTGATGGTTTTGGGAAGAACAGGCTATATATCATTTCAAAATTCATTAATGATTGCAGTCCAGTAGTAACTTTGGAACAAAAGCAAAAGTTGGAAAGTATCAATTTGTTTTGAATTAACATTTTTGTAATGTTATTCAATGTTTGGTTTTGTATGTCTGGGTAAACAGTTCTGTGTTATATATTGCCATTTTTTACATTAAAGTTACTTCTCTTCTGCGTATATGTATATTCTGAGACGTATTGCTGTTTGTTTCTGTTTTAATTCTTCTGAATGTTAGAAATGAATTAAAAAATTAAAAAAATCTTTTACACAAGTTAAATTCTGCGACACAACGCAAGTTGAACATGGGTGGCGAGCGACGCCGCGCTGGCGGCTAGTCTACTTATACTAATCCGCGTAGTGTGTAACACATTTAACTTAGAGAGTGTTTGTTTTTTTGTTTTTTAATGGTCAAAATCTTCTTAATCGTGGTCATATAGCGGCAGTTCGCCCACGCAAGACACATTCACGATTAGTATAATAGCACGTGGCATCATTTGACGTCAGTTTTTTTATGATCACGGGGAATCATTGCATTGCATCCCCAATCGAACGCGACGTTTTTGGGGAAATATCTCGAGAACCAATAGGGATAACTGACGTTTTTTGGGGTCAGCGATACGGGTGACGGGGTGACGCAACATTTGGGCCCAAATTTTATTTGGTACTGCGGATATGACGTCATTAAAATCTTTGATCGACGATATCTCTGCAACAGTTGATCGTAGCGAAACGATCCCATACATTTTTTTGATCAGTTTTTCGAGCTCTACAACATGGGTACACTTTCTATATATGATTCCATGGTTTAATTTTTCGTCACCTATTTTCGACACATCCTTCCCTAAAATAAGGCCGTAAAAAACTTTTACGCGAGATACTAGTCTTATTATAATAATCCGCGCTGTGTGTCACACTTTTATTTTAGAGAGTGATATATTTAGTTTTAATTTACTGTCATCGTCCTCTTATGTGCGCGTAAAACCACGTAGAGCGAGAGACACTTTTTTCACGATCATTCCAAAAGCACGTGGCATCATTTGACGTCAGTTTTTTATGATCAGGGGGAATCATTGCATTGCATCCCCCAATCGAACGCGACGTTTTTGGGGGAAATATCTCAAGAACCAATAGGGATAACTGACGGTTTTTGGGGTCAGCGATACGGGTGATGGGGTGACGCATCATTTGGGCCTAAATTTAATTTGGTACTGCGGATATGACGTCATCAAAATCTTTGATCAGCGATATCTCTCTAACGGTTGGTCGTAGCGAAACGATCCCATACATTTTTTTGATCAGTTTTTCGAGCTCTACAACATGGTTACATTTTCCGTTTCCAATTCCTAAATTGAAATTTTCATCACGGGGATCGTTCACGGGAAAGGCGATTTTGACCCATCTTCTTCGAAGTTAAGTTCGGTAAAAAGTTTTTACCCGGGTTACTAGTTTTGTAATAATGGCGGTTGATCACGGATGATAGATGCAAAATCTTGAGTGTTTTTAATGATATACGGATTGTCCGCGTAAAGTGGCTTTAGATAATCAGATATTACTTGTGCAGTGTTGTAGAGGCAAGTGCCTGTTTGAGCAACGATAGGTCGAAATTTCAATTCGGAAACGGTGATGTCTTCAAAATTCTGAAATTTATGGGTTTTGGCAGTTCCATAAAACCTTGCTGGTTGATTAGCAGTTGGATACATTTTTTCATATTGTGGGTGTTTCTTGAAATTTCGGTATAAAAAATCCTGGAAACGTTTCAAATCTTGTAATGTATTATCACTGGTTTCTTCATAGGTACCATTATTGAAGATGGAATTCATGCGCTATAAAATTTCTTCGTTTGCAAATTTTCATTATAGTTGAACAATTTGGTCCAAATTTAGCCTTATGCACAAGTTGACCTTCAATTTCGAAAACAGCAGTACAAAGTTATTCCTCTATTAAGTTTTCATTAGAGCATTGAAAAATTTTCAAAATTTGGTCCAAATTTGGCCTAATTTGACCTTATCCACAAGTTGCCCTTCATGTTTGAAATCAGCAGTACAAACTTGTTCCACTATTAAATTTTCATTAAAATTGAACGATTTTCGAAATTTGCCACAAACTTGGCCTACTTTGCCTTTTTTAAAAACTCACACCATTCCCAGTGAACTTTCGAAAATATTCCTTACAATATTTGAAAAATATTCTCTAACTCGGAAAAAATAAAACCAAAAAGAATTTCCGAGTTAGTAACTCGGGAAAATTTTACGAAAATAAAATTTCCGAGTTAGTAACTCGAGAAAAATTATACTTTGAAAATTTCCCGAGTTAGTAACTCGGAAAAAATAAATCCAAAAAAAATTTTTTTTTACGTGAATAAAATTTCCGAGTTAGTAACTCGAGAAAAATTAAAATTTAAAAATCTCCGAGTTAGTAACTCGGTTTGTGACGTCATAATGCGTAACTCGGGTTAGTAACTCGGTTTTGTAACTCGGGAATTCCGAACCTCAATAAGTCCCATCAACTCAGGAGAAAAAAAAGAAGTTCTTATTTTTAATGAAGCTGTCATTTATCAAAATCTGCTCAATAACAATAATCAGTATTAAAAAGAGTTCCTTTACATTCACTGATTCGGCTGTCCCAGAACCTGCGCCGGTTAAGAAAAAGAAGGTCGAAAAAAGAAAAAAACTGATGTTCGACATAAAAACATCCGGAACATTTCAATTTGGAAACATGGCCAAAAACAAGGAAAAGTACTTGTAATAATATCATAACAATAGTTTGAAAAAATATGTAACGTTGCATACTGTATATCTGTATATCTCTTCTGATAGCAATAGTGCTGGCAGAATCATGAACACTTTTATTTCGATGCACTGAAAATTTGATATTTAATTGAAGATTTCCAGCCAAGTGGCGAGTTCTGATACGAATTGTTTTCCAGCCTTGCCAGTAGGGAGTTTAAAGAGGTTATTTCTCCATTGAATAATCTCCCCATAGGTATTGTTTATAGATTCAATAAACACTGATGCCTTCATGTTGTTAATCATCAAGTTTGGATCAGCCTCTTTCTGTTGAGTAAATGGGTGAATGAGTGAATGGGTGAATTTTCGGTAGGTACTCGTCTTCACGTGTAATATCCAGCTCTTGTTTATGACATTTACAAGTTCATTATTTACATTATTCACATTATTTACATCGAGTCTATTTACATTAATATCTGCAATAGGGTTACTTTTTTCAACGAAAGTAGTCTTGTGTTTACATATGCACAGGTGAGTATTTAGTTCAAACAGGTAATCAAAAACTCTTGCACCATTTCCACATTTGTATACACTTACTATTATGACAGTGGCAAAGTAGATAGACGGTTTCGAAAAGCTCTTCTTGGTATTCCAATTTTTCATTAATATATGTTTTCAGCTTCTTAACAGCTAACGGCATCATAACATTTCATAATATATCATGGTGTTGCATTCGTTACTCAAAGCACTACTTTCTCCGCCATCTTCAAATCTTGAACTGTTGAAATCTTCGAAGTGTTATCTGACTGAATTCTACTCGGGAAATCCATTATAGGTATATAATGGTAGAAGCACGGGATGCTTGGAGAAACTTCAAATTCGTGCAAATACCTAAATATACTTGCTGGTCTCTATATCTCCTATTCCAGTGGGCAAATTGTTTCAATAAAAATGCTCTTCATCGCAGTGACTTTTTGGCTATTTGCCACACTTGGATCGAGTATCGGAAGTCATCGTGATATTAATGATTCTTAAAAGTAAAGCTACGTCAAAATAAGAAGCCGTATGACTTGAAGACTTCAGGGTGTGTTACATTAGTACATAAGTAGTTTCGATAATATTAAAACACATTTCAACATGCAACCAAATGATTTTTGAAACTTTCGTAAATTGATGAACTTTCGAAATTTTTGTCCCAAATTTCCCCAATTTTCCAATTTGTCCATAATCTGAGAAACTCCTTGCAAATTTGAAATTGGCAACTAAATTTGAAGGTATTTGAATAACTTTCAATGTTGGTCCAAATTAAGCCTGAACTTGGAATATAACTAGTCGATGCTCCATGTACTTGTTCATAAGCTGTATTAATTTCACGTGTTGTTATCCGTTTGGTTTCTATCACACCCTTCTTTTTTTCTATCATCAAGAGCCTGATGAATTAACATATGATGTCTTTTACCACAATCATCAATTAGACACTTGCATTTTGAAGGACATGACCTCAATGTGTGATTTTGTAAACAGTTAAAGCAAAGTATATAAATACAAGAATAAATACATTAAAGAGAAAAAACATATTAAATACAGGTAGTAGGAAAAATGTATTAAAAAGGTCTAATAAATATACGAGATTCATGTAGGTGCATGTGACATGGCTACCTTACTACCTTAGGTATCCTGGGTTCGAGGTTGGATTTAAACATTTGATTTGCTGGATGATGGTTATAGTTGGCAGTAAGTAACTAACAAATAAGGTTTCCATTACAGGAGATGGAACTGTAGATTTTGAGAACTAATAATGTATTGGATTTCTTTGTATACGAAATGCCTTTTTAGCATCTTAAAGATAATATTATGTATTATATAAAGATCTACTTATACTAATCCGCAATCGTGCATACCACGTTTAATTTAGAGAGTGTTTTGTTTTTGTTTTTTTCACGGTCAAAATCTTCTTAATCGTGGTCATATAGCGGCAGTCCGGCCAGTGAAGAAACTCTTCCACTGCAATCCAACGATCATTTGTTTTGACACGTGATCGTCTTTTCGCCGTTTTCATTGGTTGCCGAAATCGGAAAAACTATAGCGACAATGTTCGTTGATAAGAAATCCATTTTCATTAATCGTTTGACGAACGAACAGGTCTGTACGAAGGTATTATTATAAAACGTTTATTTGCTTTTCTTTTGTTGTTTTTCTATTTTAGATTAATAAAAGAACGTAAGTAAATGTATTGACGTATTATTTATGTATGTATTATGTAAAATCATACTGAAATGCTTTTTTATGTGGAAAACGAAAACGAACGAGTATACATCCAGCACATGTTTCAACGTTTTACTTTGTTTTAGTTTTCGTTTACTTTGTTTTAGTTATCAGATGTGGCTATATAGAAGAAAGTGCAGTGAAGAAATGCAGAAAACATCATTTTCATTAATCGTTTGACGAACAAACAACAGGTCTGTACGTGAAGGTATTATTATAAAACGTTTATTGCTTAACTTTTACTGCTATTATTCTATTTTAGATTAATAAAAGAACAGGTAAGTTATGTATGTATTTAAATGTTTGTTTACGTTTTAGTTATGGCTATACAGAAGAAAGTGCAGTGAAGAAATCCAGAAAAAAAATGATGTTCCTTTACACAGTAACGAATGGTTTTCATTTTAATTTAGTTTTGAAAGATTAATTAATTGAGTTTTGAAAAGATATATGAGTCAAAATAATTCTATCATTTAGTATGTATCTTCGCTAGATGAAAACTGGATGAAAAGGAACGCGGAACGAACGAAATTTGTTTTGGTAACGCGCGCTGTAATTTATTTATTTACAAATCAATTAAAAATGGTTCTCATGGCTGTGGAAATGGGGGGAACGTCAACCATGTCTGCCTTTTATTAGATTTTCCTGTACAATTTAAGATGCTTGGTACTTTGTCTATCTGCCTGTCTTCCAGCTAACTTTATGTCTTTTGTTTTTGTTTGCTTCAATATGGTTGCAATGAATGTATTAGGTCAGAAAAAAGGAAAGTGTATAAACCATTTAAAGAAATGAAGCACATGGTTAAATTATGAAGTTGAGAGGGTTCTGTACAATGAAACTGTCCTACAAAAAAGAAGCATTATTGGATGGATTTTATTTTATCAAGATTATGCATTATTTTGTGTTATGGTGGTATATAATTGTTTACGTACTATTATGCCTGGGTGTATATATAAGTTTTGCATTATGTTTTTATTTGTTACTTTTTATCTTCTGGGTAACTTTGTGTTTTTAGTTATTGTTTTTAGGATATGCGTACTTGAATTTCCTTTTTGTTTTTTGTTTCTTTTTGTTTTGTTTTTTATTTTCGGTATTACAATTGAAATACTAGTATCCCGGGTAAAAACTTTTTACCGAACTTAACTTTGAAAACATTAGGTCAAATCTGCCATTCCTGTGTTACGTACGCGTCACTCGCCACCCATGTTCAGTATGCGTTGTGTCACAGAATTTAACTCGTGTAAAAGTTTCTTTTCAGGCATTAATTTGTTATTACATTCAGAAGATTAAAAACAGAAACAAATAGCAACATGGCTCAGAATGATATATTTATACGCAGAAGAGAAGTAACTTTAATGTAAAAAAAATGGCAATATATAACACAGAACTGTTTACCCAGACATACGAAACCAAACATTGAATAACATTACAAAATGTGAATTGAAAACAAATTGATACCTTCCAACTGTGTTTCTTTCGTGCGGAAGTTACATTATACAGCAACCATTAATGAATTTTTGAAATGATATATAGTCTGTTCTTCCCAAAACCATCAACGTCATGATTAAAACCATGAGTTTCATTTCTTTATGATTTTTTTTATTATTACCTAAAAAATTAATACTTGAATTGTAATACCGAAAACCTAATCATGCTATAAGAATATTGAAATAAACAACAACAACAACAACAACAAAAAAATGCAATTCAACTACGCATTTATCCTAAAAACAATAACTCAAAACAACAAAACACCGTAATAGTAATTGTAATACTGTAATACCGAAAACCTAATCATGCTATTAGAATATTGAAATAAACAACAACAACAAAAAGTGAAATTCAACTACGCATTTATCCTTAAAACAAAAATTTACCCAGAAGATAAAAAGTCACAAATAAAATCATAATGCCAAACTTATATATATACCCAGGTACGTAAACGATTACCATAACACAAAATAATGCATAAACATTTCATTGCACAGTAATAACTAATGAACTTCTTAAATACATAATTCATTCACATCTACCTTATGAATAATAATTAAAAACACAAACGTGATGACAGAATTTATATATCTAAAGAGTTTATAAAAAATTGAAAACAACCACATTTTTAATCTGAGTTAAAATCTCCTCTGGCTAATTCACAACAGTTAAACAACCCTTTATTCTTATTTATCCAGCATACCAACTGTGTTATAACTAAATAGATTTATACTATTTTAACTTTAGCTGAACTTCAAACAAAATGGGATACCTTTCACTGCCAATTCACATGTTAGTAAACTAAACAGCATTGATCATCTTCTGTAGACATTTTCAAACACTTCTAAACTCTTTACTTCTATATTCATACCTGTAAACAAATTACTAATACTTTATTTACTTTCCAGCACAAACATACATAGGTATTTATAAAACACTTTCGCTACCATTTTTTTTAAGTGAAATACATAAAACTGCTATCTTCGTTTGGAAAAACTGCTAAACTTTCTGTATTTTCCAGTAGATTTTGCACTTTTTGGCAGGCAGACAAAAGCATCAAGCATCGATTTAAATTAGATACAATAGATACAATCAGACAGCATAACACATTCCCCACTTCCACAGCGTCATGAGAAATAAAAACATTCATAGCTGTAGGACCATTTTTAATGTAATAATAGCGCGCGTTACCAAAATAATTTCTCTCGGCTTCCTTTTCATCCAGCAGCATATACACATTCTAAACGACAGAATAACTGAGACATCCACTCAAAGCTAAATCAATTAATCTTTCAAAACTTAATTAAAACCATTCCTTACTGTGTAAATAAACATGAAACTGCATTTCTCCACTGCACTTTCTTCTGTATAGCGATATTTGATAACTAAAACGTAAACAAACATTTAAAAACCTGTTCTTTTATTAATCTAAAATATTAAACAATAAAAGTCTTATCGTTCTGCACAGCCAATTTTTAAAAACTTCACTGCACTTCTTCTGTATAAAAGTTTTATAATAATACCTTTTGTTCGTTCGATCTTTCTGCAGCTAATTTTTAAAAACTTCACTGCACTTCTTCTGTATATCTAAATATGATTTTTCATTGTAAACAAACGATAATAAAACGTTTTATAATAATAACAATACCTTCGTGCATACAAACCTGTGTTTCTTCGTCAGTTCTTTCGTCGATTTGCTGCCTAAAACAATCAAATTTAAATTGAAATATTCGTATACAAAAAGAAACCCGTCTTCTTCGCGAAGTTTCTTGCTCACGAAATGATCGTTGACAAATTTCGAACGAAGACGTTGAATTGCTCGCACTCTTCCAAAGACGTTTTTCGGCTGATTTCCACTGCGCAAACCAAAATAACAAAACGGAGGAGCATATACTAATCAAAAAAATCGCTCTCGCTTTGGCGTGGTTTTACGACGAAAAGGGAAAAAATAAGAAGGATTTGACCGTGAAAAAAAAACAAATATATCACTCTCTAAAATAAAAGTGGGATGCACAATCGCGGATTATTATAATAAGACTAGTATCCCGGGTAAAAACTTTTTACCGAACTTAACTTCGAAAACATTAGGTCAAATCCACCATTCCCGTGTACGTACCCCATGATGAAGAAATAAATCATAGAATCGCAACTCAAAAACATCCCAGGCGGCGTCGCTCGCCACCCTTGTTCAGTATGCGTTGTGTCGCAGAATTTAACTGTTGCAAAAGTTTCTTTTCAGGCATTAATTTTTTAATTCATTTCTTACATTCAGAAAATTTAAAACAGAAACAAATAGCAACATGGCTCAGAATATATATTCATACGCAGAAGAGAAGTAACTTTAATGTAAAAAAACGCAATATATAACTCAGAACCGTTAACCCAGACATACAAAACCAAACATTGAATAATATTACAAAAATGATACCTTCCAACTTTTTCTTTTGTTCAAAAGTTACTACTGGACTGCAATCATTAATGAATTTTTGAAATGATATATTTAGTTCTTCCCAAAACCATCAACATCATGATTAAAACCATGAGTTTCATTTCTTTGTGCTTTTTTTATTATTGCCTAAAAGAATAATATTTCAATTGTAATACCGAATATAAAAAAAAAACAAAACAAAAAAAAAAGGAAATTCAAGTACGCATTTATCCTAAAAACAATAACTAAGAACAAAAATTTACACAGAAGATAAAAAGTCACAAATAAAATCATACAGCCAAAGTTATATACCTAGGCATAGTACGTAAACGATTACCATAACACAAAATATGCATAAACGCGATAAAATATAAACTTAAGAAAAATACAGCCAACAACGCTTATTTGTTGTAGGATAGTTTCATTGCACAGTCATTTAAATTACATAATCCATTCTTCTCTTAAGTAACCCTCTCAACATTATAACCCATCATGTGCTTCATTTCTACTTAACAGATGAAAACATTCAAAAAACATATACAAAAAACCTAATCATGCTATGACGAAATCTAAAGAAAAACAAAACAAAGTAAAAGAAACTTTGAAAATATATTAACCTTAAAAATAATAATTAAAAACACAAACGTAATGACAGAATTAGTATAGCTGAAAAATTTTTAACATATGAAAACATTCGTGGAGCCATTTTTTATTTCCAGTTCAAAGCTCCTCCTCTGCGCTGGAAAATTCAAAACACAACAGTAAACATCCCTCTTATCCTTTATTTATCCACTAATACTAACTGTGTTTTAACTAAATAGATACTATTTTAACTTTACCTTTCAATACCAATTCACATCATCATGATAGTAAACAACAATAATTGATCATGTTCTGTAGCCATTATCAAACACTTCTAAACTCTTTTACTTTCTATATTTCATACCTGTAAACAAATTAATAACACTCGATTAACTTTCCAGCATACTTTCCTATTGTAAACATACACTTTCTATTTGTTTTCTACTGCAATTTCACTACCATTTTTATACAGTGAAAGACATAAAAATGCTTTCTTCGTAACTTCATAACTGTGGAGCCATTTTGAAATAAATAAAATAAGGAACAGTTCGTTACCAAAACAAATCAGTAACTGCTCGTGTAGGACCTGCATCTTTATGATCTGATCGTTTTAACTCTGTTTTTATTCTCTTTTAACGCTGTATTTATTAAATCCGTTTGACTCATGTACTTACGTATATTACTTTATATCTTTTCCAAACAATTTTCCACCGAAAAAAAGTAAAACCATTTTCACCAATGTAAATAAACATCATCCTTTCTTCAACTTCATCTACACTACTTCTGTACTGCTGCACTCCCATAACTATTTGATAACTATAAAAAGAAATTCGTAAAATCAGCACGAATTTCTTCCACTCGTTCTTCGTTTGGTTTTCATCTGAAAAAAACAAACATCTGTTCAAAAACTCACCTACGCATGTGTGCTACCTGCTAACTAATCACTTACACACATGCCTGTTCTTTTATTAATCGTTCGATCTTTCTGCAGCTTATCTTTTAAAAACTTCACTGCACTTCTTCTGTATATCTAAATATGATTTTTCATTGTAAACAAATAACTAACTCACTTGCTACCCGTGTTGTTTTTTTAATAAGAGTAAAAGTTTAGCAAAACGTTTGATAATAATAACAATACCTTCGTGCATACAAACCTGTGTTTCTTCGTCAGTTCTTTCGTCGATTTGCTGCCTAAAACAATCAAATTTCAATTGAAATATTCGTATACAAAAAGAAACCCGTCTTCTTCGCGAAGTTTCTTGCTCACGAAATGATCGTTGACAAATTTCGAACGAAGAAATTGCATTGCTCGCACTCCTCCAAAGACGTTTTTCGGCTGATTTCCACTGCGCAAACCAAAAATAACAAAACGGAGGAGCATATACTAATCGCGGAAAATCCAAAAAAGTGTCTCTCGTCTCTGCGTGGTTTTACGACAAAAAGGGAAAAAATAAGAAGGATTTGACCGTGAAAAAAAAACCAAATATGTCACTCTCTAAAATAAAAACCGGATGCACAATCGCGAATTAGTATAATAAGATTATTCTTTTAGGCAATAATAAAAAAGCATAAAGAAATGAAACTCATGGTTTTAATCATGATGTTGATGGTTTTGGGAAGAACAGACTATATATATATATAATTGCAAAATTCATTAATGTTTACAGTCCAGAAGTAACTTTGGAACAAAAGAAAAAGTTGGAAGGTATCAATTTGTTTTGAATTAACATTTTGTAATGTTTGGTTTTGTGGTAAACAGTTCTGTGTTATATATTGCCATTTTTTTTACATTAAAGTTACTTCTCTTCTGCATATAAATATATATTCTGAGCCATGTTGCTATTTGTTTCTGTTTTTAATCTTCTGAATGTAATAACAAATTAGTGCCTGTAAAAAACTTTTACACAAGTGAAATTCTGCGACAGAACGCATACTGAACATGGGTGGCGAGCGATGCCGCCTTGGCGGCTAGTGATACTATTATATGGAGAGCTGAGGGTTGCACTATGCTGATATCAGCATACATAAGAATAGTTGGGAAATGGTTTGGAAACCAGCAGCTGTTTATTATTAACAATGTGCCCAACCAAATAAACAAATGATTGGCTCTCTGATGGAGATTATCTAACTACTGACATAATCTTTTCTCCAACTTATCGTTATCAATTGTGCACACATTGAAAAGACATACATCGCACCGATGTTTTTACTTTATTTTACTTTGTGTACAAGCATTTGTTTAACTATAAAAAATTGTTATTTGCAAATGTCTTTCCACCAACAAAGAAGCAGTAATGTTAGAACGAAATTGATAAATTGCACAATATAGGGAGACAAAATCAGGAAACAGTTTATGAAATGATGAAGCATTGATTGACTTGAGATGAAGTTGATTGACATATTCCTTTTATCTCAAATTACTACCATAAACCATTCTTTACCTCGAATTAGCACCACAAACCATTCTTTTACTTTGAATTGCCAAAACAAACCATTTAAATAATCAATTTTTTTATTTTTTTATTTTTCACTTCCTTGTTCTTTTTCTCACTTTTGTTCTCTTTTTGGTGTCTTTTAAACCATCCGGTCTATCTACATAATGGTTAGAGTGGTGTAGCCTCCATAAGATCCACCTAAATAAAGCTGGAACATTACTTAGTGGTGGTCGATGTGGCTTTGGTGGCGCTAGAATGCTAAAAGAATGAAAGTAACCTATTGCAATAAAAGAAAAGTTTGACAGAAACATCCTACAAAAGGAACTTTAAGAAACACTGTTGGTTTTGCGAAACTCCTCTTCTCAATTCTATAGTTAAAAGGGTTCTGCCATTAAAAATAATATTCGCTAAAATATTTCCTCAAAACATTAAAAATATCATTGTATCTCAAAAGCAAAATAAGAAGTTAGTGAGTAAACGAGAGTTTTTAGTCCTTGGGCTTCCATCCGTACCGTTTGGCACTTCCACCGCCGACTTGCAACTAGTTGACTTATTGCTAGAGATACCTATAGCATTGCTCTAACTTGCCCGAAGGCCAATGTGCAGTCAGCTGATGGCTCCTAATGGGCTGATACGCTGCTTTTGAAGAGCATCGGAATGGAGTATCGAGATACAACTTGACTGGACTCGAACACAGGTCGCAGCGGGAGTACTCAAAAGTACTAATCACTACACCATCGGTACCTGTTCGACAAATCAACCAGCATTATTTTTTAGCATTGTACTGAAAATGTGCTTCTTCCTGATCAATACAAACTTCAGAGTAGCATCGGCAACAGCGGTAGGAATTTCAGCATGCGTGGACCGTAATTGTTTTCATTTCAAGAAACAAGAATGTTTGATTTCTATTTTACTTTTGAAAAATGACTCACTAAATTTTGTAGAGTTCGAAATACTTATGTTTTATTTCTTTTCGTGTGGATTAGAAATTCATTAGACTATTTCCAACATTTTTAATTCTGGATCGTTAAAATAAATAAAAGTGTTTGTCAGTTATGACCCACAGAAAGTGTTCTCCATTTAGTAAGTACAGTCTCTAGTAAGTACATTTCTTTATGATGTCACACATGGTCATTGAATGGGCATTGTGAAGTAGAATTTCGGATCAAAGGAAAGATGTATTTTGTATTATGTATTATGTATTATGTAAACATTTCTGACAGTGATTCATAAAAGTTTAATAAACAAATTTAAGTCTAATAAACAAACATGAAATTTGACATTCTGCGAAAAATTTTTATTTTATTTTAAGAATACGACCAAGATCATGAAAATCATATCTATCTTCAGGCTAGCTTTAGAAATGTTACATGAACTCGAAATCAAATAGAAAACTAGAAGCCTCATGGCTTGAACAATTTCCGCATCAGGCCTAGAGGAAATTGCTTTAGGCTAACTTTTAAGATATCTGAATGACTATCCATTCTTTTCTTGCTGCTTATGTGAGAACAGGTCTATCACAATTCCCAAAATATGAGTTACGGTTCACATGGAAAATAAAATGATATTCGATAGAAGTGAACCAAAATTATTTGAAAAAAAGGCTGCATGGGATTGAAGACTTTCACAGCACTATTAAACTATTAAAGTTGTACAAGCAAACTCGTTTAAAAACTGAAGACCTCGGGTATTTATGATCTGCAAGTAACTGCCGACTTTGATATCAGGACCTTACAATTGTTCTTCGTGCACATCTTCCAAATTTTGCCAGAAATGTGAATTTGGAGATATATTTAAGTAAACATTACATGAAATTGTTCACAACTGCAGGAGAAACTTGGGCATTTCAAAGATTTTAATCCATGACATTTAACAGGATTACAAGAAGATAAAAATTACATTGCTTATACATAACTTAAATCAACATAACATACAATATGAAAATCTATTTCTACTAAACCAACCAGTCGCCGATCCAGTGGTAAGCCGCAACTTGTGTAGGAGAGTGTTAGCAATTCAAACATAAAAGAAAAAGGTTCAAATAATCCCATTGATAATATGAACTGAAGTCACAAATTATGTCAATGCGCTTCTCCACAAGTTGCAACTACACTCTAGATCCACCACTGTCTCCATATTACCACTTCCATAGAGTTTATAAATAACACCAATGTGCACGAAAAGACAAATGACACAAGGAAACTTTGTTAGGATCTGTATGAAAATGTTCTTTTCAAACATGATATACCTTAAAGGGATTTTTTTGCGTGGACTAACTTTTGCGAGCCAAGGTTTGAGAGCGTTTTGCGTGGATTAACTTTTTGAGTCGGAGCTTCTGAAGGAAATTGTTTGGATTTATATTTGCGAATGGGCACAAAGTGAAATGCGTGTACTTTATAATATACCTAAAAGGAGAACTAAACTTGAAAATTTAATTTTTCAAAAAATCTTTTTCTACTTAATCTTCTGTTAATATAACTTAAAAAATCATAATTTTATAAGCGCAAAAACTTTTATTCTACATGAACGAGCTCTTTATATTTCTGCATAAAGCCGGTTTTTTTCAAGATCGCTGAAAAGTTTGGGATCTGGAGCCGAGAATTTATAATGACGTACTGAAGTTCAAAATAAATGTAGCGTATGTTATACAAGAAAAAGAAACATGTCTGAAATTTGCAGTGATGAAAGTTTTAGTTACGAATTTTTATATACGAACAACAAGTTAGTTCCGTAGGTACACAGAGCCAAAAAATGAGCAAATAAAATCATGAAATTTTGCGTGCATTTATTTTCACGGATCGTTCATTTGCGTCAATTTATTTTGGCGAATTTGACTAAAATTCGTAAAAGTCGCAAAACTCAATCCACGCAAAAAAAATCCCCTTAAGGTATTGTGTCCTAGAACATTTTACACTCCAAATTTTCACAAGGCTTTAGTGATCTCATTGTATGTATATAATTGATTGGATTCTAATCATCATCCAAAGTTTGTTTTCCTGACACATATCCAAACTAAATCATTGTGCCTCCATTGAATGGTTTGCAGGATTATTTTGAACAATGTAATCTTAAAATCTTTTAAATGTGAATTTAAAGCTAATCGGTTCCACACAGTGATAAATTGACCGACCATTGTACAGTGAGGAATAATTTGATACAGTCTGGAATTCCCCAAATTAGCTACTCCCTTCTTTGATTTATTACTGCTTTTCAATTCACTATGATGTTTCAGAGCCAAAAAAACAGTTTTATAAGACATATCGTTCACCAATATCTTGCACATGTTTATACTTGCAGTATGTATGTTTGGATCAATTCATTCACAACACAAGTGATTTGTGCTGCTATGACGATGTCATTTGTTTTTGTCTTTTTTTTTTCAATATCTTCAACTTTCGGTGTTATATTTATTAAATGAAATGAACATATTTCATGCATTTATTGATAGGACGTATGACGTATTCACCAGTAATTTTGATACTACATACATTTCTGCTGTGATTTTAAAGTTTTTTTCAGAGCAAAGTTTCGTTTACTATCAAACATTCACCTTCTTTTTCAAGAATTTCTTTCCAGAGTCAGCTAAATATCAATATTTCCACCGTAAGGAACGTTCTCATGATTATATTTCGATTGCAATAGTAGATAAAGTCTTAAAATTCTTCTTCAAAGCTTCTTCTAAATAATCTAATACAACTTCCTCAAAACATAAACTAAATCGGTTCGAGAACGTTTCACGTGCTCGGTGTGCATATTTTACTGACTTTTTAAAGAAGTTTTAAAGGATAATTGATTTGGGAAGTTTTCAACATAAAACGGCTAAAATAACTTCCAAAAGTATTCCAAAAGTATTAAAAAGTTAACATTTTTATGAATTGATATTGAAAGTGGCCTTTTAGTTTTAAATTTTGCATAGAGTTTTGGGTCTTCCATTAACTATTCTGAATAAACAAACAATTCGAAATCCGAACGGACTTTCCGAAAACAGCAAAAAACTGTTACATAGACAGTCAGATAGTTAGATAGATAGAATGTCTAAACCAAACAATTTCCTACGCATAGCGCGCGGAAATTGAATTACGTCAGCAAGTCACTGGCATTTTTGTTATCTTATGACTTGCATGGTCTTCCTTTTACTTGAACAGTAGGTAGCTACTAATCAGAAATAAAGATCTAACAATAATTATAGACGACTACAAAACCGTATAACAACAGACAGCTACCTAAAGCCGCTGACTAAGTAACGCTTATGGGTTAATGAGCCTTATCGTTTTACAAATATTTTTATAATAATCCATCGTGGTTCAATCTGACTAGTCTAATTCCGTTGAAAATATTTTTTACAAAGAATACTTACTCTTTGATTGCCCACCTCCATCAGGTAAGTCCTTATTTCCAGAGATCACAATTTCATCTTCAGTATCTTGTAACATTTTGTTCGTTTGTTTAAATTTTCATTGGGAATTCTTATATTTATAAGATACGCATTTTTAAGGGGATTCCCAGCAGAATGTGATTTCCCCATTGTATGTAATTCCCAAACATATAAAAAAAAGTAGTACAACAATGCAAGAAGTAGACATTTATTAAAGTACATCATTAAACGTGATGCAAAAAAAACTAACGTCATCTTTTTTCGAATATAGCTCAGTGGATTTATCATTATTGTGTTCACTGCATGAGACTATTTCCACGTGCAAAATTAATATATGGTAATAAAATATGGCTACTGGGCCAAGTAAAGAGGTAAATTATGTATTGAGTCAGTACTATGGATAAAAGAACCACACACCCGACATGTTGAGGAATGAAAAAAATCCATGTTAACAACTAAATTTGGTATGACCTTCGAATTAGGCAATTAACATCAGTAATTTGCACAAAAGGTCCATGGAACATCTGTAAGTAAGCCTGCTGAAATGATTCGCCAAATTTGTTATTCAAGTTCTGTTAATTTCTTGGCTGTATCAGCACTAGATGCTGGACTTGAAAATGAACAAAATCCACACCTTATCGGGGAAAAAAAGTCGGGGAAAAGTGACAAATTTTTTGGTGGGTGACTAAAATTTTCCCCTACCAAATCCATCCCCGACTTTTCTGCTCCCAACCAAAAATTTTCCGCAACTTTTTTCCCCCGATAAGCTATACAGTAACTATATAACTAACTATATAATATCTTGATTATTTTCTTCTTACATTGAAAATAATTAGTCAGGGGAAAAGTGACTAATTTCAATATTTAGTCGGGGAAAAGTGACTAATTTAAAAATTGTTCGGGGAAAAGTCACCAAAATTTCCTCAGGTGACTAAAATTTTCCACGATTAAAATTTTCCCCCATTAAATTTTTTACAGACTATTTTTTTCCTGATAAGGTATGTAAACAAAACTGGTATTCAACAAAAAACAACAGATGGGGAATTCATAATTAAAACTTAATTTCCACATTCAAAATGTGGAATTGCATTTATGTCAGAAGTACTCATATTTGGCTGCTTCTCTACATACATTGTATGTATGTATGTACTATTTTGTTTTCCATAATAGTAACTAAATATATTTACAAGAACTGAAAATGGAAGGAGGGGGTGGCCACCAAATATGCTACCTCAATATATTGGACAAAAATATAATAAAATAAACTAGCCGCCAAGGCGGCGTCGCTCGCCGCCAATGTCCACCTGCTCTGTATCACTGTATCAATAAACGTCAAATTTTTTTATAAACGGCTCGTACAACTTGTGTTCAACCAGAAGCAGATTCGAAGTCACAACCTCTGGTAAAACCAATCTTTTATCAGTGTAACAATACACTCAAAACGTAGAGAGAGAAAACTTCAACTTTTTATTAGCTTTTGTTTTAAAAAAAAGTTACGCGCTCTAAAAAGATCACACGGGAGGAGAGAAAAAAAGGCACGTGCTAAATGAATAAAGTGAATAAAAAACGTTCGATCTGAAGGGCATAACAATAAAAAAAATGTAATTAAATTATTAAAAGAAAAGCAAAAAAATATTTTGTTTCATGATATTCTTTTTTTACCTATCGGTTTTTAAACATTTTGATTGCTCGAAAAAAAGTTTACCCGTCTCAAACAGTCAGGCAAGGATACGTTAGGATACACTGGCAAACCGAACATGCTACCAAGTTCTGCCACTGCTGCTTTTTGACCAAAATGTTTAATCAGTTAGTTTCTTTGTATTTAGTTGATGTATTGTTTTCAAAGCCAAGTCAACGTGGAATATAAAACTGACACAATAATAATAAAACAATAGTTATTTCTATTAGTTCATCAGCCAAAAAAAGTCACGTTCGATTGGGTTTGCAATGTATTTGCTTCTAACTCACGTCGCACACAAAAAAAAGAAATAATTTCGCTCACAACTCAATCTACCATTTTGCGTGACTGACAAACAAACAAACAAACAAACAGACAGACAAAGAATCGGCTATTAATATATAGATATATGCAGCAGAACCAGTCAGTGACGGTATAGCTATCAAAGAAATGTTTCACCACAATTGATTTAATCCTAGGGAGAGTTAAATTAGACAGGTCAGTGCTAGTATTGAGATTTTGGTAAAAGTTTTACTGTTTGATGGCAAAATGACTTAAAGATCTAAGGCGGTAAAGGGTCAATTTAGAATTGTAACAACTTAATAATCCCCTATCTCTTGCCCTGGTTTCGTATAAATGATTGATATTTTAGAATTGCAAAAGTATTAAACGTGTCTAGAGGTAAACGAGAGTTCGTGTTTTGGTGCACAAATTGTATGTTAAGGACTTTGACAAGATCAAAAACATTTTGGATTTTTAGTTCTGAAAAAAATCGGAGCGCTAGGTGTACGATTATTAGAGAATGTCATGATTCTTATAGCAAACTTTTGAAGAATGTGATTGCCGCGAAAAGAGAGTTCTTGAAACAAAAGTCCCATTGAATTACAAAGACGTGTGAAAAAGTAATGGAAATAAAGAATACTATATTACTGCAAATTTTAAAGTAAATTCAAATTATGAGTAATACAAAAAAGCGAAAGATCAAACTTTTGCCGTAAGCTGTGAATATGCTGACTTTCTGGTTTGGTCACCAAGTATTCTAAGAGATAATGAATTTTGATAAACTTTGGTTTTGGTCAAATACAGCAAAATGTGGAAGAGTTTCATTCTGCCAGAGTTACTGATCAATCGAATGGCAATTCAATCAAATCGAACTTAAAGCAAGCACAACGTATTGCTATTGTAAAACAACTGGTGATTTTGATAATAATTGAATGGCTTCTGGAATCCTTATTTCCCACAAAATATAAACAGATCAGTACTCAATAATTTCATTCCAATAAGAACTAATTTATTCTTCTGTTTTAAACATATCATGCGTCCTTGGCACTATTTGCTTCTGTTTCAGTACTGTTGAAAACCCTCCCACTTGAGTGTTTGAGTTTCGCAGCTTAACATCATTTAGCAACAATTTCTTAATACTAGTTAATGATCTCGATGGCGGTGGTTAATACCTGATATGAACAGATTTCGTGATGCATGAATAATAAAGAGGGATTAGTTCCCACAGAAACGTAAACAGCAAATCCCAACTTTTAAGTCACAGTTTTGAGTTTTTTAAACTGATAAGTTAAACATACGGCCTTACACATCACTTTTGTATTATTTGAAAATCGTGATAATTGACAAAAGATTGATAGCTATTCTACAAATTTGGGTGATCTTTCCGATCAAAAACTTAAACGCGTTTGCTGAGGCTGTAGGATGCCAAAGAATTCCTACAAGTGCAATTATTATAGTAATATTCTAAACGTTGTAAGTTCTCATTCTTCAGCTTGTATTTAAAGAAAAGCAGTAGAGAAGCCATTATCAGCATCAGTGCAAAGTCATCTTCATTTTTTCCTTGTGTTATTGTAAAGCGCAGATGGTGGTAATCGAAACCATACATCTTCCCAAAATGTTATCAGTGACACTAAGAGAGAACTGGCTATTTTAAAAACAGATAACCTGAAAGACCTTTTCAACCCGCCAGTTAGTGCACACTGGCTATATTGGCTATCTCATGGAAAACGGCTATGCTCCCAATTCCATCAAAAAGTCAAACTACATTTTCATACATTTTGCATCTAGCGAGCACTATTTATTCAAATTCGTCAATTTTATCAAATTCCATGTGAAACAGCAGATTGGTAAGTTGGAGGGAGATAAATATGATCAAAGAAATCATGCACAGACCGAACAAACCTCCGTAAATATGTGAGAATTTTTCCAAGAATAGTTCCATGACTCCTGCGATAGCACGTATTTGGATAAATTCTGCGCAGCTATCTCACATAGCGCGCAAAATCGTCCCTAACTCACTACGATGAAAAGCAATTTTATTGTATTTCCATAGAAATTCACTCCGTCGCAGTGATTTTCAAGACATTTGCCTGCTGGGTAATCACTCTTTGATGTTACATGGCATGAATATGAGATTGAACTGGCAGTTGAAAAACTTGTTGTCAACATTTTGAGCATCTTTCACTTTTTCCATCATACTCATCGCCTGTTTTTGTACAGGGGGCAAGCCTCCATTTCAGCTATCACTTCGAAATGTGCAATATCACGAATTGGTCATAAAAATCTCATTTTGGTACTTGAACGGTTAAATTTTTCACTCGCCTACTTTTTTTTGTCATTTCATGTTACCGAAATGAACCGGTATTTTACCTGAAAAATTCGGTTTTAAGCAAATAGAAAGGTTGAATAAACGGTAAGCAGAATGTTTTTAACTGTTTTTATGCAATAACCACAAGCGAAAAATAACATTGATGTAATATAATCATTAATAAATGTTATAGCAATGACGCGTCAGCATTTTAATTGTGCTGTATCCAAATTTCATATAGAAATCACCATCTTTCGTTTCCAAGGAGATATCGTGTCGGCAACAATCTTTTTGTTTATATTAATAAGCGATCAACACTTGTTATAGCAAGTATTGACTTTAGCTTCGTGGTTTTCAAACTGCATAACTGATGCTCCAACAACCATGACGCTGGATTTGGGTACAAAAATATTTTACCACTCAGCCGCTTCAACTACAAAACATGAATTACTTCATCATACTATGCATCCAAAGGCATCATTTTTTTGACAATATCGTTTCTAAATTTATGGGTGATTTGAAATTCTTTTCCAATGATTCACTTTTCAAATGATTTGTTTTGACGAGCATGCTTAATGCCTTCTCTCTGTTGTTGTGACCTCGCAAACATCGACAGAGTTCCATAAGCTTTTTCGATGGGAGTGCCGAACAAGTAGTAGATCTAAACAAACATTTTTCTTATCAGAAATATTACATTTGCAAAAGAACAGTTTTTCCTCTAATTTGTACCCTCTTTACTAAGCACCTCATGCATAAAATAAAACACCTCCTCAATTGCCTTTGAAGGGTCTCCTAATAACCATGTAACAGGTAAACTCTTGCGCACAGAGCCTAACTATTTACCTGTGATGATGCGACTTGATGAGTAAAATATAGCATACAGCAAGTATCGAGCAAAAACGCCAATGTTTATAAACATTAGAAACTCAGCCATTAGAGGATCGCGCGCTCACAGTCAACAAGAATCATCATTGATGATAATTCATTGCATAACAACTTTTGGGGCAACAAAATCCAAAATAAAAATCGAAAAATAAAATAAAATGCGTTTTTTTCTTACCTTTGGGACGAAGATCAAGAACAATGTACCGGTGACCGAAATGAATATGGTTAAAGCAACGATAATATACGCTATCGCAAATTTACTGCTTGTGTAGAGAGCTGATGCACATATAACACCGATAGCTGTCACCACTGATACATTGTAAACTGCCATTCCTAAATCATCATCAATTTATCAACATTTCATTGCTGTATCCTTTTTTGTTGAAACTGGTTTTGGTCTCGAGACCAATTCAAATAACTTTATTATTACCTATATATTTGGAATCGTTCAATAATGGGATACTGACATTTCTTGATTCCCAAGCCAGGAACGAACCAATCAGTAACAAGCATCCTTTGTATGCGTACATAGCCATTGTGAACTGAAACTGATACTGGCACGAACACCGATGGAGAAAAAACGTTTCTTTGATGCCACCATTAATCTAAATGTCCACACAAAGAATATGATATCCGCACAAAACATATGATATTCACTCAAAATATATGTTATGCAGTACTTGAGATGTAAACGTTGAAAAGCTTTTCTTTGAACATGTGGATTTTTTCTCGACATTTAAACTTCATATACATAAGATATTGTCACCTCAGTTTTAATGTCGACCTCCCGCAATGAAAATGGCGCGACACAAATCCAGAAAATGAATATCACTCCATCAATTGACAACAGTAAAAGCAATAACAAGCAAAGATGGCGGTTTTTGAGTGTCTAAAAAATAGTAACCATAAAGAAAAAAATCATGTGACTTGGCCAATGAAATTGGTCCTTTGGTGGATAAAATGCATGATTAAACGTACTAAAATATTTTTTAGGATTTCTTCAACTCTCGACAGAGATTATTTTCATGAGAGGGTGAATACTTACAACTCTTTTGCAATTCTCTGATGCTTTTATTATTTTGTATACTCTCCAAGTCTTCAAGAAAAAACAGCTGAAGATCAACGTGAAACCAACTAAGACAATCAAGGTCAAACCCTAAAAGGTAACCAACTAGAACATTAGTTTCACTTTGGTTGTGTTTCATATTCTTATTTTGTAAACTACACTGATGGACCTCCGCCATTACCCTTTGGCAGCATCGTCAAAATAACTGAAACTTTTCTTGTGACACAGCAGTGGATTGCGGTAACAAACCATAAAACATTATGTGAATTGTCTTATAGCGTTAAAAAGAAGCCAAAGTAAAACACAATAAAAACTGTTAAAGTAATGTTATTAAATAGAGAACAAAGTTTTATGGTTACTCATCAAAACCCACTAGAGCGTCACTATTGTAAAATTTTCATTATCGATGTTATTTTCAGGAAGAGAAAGTATTATTATAAAACGTTGAATGCTCAACTAGTGCGTGTGTAAGTGAGTTTTTGAACAAAAGTAAGATTTAGTTCTTTGTTTACAATGTAAAATATGATATTTTTCATTCCAGTGGAAAACCAAGAGGGGAAAAGGAAGAACGAGTGGAAGAAAGTCTATTTTTACGATAGAAACGTGTGTTAGAAAATGCAGGAAATTTTATCCATTGTTTCTTTGTTTTTTGGGGTTTCTTTATAATTATCAAATGTGGCTATACATACAGATGAAAGTGCTGCAGTGAAGTTCTTTAAAAATGGCTGCAGAAAGGATGGTTTTTATTTACATTGGTTAGAACGTTTTATTTCTTTTCTTTTTTCTTAAACTTGAAACTCACGAAAATTTATAAAGTTAATTCTCTAAAGCTATCAGCATCGCAGGCAGTATCATCAAACTTTGCTGATAATTCTCTGCGATGATTATAGTCTCGCATTGACGAATTATCTAGTATTCACCAATCGTATACAAGACGACATCAACCAAATAAATGAAGATTCTTCCAAATTGAAATCTCACATACACTACACATGATCTCCATCACTTTGTTTGTTAAAAATCTGGAATCCAAACCATATAAGAGTATAACTGTGTAGCAGATGAAAGCTCCAGCAAGGATTCCGTTATTGACCAAAGGTGAAGACATCTTGATAACCCTAGAACATATTGGCATTTATATCTGCAGGGACCGCGGAGCAAAATTTCGTTTGACTAATTAGGCCCAAGAAAATTTTGCGAATTTTATTGGACTAGAATGGCTAAAACTGTAAAAAAAAACCTATATCGACAAAATTATTGGAGGTCCCCTAATCTTGCATATAAATGATTTTAGATGGTGGGGTTAGCAGTCAAAACAAACCAACAAGGATAATGAACAAACTTTTTTATATGCAACAAGTTTATAAACAACACTAGTAAATTTTCTCAAAAAGTTAAGCAACAGTACTACCAAAATCTTAGATAAACTAGCAACATGAAATTTTGAAATGATGCAGCACTTGCATAGGTACAGAACATTTCTTGAAATTGTTACACTTAGTGGTTACACTAGATTGTGCTTTCTATGTAATGATTTGAATGTCCTAGATTTTGTGCTTAGATACTTTAATTAAACAACTTAAACGTACACAAAGGTTTTCAAGACTGGAAATACATATGTGTTCGATTAATGCTTAGCTACAAATTAAGCAGCATTACTACTATTGACTGGCCTTGGTTACTTATGTAAAAAGACGTGTATGTGAAAAAATGCACTAATTAACTAACAGAGTTGAAAATACCCTAGCACCCAGATTTTATGCAAACAGTTGCAATCTTCATAGTGATTTGCTTGGACTTAAAAGTTGCGTTTTCAAAATATACGGAAGCCGCTATTATTAAGCTCTACATGCAAACTCGATTATTTTTAATTATATTTAAATCTATTTTAAGAGGGCCAGATACGTTGGCCCTTATCTTTTAAATTCCTCATGGCAAAGTTGGCGTGGCGGATTGCAAAGCGCAACAATTTGCTATCCTTACTTTTCATTTCTGTAATAAACATTCACAAACAAGAACGCAGCTGCAACAAAATAACCAAACATGGCCAAGCCCCAAGCTGCTATGACAACTGGTAAATCAAACGGTACTGTAGTAGCTAGCAACAAATATGTGGAATCTCTTGTTATTTTTCCCTCTAGAAAGATGATCAAAGACGAATATAGCTAACATTATATAAAAGGTTTTCGAATGTGAGTATTTTAAAAGCTTTACCTGGAAAAAGTGATTTTGGATCCTTAATGAAATCCAGATAATCGCGATCGGCTTTATACACACCTATATCTAAATTTTTATCTGAAAGAAGCAGATTAATCAATAAGCAGTGTAGAGTCTTTGCTTACACCACCTTCATGTACAATGCAAAAAACTTTATCGCAAGAGTAAAGTACATTTGGACATTCTGACCATTAAAGACTTTGGATTATCACTGTAAACATTTTATAGTTGTTAATAAGTTTCATAATTAGGAACTTAGATGCATATTAGGAGCACTGAAACCATAATCATTACAGGATAAATGAACATGGGTTAAAATTATCCGCACATACGTTTTTCTTTTTCTCTATTCCATTTAAATTGCTGAATAAGTATCTCTCCAAGTCTTTCATATTGAGCATTTTTATCAAATATGACTCGGCCCTGGAAGTAAGAGGATGGAAGTAGCAGTACATACATATATAGGTTCAATGCTTTAATATTTTTACTTCCTAAGCTTACTAATCTTCAATTGCATAAAATTCAGAGTCGTGAAGAAAATCAGTGTATTCATTCTTAGTTCATCAAAACTAACAGGTGGATGTTCTGGTCAACCGCTTTCCCAGGCTTTCGTTTCTTTCCAATTTGAAACAAGAAATTTTCATGCGGTTACGACAACAGCATTTATGATTGGAAAAAATAATAAAGGTGTCAATATGAGCATTCCTTTTATTCAATAGAAAAATATTACCGAAAATCCTTCAAAATCCAAATTCCGAACTTCTTCAATAAACCGTTCAGTATTTTTGGCACCTTCGTCATGTAAACCTCCAGGTAAACCTGTCAAAACAGCAATCATTAGTGCGTCATTTTTATCAAATAATGAAATTTGTCTGGAAATCTTATATGAAGTTCTTTCACCTTTTTCTCCATACTTTTTCAGAATCCTATCAAAAGCCAGTGCGTACGCATACACTGCGTCAAAACCGAACATGGAATCCACTCTATATTGACTAGCTGGTACAGGCTTTTCTGCAAGAGTAAGATTTGGGTTTTTCGATTTTCGACGCCAAGACTTCAACCATAGTCTGTCTTTAACAAGCTTGGCTTGCTCCCAAATCTTTTCTGCCGTCTAAAATGAATAACCATCCTGTTATTCTCTCACGTTTTCCACTCATATCTCATTTTTATCTTGTATGAAACCCTTACAAAACCTCTTATGCATTCTGTTAATAGAAGTTCACTCTTTCCTAACATTCCTTGTGCAGCGGCAGTGTATTGGTTACTACCTTTGAGTGCACCCAGTGATCGAATCTAGTCATGTCGTATGTCGATATTCCACTCCGACGCGCTTTAAAAGCAGCGTACCAGCCCATTAGGAGCTATCGAGTAACTGCACACTGGGATTCTGGAAATTTGCAGCATTACCATACGTATCTCTGGCGGTACGTCAACTACTAGTTGCAAGTCGGCCGGCGGAAGAGTCAACCGTTACGGTTGGAAGCCCAGGAACCAAAAACTCACAGTTACTTACTTACATGCTTACTTACTGCGGAGGGGGGGGGGGGGGGGGGGGGGGTAACTACACTTCGAAACAGTTAAGTATAACATTAAAACATAAAATAACGGAACAGCAAAATCATCTTCTTATTGGAACTTCAATCAGGAATTTGATTGAGAAAAAATTTACGGAATTTAAGGAATTTTTTGAGAAAAAACATACCATATTAGCCACAGTCAGCCTGCCATCTCTTCTGCGTGGAGAGCGTTTAAATTGAATAAAGCCATTTGCTACTTCTTTCAGTTGGTTAGCTGTACAGTTGAAATATCCATAATGATTAGCACCATTAAACCAATGATCATCAAGTGATATCGGCAAAATCCATTGATATTCTGGATGGTACATTCTTCGGTGATAAGCCTAAATTTAACATCAAATTTCTATCTGTAACATCATTTTTGGAAATGATATAGGCAAATTATCTAAGTATCCTTTAAAACCATATAAATCATAAGAATTCCATGTTTTTGAAAGAATATCCTTTTGCCATGCACGTACAGGTACATGGCTTACTGAGGTTATCTATATGAACATACAACAGGTTGTTTGTGTGAACCTTGTTCTAGGTGAAATAAGGGACAATCAAATTTACCGGTTTTACATTGTCTTAGTTTAGAGCGATTTAAGAGCCTTTAAAACTTTAATCGATAGATCGCATTTTTTTGATGCTATAACCTTTTTATTCCCCAAAATTGCGTGGGCACTTATGTGATGATGGGCACTTATTCAATGACGGGTACTTACGAAGTCATGGGTTAAGATTTCCAAATCAAAGGGTGGCTGTGATTGATTATTAATAAAGGGATGATTACTAAATGTGTTCAGAAAATAGGTGGGTACTTTAACTACAGGACCAATCCATGTTGTATGTTGAACGCTCAAAACGTCGTCAACAAATAGATGTGTCACAAGAAACTGTCGTTTATAAATTGTTTTCCCACAGAGGTGGGTGCTTATTTGAGAATCTCAATTGCATTTATGGCTTTGAAAATATTGGCACGGTAACGACCTACTTAAAGTAGAAAGGAAAACGACCTACTTAAAGTAGGAACTTTCCATAGAAATACTTACATGGCAGAACACGTGATGTGCATTGTTATAGAATACTCCAACAATGATTTTTGCATCAGCAGCCTAAAACGAAGCAAATTTTAAGCCGGATTTCCAATAAAAAAAATTGATAGGTCTATCAGCACTTATCACTCTGGGTACATTGATTAATTCTCGAGATAACTATTTATAATTATTCCTTTCTTTAAAATAAGTTTGAATATGCGTACTGCATTGAAAAAGTTGAATTTTTTTTAACTTTTCACGTATCTTACCGAAACATATCAACGTCAATCAATCTGGCCAATCAGATATTACATTCCAATACGATACGCGCATCAATTTTTTCTATTGGAAATCCAGCTTTACATCCCCGATACTTTTCATAATTTTATACAGAGAAGGCTTTTGCAAAAAATGCTTTCTAACAAAAGCACTGGGCCTAAATTTCCTGTTTTTTTTCCAATTTGTGAAAAATGAATGGCAACTTTGAAATATGCATAGCCAAATTACTAAGTGTTTACATTTTCATGAAAATTGTTTTTTTGGTCCAAAAATCACCATTTATCCATATCGGGCTGTATTTGGTGGACGTTGGAGATGCTAAATTTATGGAACTTTTAAACTTTTAAACATTCGAAAAAAGTAAGCTCGTTATGCTTATTGTTATTTTGCTAATTTATAGATTTATTGTCAACTTTGACAAAGTTCACATGTTGCAGATACAATGTTAACATATCAGAAGGGCCTATTCATATCATGCAAGGATCTATTCATATCATGCAAGGATCTATTCACACGTATCTAATATGATGTCTAATCACGTGATGGAAGTAATGTAAACAAACAATTAAATGACTTCTGTTAAAGTCCACTTTGTAATAATCCTTCCATTTTGTAATACCTGTCCCGATCTGTAATAAAATTGTCCCGATTTGTAATACCTGTCTCGTTTTGTAGTAAAATCGTCCCGATTTGTAATACCAACAAGCTGTCCCACTTTGTAATAAGGCTTGTCCCACTTTGTAATACCAAAAGTTGTTCCACTTTGTAATAACTTTGTAATACCAAAAAAATGTGATAACCTCGTTCTCTGCTTTGTAAGGATTGATTAAAATAGTAGTACAAGTTCAACAAAGCTTCCACCCAGCAAGTAGTTGTTAGTGATCGGGACATTTTCATTTGTGTTGAAAATTACCATGACTATCACTTGTTTACTTTATCTACACAAATATTTCCATCTGATTTTGTACAGTTGTGCGTGACATGTAACATGTTAATTACAGATGACGTTTTTGGAACAATAAAAAAAAACAAAGGACAAAAACATATGAAATTTACGTTTCATACATTACATACTTGATGTATTTTTTTGTAGGCATGTATTTCATGACAAAGTGGGATCTAATAATAGTGTACCGAGAAACTACTTTGTGCACATAATTGCGATGTATTATAATTTGAAATAGCCGTTTTTTAATTCTTCTTTCTCTCCTTTTACAAATACCATCATAGCCTTTATAGTCTGTTCGCATACCTTAGCGAAACGAGTTTCCCGGAAACAAATAGCGATGAAAAGTAGTTATGATAAGACACGTGGTATATGAATACGCACGATATTATGCTGTACGCTAAGGGTTAATTTTGCCTACGTTTTTATCGCGACTAAAATAATAAATTCCAAATCCCCCGATGAATATTGCAAATAATTCCAACGTCTGCTCCTACAGTAAATTGCGACGTCAGTTTGGGGTTGCTTCTTCATAAAATGCCTGTTTGAAAAAAATTCTCCGAGGGTATTACAAAGTAGAAAATGTGGTTATTACAAAGTGGGACAGCTTTTTGGTATTACAAAGTGGGACAATCCTTATTACAAACTGGGACAGCTTTTTTATTACAAATCGGGACGATTTTATTACAAAACGGGACAGGTGTTACAAAGCGGTACAATTTTATTACAAATCAGGACAGGTATTACAAAGTAGGACGATTATTGCAAAGTGGCCTTTAACACTTCTAAAGAATTTCACAAACCTTGATAGCATTCATTTGTGTGGAAAGATCAAAGAAAGAATTGAATCCTTGTAGCGTTACAATGTTGTAACCCCTTTGTCGCAAGATCTCATTCAAATCAAGTGCAACCTTAAAAACAAGTATAGGTAAGTTTGCACTAATAATGAAAAAAGAAATTTTAACAATGAAACAATTAAAAATAATCGCCCGGTAACTAGGCAGCTGACGTAATTGTTTCCACCTTGAGTGAACCTAATATCATTACAATTGAAATAAATTTCAGGGGGCCAAAATGACCGAAAATTGGGACTTGAGAACCTTTTTATATGAAATTTGTTTGGTGATGAAAACCTTCCAATGCTAAATATATGCTTTATAACGAATTCGTAATCACAACAGTTCTACAGTAAAAGCAGCCAATCAGAACAATTCTACAGTGAAAGCAAGCCAATCAGAACAGTTTTGAGCATTTTTTTTTCATCTATAATCTTTCGAACAATTTTGTAAGTTCTACCTGTGTCAAATGTGCAGCTTTGAATGGATATAATATAGCCATACGCTTCCATTGAAATTGATTCAATACTTTACCCAAACTTTTGTATAATGTATGCGTTGTTGGAGGAATTCTAACTAAATAAGGATGTCTTTTTATCTCCTGTTGATAATCCTTGTAATTGAACTGTTTCAGTGAGGAGCCGTAAGATATCTAAATGATTCAAAGGAGGTTAGAACAGAGAGGAGTACATTTCTGGTAAACATTTCTTTTGCCTTTATTTACTATAGGGTCACGTGGTAATGGACACTACTATAAGGAAATAAAACAAAACAAAAGAAGTTACCCAGTGGGCAAAATGCGTCAAAGTGTCTCTGCGATGAAGGGCATTTTCTTTGAAATAATGTGTATATTTCTATAGAACTACACTCCTTTGCAGTGACTTTTCAACAATCTTGCCTACTGAGATAAGTATTTGTCAAAGAAGATGAATACCTGAGGAATATTTCTTTTTGTAGCAGAATAACCTAACGCTATAGTTTGATGACTGTAAGTATCCAGAAGTCCATGAAGTTGAACATTTGATCGCGCTAGGCGAAAAAAACTGACCAACGTGAAGCCAACTTTATTCTGCAAAATAGTCACAATGATCTGTTTCAGATTTTGATCGGAAAGGAGAAAATGAGTTTTCATCACATGAACGAAGTAAGGATTGAAAACTCTTTGTTGCCATTTCCAAAAATGAATATACTTACAAGACCTTCCTCACAATGCAGAACTATTTCATAATTTTTCAAGATGGTATCGTCTTTATTGATCAATGTCGCAGCAAGAATCAATGGTGATTCCAGCATTAACAAATCATAGTTCAAATGACCATACAACACACAACCCAAGTTAAGTTTTTTCTTGAGTACAATACCTTTACTTTCAGAAGACAACCATAAGATTGGAAAAAGAAGTATTCGAAATAACATTATTTGTTATTAGGAGAGAATCTAAACGTTGCTTGTCTCGTACAAGCGTTTGATACAATTGGTCCAATTGAAAGTACACTTTGTTTTATTGATGACATATTTTTAAACAACATCGTTTAAAATGTCCATAATTACAGTAATTTGCACCAATTAAAGGAAGTAGTCATAACAATTTTGTTGTTTAAGGATAAAAATATGTCATTTTTCAATGAACTTTTTCACTATGAAGATCATCAAGAACGGATGCTATTGTGTAAAATAAACACAAAATGAGCGTAGGATGAACAGCCCAACGCATACCATTCACTTTGTGATTATCAAACTTTTACGCATGTCTTTTACATTCTTTGGTGTCCGAAAATGCTGGAGCATTCAGAAGTTTTAGGCTAAGATTTCTGCAAATGAAAGATTATAGAAAAGTTTAAAGCTGTCCCTACAGAGGCCTTTTTTCGCTTAAATCGAAGACCCGCTAAGACACTGAATAACCAATAAAGTAGTGCATATCATACATACTAATAAACATTTCTAGTTTTATCAACTCCTCAATTTTCTTTCATGGCATTTTGTACGGACATTTTCGTGACCACGCTAGGCTTGGACAGTGAAGAAAATAATGGCTTTCTTGCTTTCGCAGAAATCTGAAAAACACTGCTGTTAATTAATGAACTATAATTTGTTTCCGAACTCACATATCACGTGTAAACACAAAAGATGTGTAGGCCTCAAATTTTCACAGGACAGATTTTTATATTTGTAATGACTTGTATGTTTTCTGTCGGAAATCGTTAAGAATTGAGGAAAATGGCGTGTTTATCTATTTTTAGAACTATCAGATATTAATTATCATAATTAAAAAAAGTTATAGCAATCATAGATAGCTTATGTTAGGATAATAAGAAAATATAATGCGCGTTAACACTTCAGAGCTTGCAAAAATTAAATTCAAAATTAACTTGGATAGTAAATTTGTATTTATTTCTCCTCAGTATCGAATCCAATGAAAATTCATTGGTTGAGATAAATGCCGTTTACTGTTACTATAGCAACTGTTTCAAATATGACTTTTTTTTTCGTGATTAAATATTGTCATTACTGTGATTAATGTTGTCAAATTGCCAACATTCCTCATGTTGAGAATACCCAACTGAAATGTTTTTGTGGTTTGAAGGATTATGTTAATATTGAAGTGATGTTTTGTGCATTTTCATCCTTTCAACTTCTTCGCTGTTTTTTGGGGGTTTTTTTGACTGAATTCGAAACTGGTAATTCATTTGAACGGAAAAAACATATGCTGGAAGTTTTGGACTTGTCTTATTTTCATGCCCGGGAGAAATATCCACCAAATCACACTGATATGGTATCACACTATGGTAAAGGAAACCAACGGATGCTATGGAGAACGTGATCAAGCTTTTCAGAGGAGAGGAAAGTCCAGACGTCATCTTTAAAAGTCATTGCAATATCTTCATTTCCTTGTACCGTTCCGTATATCTTCTTATTCCCTAAATTCAAAATTAACTTATTAAACGCCCCCACCTCCTCCTCTGATAAGTGCCCGGGCGATTATTAGAAAATAACAAATTTTCCTCAGCCTAGATCTAATCGCTTTAAGATCCAATGCGTAATATCGGGAAATTGGGATTTACATCATCTTTTATTAGCACGGGAGGGAGAAGCCAGTGGCCTACTCTAAATTTCCTCAGATTATGGATTCAATTACTATTAGAATAATAATAGAAAAATAAAAGCCGGAAATATGCGTGGCCCTCCACTGAAATTGATTGTTCAATGGATTCAAGCGTGGACAGTTCTCGATCGTGACATAATCAACAAAAATTCCGTTGTTGTGCTTCATCAATAGTAAATGATTTTGTTAACAATTCAATAACCGCCCTACTCTTTTGAGAGCCCACTAAATTTAATTAGCGCCCGGGCGGTTAATAGAGGAAATACGGGGTAATTTCAATTACATTCGTGGATTGGCTCAACAACAAAATGTGGTTTAACACGTAATAACTTGATTATTTTTAATAAAAATAACATATTCATAAAACAGCTTCTTCTTTACAAGGACTCCTACAGGCATATGTTCCTGAAACGTAGGTGCCATTTTGTAATTATCAAATCTATTACTTCCTCTACAATAATTTGATTTTTCCTTCTATAAGAAGTAAAAAACTAAAAAGTTGAGCCTGAATTTGACTATGAAGGGACAGACTATGAAATTATTCTCGAGTGTGATGATGTAAATAGGAAAATGTTTTACGAAACTTCTTATTAAGGTACGTTTCAGAAGGGAAAATATTTTTATCATTAGGACCTCAATTTTTACTCCGAACTTAGCCTCTTCCCAGTGTGCAAAATTGACAAAAGTCACTGCGAAGAAGAGCATTTTTATTGGAATTGTGTGGATAATTCTATAGAAACGAACTCCTTAGTAGATGTTTTTTAACAAATGTGCCGGCTGGGTTAACTCTGTATTTGTGTCTGTTAGTTACCCAGCCGATCTGAGATCGAGATGAATATTGAAATCGGCGTTTTACTTCATTAAATTTTGCCGTTTTCGAAACGTCTCAATAGCAAAAACTTTCAATATCACAACAGAAATGTATGTACATTACTGGTGAATACGTCTTATCAATAAATCCATAAAACAGCTCATTTCCTTTAATAAATATTACTCTGAAAGTTGAAAATATTGAAAAAAAGTAAGCAAGTGAAATTGTCATTGAAAGCACAAAATTACTTCACTTGTGACTCAATGGACCCAAACTGTCTTCATTGCGATATATAACTGAAAGTATAAACATCATGCACAAGATATTGGTGAACGATAATGTTTAATAAAACTGTTTTTCTGGCTCCGTAATGTCACAGTGAATTGAAAAGTGGTTGTGATTAACGTTTAATAAATTAAAGAAGGGAGTAATTTGGTGAATTCCAGACTGTATCAAATTATTAGTCACTGTATAATGCTCGATCAAGTTACCACTGTGTGGGACTGATTAGTGTTAAATTCACATTGGAATTTTTTCTACTGCAAACCGCTCGATGCAGGCACAATGATTATGTTTGGGATTACTCAATGCCAGGAATGATCTAGAGGGCAGGCGCAACTTGTGGGGAAGCGCATTAACATAATTTGTCACTTCGGTTTATATTACCAAAGGAATTGTTTGAATGTTTTTCTTTTATGTTTGAATTGTTAACACTCTCTGCACAAGTTGCGACTTATCTTAAGGGGATTTTTTTTGCGTTGATTAATTTTATGAATCCACGCAAAACGTCAAGACATAAACGATTCGGAAAAAAATCCACGTGCCTCGCAAAAATAAGTCCACGCAACGTACTTCTTGATCTGCCACTGGAAGGTTTAGTAGAAATAAATTTTCGTATTGCATGTTATGTTGATTAAAATTATATACAATATATATAATTTTTATATTGTCATGGAGTAAAATCTTTGAAATGCCCAAGTTTCTCCTGCGCCTACTAATCCAAGTTGTGAACAATTTCATGTAACGTTTATATGTTTCGCATTTCTGGCAAAATTTGAAAGGTTTGCACAAAGAGCAATTGGAAGGTCCTAATGATAAATCTGGCAGTCACTTTCGCAGATTTGACAAGGTCTTCAGTTTTTAAGCAAGCTTGACCTATTTTAACTCATTTGATTGTAATTGATTTAATAGTGTTGAAGTCAATACAATTGTGAAAGTCCGATCCATACAATTTTACATAATTTATGTTAGATATACTTCTGCAGTTTGTTTAGTCTTCCTCACTTTGTACTAGCCTCTTACTACAAGCGTCATCTCAAAGGGCTTGCCTGTAATGTAACATGAGCACAATTTAATCGCAACTATAATTGTTATATCGGCTGAGTTACCGCCCTTTAGGGCTGTTTTATTAGAATACTTAAAATCTATGTTTGTTGTATTATGTTCACTACCTACCTAAGAATTTTTTTTATTATGAATTCTTGTAGGATCTTGTGTAGGATCCTGTCAGGATTTTAACCAGATTTTAACATATGTTGAGTGAAATTTGTTGTGTTAGTTTCAAGGTTACTATATGATCGAAAACAGGATGGTATTCTGTATGAATACCGTATTTCAAATTTCAGGGAAACTGCTTTTCGAATTATCTTCCCTTAAATCGTCTCAGTCATTCTTGTCAGCCCATTCTTCTCTCTCTGAAGGTACTTAATACATGACAATTTGCAGGATTTTTATAACCACGCATATATAGTTTTAAGTCATGACATGGGATCTTGAATCCATAATGGTAGATGGTTTAGTTTTGAGTAAACGCTGTATTGTTGTTAAGTGTAAAGTTTACCTTTATCCTGTTATGTATTTTGCTAAACGATATACAGCTTAAGATATAGAATTCTTAATTCAATGTATATCTTGTTATGAAAATTCTACAAATTGTCATATACTGTAAAGTAAAAATTAGATTACATTTTCATTCTATGTATGTGCACATGCTTGTTTTAGTTTTTGATTCTATTTCTGGATTGCAACGCTTTGTTTAGACCTACATATTGAACAAATTTGATTCAGAAACGTTGTGATTTATATTCATCAACTGAAGCCACTAAATTCTAATAAGGAATCTGAGTGAATGGAAATTAGCTATATAAATTTCATGATTCTATGATAGTTAAATATGGAAATATAGGTCAATCTGTGATCAACAAATAATGTTTCAGCTATGTATTTGTATGTACCGTATTTCCTCTATTAAGCGCCCGGGCGCTTATAAATTTTTTTCGAAAATTAGGAGGGCGCTTATTGGAGGGGGGCGCTTAAAAGAGGGGGGCGCTTATAAAATTATTTCAAAAAACCCCTATAAAAAATTGTGAGAGGTGTTAAAAATAAATACTTATTTCCACTTTTATTATTTTCTATAAAAGCTATGTACAGAAAACAGAAGAAATATCAGGTATGGTTCATGTAATGTTTTCCAACTCTATATCTATGTCGTCATCTTCTTCTTAATCGGAGTCTATTAGAATGTTTGGATCATCTTCCATGTCTCGTTGAAAAGATCTACAAGCAGTTGGCTGACTGTTTTGGCTAGTTTCTAATAAGCGCCCGGGCGCTTATCTAGGATTTTGACTCTAACATTGTAACTCTAATAAGCGCCCGGGCGCTTATTAGAGGGGGGCGCTTATAAAATTATTTTTGGATTAACAGGGGCGCTTATTAGAGGGGGCGCTTAAAAGAGGGGTCGCTAAAAAGAGGAAATACGGTATTTGTGGTCTCTGTAGTTTTACTGTTGATAATACTCAAAAATCGTGTCAAAAAAAATTCTGTTTTTCCTCCCAGAAATGATTGAAGATGCTCATCCTCATATCTCTGAATATTCTCTTAAATTTAGGACATGTGTGTGAGCCTACAATTAAAGTTCTTAGAAACTATATTCTTCTAAAACAGACTGCCATAATTCATCACTATTCCGTTGTTTTATCAGTCAAAAGAGCGTGAAAATTTATCTTGTGCACTTGTTGATTATTTTAAGAACTTTTTGTTGTTAGCCTTTCTCATTGTAAATACATAATGCTACCATACCAGTGCTTTGTGAAATGAAATGAAAGCTAAAATAATGTTATTTTAAATAATTAAATTTTCAGACTCTAATTCTTATCTTCCTCAGCAGTAACTCGGATGATTTCTTCCTTTTGCTTGAAAATCCTGCGGTCGTTGTAATATTTTCAGCCAATAGAGTTCGTTAATTCAGTTGCGTTGGCCGGGGTCTTCTTTGCCGCCATCCGTATATCGAAAAGGCAAGAGACCCTGGGTTCGAGGTTGCTAGGACACAATATAACATGTTTGAAAAGAACATTGTAATGCGGATCCTAAAAAATTTTTATTGTGTCGTTTGTCTTTTCGTGGACAATTGCCTTATTTATAAACTCCATGAAAAGATTCAAGTGGTAATATGCAGTCAGTGGCGGATCTAGAGGGCGGGCGCAACTTGTGGTGAAACGCATTAACATAATTTGTCAATTCAGTTTATATTATTGCGATCAATTTCATGAAACGTTTACTTAAATATGTTACCGATTCGCATTTCAGGCAAAATTTGGAAGGTTTGTACAAGAGCAATTGGAAGGTCCTGATGTTTGGCAGTCACTTTTGCAGACAAGGTCTTCAGTTTTTAAGCAACTTATTTTAACTCATTTGATTGTAATAGATTTAATAGCGTGTTGAAGTCAATACAATTGTGAAAGTCTTCGATCCATATAATTTTACATAATTTATGTTAGGTATATTTCTGCAACTTATTTAGTCTTCCTCGCTTCGTACTAGCCTCTTACTACAAGCGTCATCTCAAAGGGCTTGCCTGAACACAATTTAATCGCAATTATAATTGTTATATCGGCTGAGTTACCGCCCTTTAGGGCTGTCTTATTTTATTGGAAATTGAAATTTAACATTCAATTGGCAGTTGCGGAGTCTGCTAATGTTGTTTCGGTTGGTCAATTGATTGTTTGGCCAAAATTGTTTTCCCAGAATTGCAGTTCTGGTTAATTCGTTGTTAAAGTGTGTAACTTGGATGCTAGTAGTTAATGTTTTGTAGCTACCTTCCTTCATTTTAGGAAGAAAAAAAGTATACAAGGGAAACGAAATATCTATTTCCTTCAACGATAAAGTGTGGAAGAACATATGGTAATGGTGTGATCCAGTCTAATATTATGAAAATCTGATATATGTGTGAAAAGTTATAGCTTGTTAAAATCTCAGACCGAAATTCTCTGGGATACACTGTACTATGCTGATGACAGTAGAAATAGAACAATTGGAGAAATGGTTTGGGAACCAGCAGCTGTTTATTATTAGCAAAGCGTTCAAACAAAGTGAAAAAATGATTGGCTCCCTCGTGGAGATTATCTCACAACAAAACTGCTGACACACTTTCTTTTTCTTGACCTTGTCATAGTGCATTATCTTAAATGTTCATATTGAAATATAAGGAAGAACACTTTTACAAACAAAAAATAAATAGAAGTACAAAAAAAATATATTCATCCAAAAGAAGATTTATTAATTTCCCAACAAACTAACATAACATAAAAACAACAATGCAACATAATTAAATGTGACTTTATTTCCGCTTGATGATCTTCTTTTCATAACTCCTTGATCGCGACAGATTTTCTTCTTACTTTCTGACAAACATAATGCGTAATCCATCACGTGGAAGATGTAATTCTGCTCCACTACACCACGTATCAGATGAGCTTGTGCGCCGCGTGCATAAATTCCTGCAAAACAAAGTAATTTCTCAATTATTCATAACCAACATTTTAGTGGTCAAAGTTTGTTATTTTGAAACCATCTTTAATTTAGATCCTTAAACCAAACAAATAATTTTGAAATTTTCCAATCCACGTTTGGTTCAACAACAGTTTGATTCTCCAGTCAGTGATGTTCTTGAGAATGCACAGACAGAAATTTTGAAAGAATGTTAAATTAGTGTATACAGCCACTACGATGAAGAGCATTTTCATTGAAGTAGTGTGTATATTTCTATAGAAATGCACTCCCTCGCAGAAGTTTTACTGGGTGCATTCACTTTTTACATCAAACCTTGAAACTAGATGAAAAAAACATGACCCTAGTTAATACCACCATTGAATTGACGTCAATTCGTCCTAATAACAGCAAAACAAAGACAGTTCTGGATTAGAGGCTGCAGAAAGAAAGAGGGGATATAAAAACCATCCCTTTACTGATCTTTTTAATTGATTATGTAAAGTGACCAATTGTGTCATAAAGCACAATTTAATGAAATGTTCATTTCTGCTGATCAGAAGAAGAAGAAGTATATGTATGGCGGTAATCAATCATTAATAAACTCACCAACGTCTTCTCCACCATGTGTCTCTGACGATAGTGGAACTAAGCTCTGCCAAACATGTTCAGGTTGCTTCAGTTCCTCTGCTTTTGGTTCGCTTCGACCTTTATTTATAGCAGCACCAGGACCATTGAAGTAACCAAGGGTGGTGTATTTTTTATTATCTTTTGCTACAGAAGTTTTTCTATTGGTTAATCCAAAGATATCAGTACCTCGTGCCTGATAACCGCCCAATGTGAAGACGTGTGAATGATCAGCTGTCACTATCAGCAATGTTTCTTCTGCATACGAAAAAATACGTAACAGTTATCAATCAAATTATGACCTTCCGATTGGTTGACCATCTATCTAATATGTAATCTGTTATGGATTATCGGATTATTACCGATTTGAAATTATTGGAAGAAAACAGCAAAGGAGAGTAAGTTTTCTCTTGAATGTAATTATCACTTCTCTTGAAGAAAGAAGAATTTTTGTTGTTTTTCCCGCTTTAGATGATTTTAACAGCATTATATACCTACCTGGATCAGTGATGACTGCAGCCCAGTGAGCAAATTTGATGAAAAAAACACTGCGAAGGAGTGCATTTCTATAGAAATACACACACTGTTTCAATAGAAATGCTTTTCATCGCAGTGACTTTTTTACGAATTTTCCCACCGGGAGACGACCTACCTGGATTAGTGATCTCTACTGCTTTTCCAACTGCTCTGTTCAACTCAACTGCATCGTGAAGAGCATGAAATGCTTTGTTGGCATGGTGACCGTGATCTATTCGACCACCTGCAGGAAGAAATAATCATTATTTGTATTTATTTTGTTATTTCTTGCTTAAAGGGAAAAGATAAGTCTAAAAATTGCTAAAGGTATAGATCTGTGAATAATGCTCATAATGGTCTTACTTACTTTCAACCAAAAGAACATAACCTTTCTCGTTTTGTTGTAGTTTTTTGATGGCAAGTTCAACCATTTCTGTCAGTGAAGGTTCCCCTCCTGTGTCATTCACGCGGTTGTACGCATATTCCATGTGCTTGTAGTTAAACAGACCTACGAATATAAACCAATCATGTTTCAACTATTGAAGTATTGGCCAATCAATAACTTTCCAAAGAACGATCATTCTCGTTCACTGGAATCTCCATTTCCTTCTGTTAACCCTGAGAGAGAGGTTGAGAAAACCGATTAAATAAACTCAAAGTATTGCCAAAGAATTCTTACATCATTGCGTAAGAAGCTGCTACAAAATTTCCATGCACGTTTTTTTATAAGCAACAGTACTACAATGACCTTAGACAAATAAGCCACATGAAATTTTCCTACGACTGCAGCTATAACTACAGCATAAAATTGCTACATTAGGCTGTTTCACTAGGACGCAGCACTAGGCTATACGCTTTGCATAATGATTTGAATGTCCTAGACTTTATAGTTAGATACTTATTAAACAATTAAAACGTATAAAAAGGTTTTCAAGACGGGACATTTATATATTTTCTATTAATGCTTTAGCAACAAATTAAGCAACAGTGCTTCTTAAAAAAAGGCCAATTTTTAAGCAATATTACTACTGACGTCAAAGCTTGGCTGCTTATTAAAAAAAACGTTCAACCATAAATGATTTTGATAAAAAAAGTATTTTTTGTATTTGTATGACCTCGCATTACCTAAGATATGACTAGCATGTTGGATATTCAAGTTATCAAAGCCTTTCTGATCTCGCACGTAGTGATGTGTGTTTGATTTATTAAGCCACTCGTGGATTAAATGCCGGCCATCTTTTCTGGTACCATTTAGCCCTGTTTCAAAATCTTTCTCTGTATTTGTTAGAAAATACTTTCTTCCGCCGCCCATTGCTATCTCCAGACCATCACCGTACGGAAAGTCAATCAACTGGCTGGCTAAAAGAATAAGAAGTCGTTTCAACTGGAAAGTATTTTCCGTATTGTATGCAAAAACCAATCCCAGTAGCAGGCAAAAGCGTCTAAAGTCGCTGCCATGAAGAGCATTTTTATTGAAAGTGTGTGTATATTTCATTAGAAATGCACTCCTTCGCAGTGAAAAGATGAAAGAATATTACACTTATATTCTTTCATCTTTTTCTTTTATAAAAACTCATGGGCAATAACAACATACCAATGTCTTTGCACTGTGAACTACCCTTCATATAAGCGTCAGATTCCCAGTTTCGATCGGCTGCATGTGCATATGCTGTTGAGGGCGTGGCATGGGTCAAAGATGCAGTTGTCACAACTCCAGTTGACAAGCCATACTGCTCCGCTAGCATGATAATCGAGAGAACCTCCTTTCCTTTGCTCGATGGGCAATCCCCTCGAGAAACGTTTTCATTGACAGAAATAACTCCTGTTAATATAAGTTATATCATGATTTATTTATTTTTTATTTACGAATATTTACCCAGCATAGCCTCTTCTACTATTATCAATGAGGGTCCTGCGTAGGAAGTCCTAGAGCATTTAAAACCCCCATTTGTGCTACGGAAGCTGTAATGACAGGAACCGCTCAACAAGACAACCACCCTAGAGTGCAGAGCAGAGAGGAGTGATTCACACAGTTATAGTCGCATGACTCGGTCGGGGATTGAACCCACGGTCTCCCGAACAAGCGAGCACTCTGCCACAAGGCTACCATGAGAAAGTGAAAGTGAATGTTCTACAAAATTGACGATTTGAAAACATTTGATTTTTTATATGTTTGTAAGTTGACAAGTTCTGGAAACATTTTTTAAGAATTTTGTTTTCTCTGTCTTGATCCCAGTGATCCAAATGATCCAAGCTTGAACATTTTTTATATGCAAGGTGAAAATCAGCCACCCTCACATTTTGTTTATGTGAGAGTATTTTGAGTATTTTGATTATAAAACGTAAAACATCGTTTCAGTAGTTCCCACTATTATGAATGAAAGATTTAGAGTTACAACATATGTACACAACTAAAATGCATGGTTCGTAAAATTTCCGAGTTCAAGCAGTGCTTCAAAATCCTTGTTGTTCCCTTCACTAAAACAGCACAAAAGTAATATGAAAAATGTCTAAGCAGTTCTAGCATACGAACTTCCTTAGTAACATAAAATTAGGAAAATATACGAAAAAACTGTCTCCCACCTCCCACCAAAAAGCAAAGTCGGCTAACAAATGTATACCACCGTGTAACAGCAACACCAAAAGTTAGATGATGATGATGATGAGCAAAATGGAAAACTTACTTTCGCCTATCTCGTGAAACTACTATGCCTTCTAGCTCGCTTTTCGCTCGCTGTGGGGGCAATAAAAGAGAGACTGTGGAATATCGATACTGTATATCAAAGTTGATATTATGTCATTAATTTCTATGTCATAATGAAGTGAGTACCTGTCCTGGCTTTAACACCTGTCATGAAAGCTGTAGCAGTTCCTGCTGAATCAGGAGTTTGCATGTCCGTATTGTACGTTTTTGATAAGGCAACATTGGGAAAGTTTCGGTGATTTTCCCAGTTCAAAACATTCTCTTCTCCTGAAGTAAAGAAAAAAGAAAAATAGAAAAGATTCTAAAGTTACTAGCATCCTAAGTTGATACTCATAGACAGGTTTTATGAAGTTTTACAAAGTATAGAGCTGGTATAGTGATGATGCCTCATTAAATTAACCAGTGTTATACAGGGTTCACTGGCTGACAAATATGTAAAGGAGTATCTCTCCTCCATCATTGCTATCAATCAAACTATCAAACTATCAATCCTTACTGCAACTTTTCAACTTTGGCTTGATAAAAACTTTTGTTCGTTTTTTTTTTCGTTTCGTTTTTTGGTTTCCCAATAACTTAAATAAAATTAAAAACATTCATCAAAATTCGTCTAAACTGAATTCGTCAATTGCGGCCTACTCATCTCTTTATCTTCAAAAAAGGGTACTGGGACCAAAGTGTCAGAAAAACTCGTTATATTTCCACCTGTCATATCTTTTAATTGACCATCCAAAATTCTTCCGGCAGTGACAGTACTAACACCCATTCCATCGCCAATAAACAAGATTACACCTTTCGCTTTCTTGTTAATGTTTTTGATTTGAAGGTTATCTTTAATCAAGTCGACACCATCCTTAAACCATTGATTGTCTTGCTGTCGCTCATAAATTTCATCTGCAGTTTCTATGGAAAATTTTCAGATTGCTATCAAACTGCATTTTACTTACAAATTGCCCTTTACTAGACATTCATTTTGACTTCATGTTTCAAGTCCTATCATTTCTTATACTTCTTCATGTATAAAAGAAAGAGATAGATATTAGATTTGAAATTATACCTGCCCTAACTGCAACCACTAAAGAGAAGATTAGGAACCATATCCTAAACATGATGGCAATCAACAATCAACTATTAAAAAGTACAGAAAATTCACAAAAACACGAGATGTTGGCAGTTAAAGAATGTTTATGCATATCATATGACAAATACATATGTGATATCAAATTTCATTGACACATCGTTAAAAATACAATATTGCAACGTAATAATCCAGATTGCAAAGATCGAATCATCCACCTTTCCATTCATCAATATCGCTACTAATTACCTTGGTGGATAGGAGTACAAGTCAGAGATCAAATTTTAATTGGCACTTTTTTTTTGTTGTGCTTTGATGACTAAACATTTCCTATCGCAGGTTTCGAAACTTCATCTTACAAGACGTGAGAGGGAAGTAATATTATCGCATGTTTATTTCGAAACTGATAGTTGGCATTTACCATCACATGATATGATATCGAAAAAGACACCTGACACATCTTTTTTATGTACTGTTTGATGACAACAAGAAAAAAGAATGTCTGCAAAATATATCTATGCAGACGCAGATCTTGTAACTCCCCTCAATTCAAAATTCCCAACTTTTGATAGAAAAATGATTTATACACTCCTTCTATGTTGGCATGGTAACGAAATGCAACAACACCTTAGAGAATATTTATGTGCGCTTTTCCACATAGACGATGTCATCGTACATTCCTTGTGAAAACGAATTTAAATTAGTGGCTGATTTATCTTTTAATTTGTAAGAGGTTTGCATTGAAAATTTATTTTATAGTTGTTATTAGTTTCGTTGTTATTAGTTCTGTTATCAGTTCTGCTTCAAGTAATTTTATTTTCCCTTTCTTTTAATATTTTTTTTATTTGTACGTGTTATTGCTGCAAACAAAACTATCGACGGGGGTAGTATCACCTTTGTTCTCATCCTCGATAAATATGGATCGTCCTCGATGTAATTCAGTAACTCTAAGCCCTCAAAATCTCTCTAGATGCCTTTTGGTGGAATAAATTTACCAATTAAAGCAAACAATTTGTCTGAGACCAGATGGTCCTCTGACCTATCAAGGACATTCGTAACGGAAAGCTTTTTGAAAACTTCAGCAAAGTTGTTGTAGACACCTCGCCAAGCAGACAAAAGCATCTTGACCATATCTTCTCGTTTCGGCGACGGTACCTTGTTTTCTCGAGCATTTTCAGCATCAAATCCATTTCCTCGTGACGATACAGTGCTTTAAGCCTGCGGTGAAGATCAGTGTCATTTGCCTGAATGAAGCCTGTGATGCCTCCACCTATCACTAACAGAATATAGCCGCGTTCATAAAGTGCTTTCCTCACTTCTGGCATTAAATGAACAGCACAATCATCGAAGACATAAATGGCAAAGTCCTTTTGCGTAAAAGGATTAAAACGATTAGGGAGATTCTTTATTGTTTTGATCATGTGCTCCAATCGATACGATCACTAGTTTGTGGTTTTCTTTGGTGAACGTGTCTTCACCTTTAAATGACATGCTTTTCTCCTGCGAACTTTCGTTTGTATGGAGCGGCATTTGATCCCCGTTTATTATCGGAGGGTCAACGCCATATTTTTTCATGAAAAACCATCTCATTGTCCAAACGTTTTGTAGATAATCCTTAAGTCTAAAGATCAGATCGTCCTTCTTGATGGAATACCGCTTGTTGGGCCTTCTTAAGCTCATGCCATATTCATTTTACCATCAAATGATCCATTTGTTACTAAATTTAAGTTGATCTTTTTCAGGAGTTGGATTTTTAATGAGTCATTCTTCATTAAGTTGTTGGGTTTACAACTTCAACAAACGGCGAGGTAAACGTCCCATTAATGACTCTCTTACATCTACAAACCAGTGAAATAAGACTACACTTACTTCTGGGACTTTGACTTTTCAACCAGCACCAGTTCCTCATGCTTTTTTTGGTGGACGCGAAGAAGGATCTCTCAATTGTTGCAGGCCATTTAATGAACGTGAAGCAACCTTGAGTGCTCTTACAAACTCTGGATTGTCATTGCTTGCATATTTCAATTTTTTAAAACAATTTTCGCTAGGACTGACGCGGAAATTGTTCAAGTCTTCAGGCTTCTAGTTGTCATTGAAATACAACTCTTAAGCTCTTATCTAAAAGCTTTCACTTTGGTATTAAGAAGCAAGCAATCCCTGTTTAAACAGAAACGCAAACATACGGTAAAATGTTTTTTATTTTCTATTTCTTTTTCTATTTTCTTACAATATTATTTTGTTTATGCACATAAATAACTTTTGTTCACGATGAGTACGACGACTACACTGAATTTCAATTTTCGTAATCGCCAGCTTTGAACTAGGCCTAAAGACTTTGGCTATGGTCAAGAGGTTATTTTTTACATTGTTTCATTGTTTCCAGATTTAGTATAAGCTCTGTATTTTAACCGTAAAACGAACCGTGTTGTCCGCACTCAAACAAAATGTCTGTTCATACTGTGTTTTGTATCAGGTTCATATGACACATCATTAAAAAGACAATATTGAAAACCAATAATGGAGATTGATGAGATCAAATCATCTACCTTTCTATTCATCAATATCGTTGTTAATTGCCTTGGTGGATAGGAGTGCAAGTCAGAGATCAGTACAGATTTCGATACTACACCTTACAAGACGTGAGAGGGAAGTAATATTATCACATGTTTATTTCGAAACTGTAAGATGGCATTTACCATCACATGATATGATATCAAAAAAGACACCTGACACGTCTTATTTATTTATTGCTTTGATGACAACAAAAAAAAAACGAAATGACGAAAGATCCATGCAACACATCGTAAGCTCTTCCGACAAGCAGCTTCACACACCCTTTCCATCTCACTCTTCTCTCATAGGATTCTTTAGCAATACTTAGGTTCAAATCTGTGTATGTTTAAGACAATCCAAAAATTTAATTTCCTTCTTTTTGATGGAAATTTGAGATGTCATACTGGCTCGCCGTTAGCCAAAACACTCTTGATACGTCGCTGAAGCTCTTGAAGGGAACTTAGTTATTGATTCAAAGTCCATAATGCTTATGAATTATGAATATATCATGATTTCTGGAGCAGTATTGAGTTGTGTGACCTGATCACAATTAATTAAGATAACTGGATTAATGCAACAATAACGGTCATTTTCTTTGCTTGAGACCTTTGCTTTCGAAAGTCAAGACCATAAAACACAAATTTCGGGAGATGTGTATAGAGGGACCTTACGAAACTACGACACAATACATTCAAAATACAAACAATCACTTTGGTATGACTTCTATACATTACTTTCAATTACCGATAATGACATTAGTAAAATTAAAAGCTTTCCCAAGCATGAAGTAGAGTTCAATCCTACAGGAACTTATAAAATAAAAATAGTTTCAAGCTTTACTCACGTCGTCGAACTCGTTTCCGTCACTTATCATGATGAAAATTCATCACGTTTTTAACCCCCAATACAAAGTCCCGACGTATTCATATCATTATACTATAAGACATCAAAAGAATCTTTTATGGACTATACTGTTTCAACTCAGCAGATGTAAATTCTTTTCTTGCCATGAAAAATAATCATTATTTCGCATGCCTTTTTCATCACAATCCTATCGATGTGAATTTTTCTAAAGGTTTTGACTATGGTCAGATATTGCTGATAGATGTGTCCAACACAATAAACAGTTATATTGTAAAAATGTTTAAATAGAATTTTTTCAAAAGAGGTTATCTTTTAAAAACGTTATTTCCAGACTGTAAAACCAATCATGTTGTATGCAAACAAAATTACTGTTCATACTGTGTAAAAGTGAAATCACTCCTTCGATATTATAGACGAGTTTCCAAGTTATGCAATATTTATAAACTTTTAGTTTCGTTTGCCAGACAATACATATGATCATTCATCATCAATATTGTCGTATGTTAATGTGATCACTTGAGTTTGTGTTTCTGATATCACTTCTATCGGGGAAAGAACAATTTTTCAATATAAAAAAATGTTTCAAAGAATTTGATTTGATGTTTCTCATACTTTCCCATAAGCAAAGTCTAAACTGTCTGATCAAATAAAATAAGTGCGATTTGACCAGAACTTGGAGAACTTGATACGTCAATACCGATAAGTCTTCGTTTAAAAAATGAAAATAAAATGTGCTGTGAGAAATTAAGGTTTTGGGGGGTCATGGTGGTGCAAGAAAGTTCAAGAAGTTAGAAGCAATTTGAACAGCAAAAGCAAGGTGAGGCACGATATAACCACAATGCAGCGTTTAAAAAGAAATTCCCCATCAAACACCATGACGTCCTTATGACATCATAATCAAGTCGGACGATGACCTTATAAGACGTTATGAGAAGGTCATCATAACGTCATATTTGCAACCTAACTGTTTCACTGAGAGTCCTCTGCGACGTCACTGAGACGTCATACGACCACGTCCTGACATTATTATTACGATTGAAAATTTGCTTAACACGATGGAACGCACAAATTTTGACTTTATCGAAGCTTGGGATGAAAGAGAATGACTTTAAATAACGTCAGGAAAAAGTCATAAAGAAGTCATATGACTTCCTGACCAGATTAAGACGTCGTAGTGACGTCATGTGTTTGGTGGGTCGTGGTGGACGCATGATTTATCTGCAATAAAACTATTTCTGGATGGAACCCACCATAAAAAATAAATGGCAAACGGTTTATCAACAATAGGGCTAGACTGTCAAATCAACGCACCGAATAGTAGAGGCTAGATATTTGCTATCGATTTCATAATGCTGTAAGATTTTTCATGAAGCGTCACATGATATTAAAATCGATTCAAGTAGTAGTTTGAGGAAGATGATGTGGCTAGTAATTTTGTGTGGTCACACACAGTATTCTGTGGTCAAACTGTGGTGTCAATAAGAGAGGTTGTGTCTGTCTAATTGCTTGTTACAGGAAGCGTAAGAGGATTAGTAAGGACATTAATTAGACAAAAGGCATAATTAATGCATTAGTAAGATGCTTATGATAAACAAATTTTGGTATAAACAAGTTACTGAAAAACGACCTCACCCCCTATAAAATATCTCCAAACTTATTATAGTTTTAGTTCAATTATGAAGTAAAAGAGATCGTTTGCAGAGGTATCAGCTTGTTGTATTTTGTCCAAAGAATGGATTGAAATGGAGTGATTTGAAAAATTTATCTCTGAAATAAAACTGTTAGCTAAATTCATGCCATCGTCCGTTAAACGAAAAAATTTAAGCAACAGTACTACCAGGATTTTAGATAAATTAGCAAAATGCAATTTTGAAATGATGAAACACTAGATAGCCACAACACATTTCTTCTATTGTTACACTAGGTGGCTACACTAGGTTGCAGTACTCTCTCTCCTACGTTTTAGATACTTAAACGTACACAAAAGCTGTACATATTTTTTCAATTAATGCTTATCAACAAATTGGTCATTTTTTAAACAACATTACTTCTACCATCTGACGTTCAGTTGCTTATTTAAAAAAAACTGTTTGAACTTAACATTTATTTTAGTGAGATTCATAACCTCGAACCCAGGGTCTCTTGCCTTTTCGATATACGGATAGCGACTTGGTTGGTGAGATTCATAACCTATTCATTTATCAAAATCATTCGCAAGGTTACTGCGAGTGTCGATGTGAAGTTTCTCACGGCATTGTGGGATATGTTGATGAACAAATCTACTAATAGACCTTTCCCGAATTCTGTTTAAACTCTAAACTGTGACTGAGTTTCATATCTAACCTCGTTTTCATGCGATTCATTGTTCCACTGATTTCATTACTTTATAACTTAATGATAGTCACTATTATTCCAATTCCCATTCCGATAGTTAGAAGCAGTTTAAATATTAAAAGCGAGGTTTGACACGACAACTCAGCCACAATGCATCGTTTAAACATAAATTCGAGAAAGGTCTATTGGAAGTTCCCCTTATTCAAACACCTCTTTATAACATTTCGTACAACTACAACCAACCAATGTTATAATTACTTGTTATGAGATTTGCCGTTCCCTGTGTCATTGAGAATAACAGTTCGTCAAACGCTTTTATTTTTACCATTGATACATTTTTTAATGGTCATACTCGTTGCTTTCTGGTAGTTGTATGACATAATATTGAAATAATTGAATAAGGGGAACTCCCATTTGGTACATAAGGGGAACTCCCATTAGGTACATAAATCCTTGCAAATGTCTAGCGTATGTAGTTCCGTGTATAGAAAGCACGATTTCTATGAATTTGTTTAGAAAACGGAAAACGTTGCTCTGATTGGTTTTTAAAAACTGAAAGATTTTTCCGCCGCAACATTTTTCCTCTTTGTGAATAAGATCCGTCATTGACCATTAAAGCTTAACGCTCTGTTGAACCGAAGGAAATCTCGATTGCCATCCGGCAGACATGTTTTCAATTTGCGATTCTTACATCATTGGAAAGCTGGCAAATTTTCTATCCAACGGTATAAAAACTATTATCATAATCCAGTTATTGCAGTTTCAAAGTCAATTTGAATTTTACGTAACCGTTTTAGAGACTCATACTGTATATTGTTTTTTCTATTATGAAGTAAAAGAGATGGTTCCAGGGGGTATAAACTTGTTTTGTCCAAAGAATAGATACTAAACAGAGTGATTTGAAAAATTTAACTCTGAAATAAAATTTTTAGCGAAATTCATGCCATCGACGAATACGTTACACGAAAAACAGTTACACGAAAAACCGTTACACGAAAAACCGTTACACGAAAAACCGTTACACGAAAAACCGTAACACAAAAAACTATTTATTTTAACTGTTTCAACTCAACACTTACTTTAGTGAGATTCATAACCTCGAACCCAGGGTCTCTTGCCTTTTCAATACACGGATAGCCGCTATCCGCCGTATATCGAAAAGGCAAGAGACCTTGGGTTTGAGGTTGGTGAGATTCATAATCTTTTCTTGTATCAAAATTATTAATTCGCAAGGTTATTGCGAGTGTCGATGTGAAATTTCTCACGGCATTGTGGGATGTATTGATCAACAACTTTGTATAATAGGATATGTAGTTCCGTGTAGAAAAAAGCTTTCTATGAATTTGGTTAGAAAGCGGAAAACCTTTCTATCTTCTGATTGGCTTTTTAAAATCTGAAAGATTTTCCGCCACAACATTTTTCCTCTTTGTGATTTAGATCCGTCATTGCTACATTTTTTTTACAAACGTGGATCTTTTCACATGAAAGGAATAGACTTTGGACGCTCTTTCACGTGATTATAAATAATTCAAAAAAAATGATAAGCCTTTAAAAATTCAGCAGCGTTACTTTAAACGTTTTTGCATTGAGGCGATTATTAATGTCTCCAATACCCACAAACATTTAATAATTCATTTAAAGACATTTTCTGCAAATGAAAATCTACTTATTTTGGAGCTCAAAACAAAAAATAGCGAAAATAATATCTCCGGTGGAGTGTGCATAAATTTTCATGTGACCTTTATATCATGATGATTATTATCAACTTCAACCAATCAATTGAAAGATATTTTTCGGGAGCCAATGAGATCCAACCAACAAAAAGTTATATAAAAAACATTTAGAAAATTTAATGTGCACGAGTCAATGGGTTTTTTTAAACTACACGTGTAAACAAGATATTTCAGTCATTTGAAAAGTTCTAAGATCTACTTCTAACATTTACATTTTGAACGAAATATTGAATTTCAAAAAGCAAAATGAGGAGAGTAGAAAAAGCGGCCATTTTGTGTGAGAATAGAAACTGTCTAGATGTATCACTCAAACAAAATTTATTCAACGGAACAGCAGAAGAAAATTTCGCAGCAAAAAGAAATGGTTCAGTATGTAACGAGCAACCAATACCCGAACACCAAATCCCACAGCTTAGACGCCATGAGAAGCCAGTCGTAGGCAGTGTTGTGGACAGCAACATTGTACCTGGATTTAAGTATACGGTGAGAGTCAACGGCACAACTAAAATGCTGTTTGAAGGTCAAAGCAAATACCTGGAAAATATTGGACAGGGATTTGAAAAGAAATTGCTGACGTTTGAACGTGATGATATTTTGCAGAATAATAATTACATCTGGTCGAACAGTTCTCTGTCTGGTTTTGCATTTTCCATAAAAGTTTTGAACGAGAGCGATGAATTTTCTGTGTATCAAAACAATGAGATGATTGGGAAAGCTATTATAGAGACAGTATCGGATGAACAAGAGGTTATCCGCTCTGAGGATGATCGACAAAATCAACGACATGTCAAAGACGTGCAAGTGAATTTTACGTGCCGTTTTAAACTGACGATTCTTGAAGACGAATTTTCTTCCGACGTTGCAGGCGTCGTTACATTGACCAAATATGGTTATCAAACAAGGGCAAGTGTAAAACAGGTTTTATCCATGTTACTACCATCCGGAAAACTTCTTCTTTTGAAACCAGAGTAAAAAATATTTTCTATCAAGACAAAATTTATTGCTGTGATTTAATCTTTTATAAACAGCTGCCTATTCAGTGGGCAATTAATCAAGCCCTATTCTCCGTACTGCGTGGAAAAATGCTTATATAAGTTCAAGTTTTTTTACAGCAGTTGCCAAATATTTTCGAATGTAAAATTTTGTAAATAGAAATTATTTTTACAAGAGGTTATCTTTACAGATGTTGTTTTCAGATAATGGGATTTTTTGTATCAGCTCATCTTTATAAAAGTGTGAATAGGTGATTATGTTTTACCTAGATATGAAGAGATAAACTGAGTTTTATCTGATTTGAAAACATTGCAAGATTAACTTTGACATATCGTAGAAAGTGAAAGCTATCATGTTTTTCTGACGTCATAATTTAAAACTGTCAAGTTTTTGGTGGTCACCTTCATAAGTATTATGAGTTGCTAGAAGATGAATACTCGTAATGACGTACCAGAAGAAACGACGTTAATATCGGCGTCGGATTTTTTCAACGAGTATTCACCTTACTAAATATTCTGTTTATATCATATCTTTCATGCCGCGTTCTATCATATTTTTATTTACTTGTTATTTTTATCGTTCGAATGTTTCTGTTTATCATCTGTGTGTCAAGATAACTTCATGGGTCATCTGACATGATTCTGAAATTTGAGCAGGATATTACATGATGCACAATTATATTCGAGTTTCATCTCTAAACTGAAAAGTTATATCACTTGTCGTTGTACAGATATTTACGCTATTCACCACTTCACGTGCAATACCAAGTATTTCACGTGCAATGTTGGATTTGAGGGAGGCTTTGTTCAACAGGTATCCTCGTTTGTATGATATGTAAGAACTGAAAATTGTATCGTTATGACTATTTAAAGATTATTAAAAGCTGAAAAGAAATATATGTTTATCTTTTGCCAAGTTATTAAAAACATATCAACAAAATAACCTATCAACAAGATAACCTAGCAACAAGATTGTTGAATCGTAGTAGACTTTCACTTTCATGGTGGTCTTTTTGTTGTGAATTGTTTGAACTACGCATGCGGATGTGTTAGAAAATCCATTATTATGTGTGATAGAGGCGATGATCACGAAATAGTTGACTTATGGACACGTCTCGTGAAATAGTTTTGTTAATTTCCAGTCTAATGCAAGTAAGTAAGCAACTAGGAGTTTTCGGCCTCCATCCGTAACGTTTGGCTCTCCCACCCACCGCAACTAGTAGTTGACTTACCGCTAAAGATACGTATAGTACATTGCTCTATTTTGCCCGAAGGCCAGTGTGCAGTCAGTCGATGAGTTCTAATGGGCTGATACGCTGCTTTTAAAGCGCATCGGAGTGAAGTATCGACATACGACATGACTGGATTCGAACACTGGTTGCACTCAAAGATACTAACCACTACACCATCGCTGCACAAGGAATTTTAATGTTAATGCACTGTGGAACATTATAATTTCTCGATATCCGTGCAACAATATCGGTGTGTGTTATGACATGGACGTCCATGGCGATGACTAATTTATTGCAACGTCAGCAATTTAGAATCAATAAGATTCAGACTGAAGTGTTTAAAGAAATTTAAAACACAGTTTCAGATTGTTGGGTAGGATTACACAAAGAAATAGTAAATCCAGAAATCAAGAAGGTTTTAGAAATATCTTGATAAAAATTACTTTTCTTTTTAAGCCTCAACTAAGTTATAACAAACATTTGGGGATGAAGACGTGAGATAAACGGTTGTAAAATACAGATTTCAGGATAGACCGTGGTATTTTAATTAAAATCACGAGAATAAATTCTTGTGGTGACAATCCTCTCAATGTGAACATCTCGGAGCACTGGGTTTTAGGTTGCACACAATACACAACCGGTGTTGTGAAATGTGGATTATGTTCATAAAAGTCAATCTCTATCTAGCTTCTTATTCTCTACCATATGCTGCCCTTAAATCCAACCATTATCGACCCACTCCACGTGCTATGTACGCTTTAATTGGCAAGATATATAGTAAGTGAGTGAGTGAGTAAGTGATAGGGTAACCGGGAGATTTAGTCATTTTTGTAATGGTTGGGTCTTTTGCACGCTGATTTGCAACAAGTGGTTTTGTGGCAGTTTTCAAGATAGAAGGCCGTGAAACATACGAGATTTCTTACACACATCAATTGTATCTTTCGAAATAGTGGAAGGAGTAACATAGGTATGTTTCTATGTAAAAGCAATCACTCCTCGGATATCATCATGTGATGGATTTGATGAAGGTCGAAAACTACTCAATATTGATTTTGTCTTGAAATCCTTTCATGTATTTATCGAGCATAAAGTATTTTCACAGCAGTCTTTTATCAACTATCACTATGATAACATCCACGTGCCGACTTTTGCTGCGGTTTCAATCAATGATATTTAAATGACAAATGTTTGTTTATGTAAGAACAAAAACACGGTTAAGGTCGAAATAATTAAAACGATCTTTTTATAAGTTGTGGTAGCAATTAAGCTGCAAATGATGACTGTCCCATTTTTAAATCACTTAAAACTATGCCAACTATTCTAACCTGTTACCCAGTCTTCTTCGTTTGTTATCGGCTAGTATATGAGACCTGAGTCTCAAGTTAACCTGAGAATACCGGAGTTATAGGGACAATGCATCTTTTTCGAAAATACGTGATATGTTTTTTCAAAATTGCGTAACATGTTTATCGAAAATGCGCAACATCTTTCTCAAAAGCTTCGCTTTGAAAAGCTATCATGTTCCACTATTTTGCGAAATGATTTTGTGTTCTTGTTTAGCAATAGGCCGTAATTGTAAAATAGTGGTTCATATGCCGAGGTTGCACGTGTGTCTAGTCTCTTCTTTGCAAAGTTTTCATGAATTATTTAGTGGGAGCTTACTGAGCCGAAATTTTCTAAGGGTCTGTTTATATTCAAGTCTAGCCAGCCCGTTTGCAGGGCTAACCCTCTAGCCGGATTGGAATTTTTTTCTGTTTATCTGAAGCGGGCATGACCTCTTTTTCATACAAATCAAGCGGGAAAATTTAAACGTCAGAAAGAAAGATTAGCGAATTTTAAGCCAATTAAAAACTGTGTATTTGTAAGTTCAAAACTGCTTGGTCATAGATTTGGTTCATCCATTACTCTCGTAATTAGTTTCAATTATATTCTGAAGGCGTTCAAGAATTTTTCTCTTGCTATCTTCGATTCAACTTGACTTCCAGCATAATTTCCAACCATCCTTTAGGTATTGGTGAAGATCAGTATTTTTTTTCAAAAACAATACCGGAGATCTTCCCTCCTCTCTTCAAGAAAAATCAGGAGGCCCTTGACAGTTCTTTCGGAATATGTCCAACAATCTCATCTACCACCCAATCACTTATCTTTTTCTCTTTTTTCGTATTTCTAGTGACTATAGTAACTATTTCATATGTCCTGGAATGACATATTCGATTTTTATCAAGAAAAAAAAGTGTTCGTGCTTAAAGTATTTTGACCGTAATTTTTGTCCGAAATTTCGAAAAAACTGTCCGAAAGTTTTTTCGCCGAAACTTTGTTCGCCGAAAATTTGTTCGCCGAAACTTTTCGGGATTGATGTATTCAAACCAATTCACAAATTGTAAGTTAAGCCTACTGTTGCTTTTGTCTTACCTATCGTCACATACGCATTTAGTAGTCCTCCGACTTGTTCAAAGGACAGACTGTACTTTCTTTATATTTAAGTACGAAATAATTATTAAACTTGGAAGCGAGGCTATCGATGTGATGACACAATTTATAACAGGTCTGTTGAGTGCTTTCATTTCTTTCATACAACCTACCATTATGGTCCTGCGCACTGTTGTTATGAAGGACGACATGAAATTTTGGATCAAGTATTCAAAGGATTTGCACACACATTAATTTGACTATGCTGTTTTCGAATGTTAGGTCAAATAGGGGAAATTTGGACCCAAATGGGACAAACTTTTTGAAATGCTTAAATATTTTGTGCTATTTCTAATGAGGACTTCAGAATATTTTTTAACTTTGTCATAATGCTTCCGCGTTCAAATACATTTCTTTTTAAAAGGATTCGTGCATACCGATCCTGGGACAATATCCTCAAGAACATTTATTCGACGGACACTCCCCCAAGGATATTTATCATGCCCGACAGTAGCCCGACTTCTTCGGATACCGCGCTCGCGCATACAAGGTAACTAATCTTCCATCGTCACCAACGTAAGCATTATTTCTATGATAATATTGGCTATTGATAGTTATGTTTTCATACCGAGATTTAAGGGCAGTAAAAAATAAGAAATAAAAAGTAAAAAAAATTGAATTTTTCGGGTAATTCAGGATAACATTAAGCAGCTTTTCCACTTGTTGAAGTGATATTGTTTTTTAAGTTGAAACCGTCTTTCTTTTGGTTTGGTGTATTTGTTTGAATTTTGAAGAAGCCATTGTCAAACCCTTATTTATTTTTCCTACTTATTTTTATAAAAGGACAATACCACAATTCCACAATTTACACGTGTTGTTCTGAAAGCCAGATAAATTCGCATGAAGTTGATAAGATAATCCTATACCGTAAAAGACTATATGAAAAAATATATTCCCCAAGTGAAAATATTCAATAACTATCCTTAAATCACCGGACGATCTATTCACACATCACTCGAGATGAGGGGGAAATCAATCATATTCTGGTCCACCAATAAAAAACATAAAAAAATAACACATATACACTACGACTGAGAAACTATTGTATTTACAACAAACAAACAAATATGGTAGCATAAAAAGGTAGCATAAAAAGGTCAACTCCACGGGTATTCATCTCTTTGTCCTTTTAACAACAAATCAATTTTCGCTTTCATGCTGTTATTATAGATGCGTTGGGCTCGTTCATACTGCAGTCGATGTCGTTTGACAGTCGGTTTTTCGTACCGACGCCGTAATTTCACTTCCCTTACTTGACCTGAAAAACAAGTTCGTAAGAAGCTTTGGGAAGTAGTAACTGCTCAGTTCATCGTAACAGTAATGTCTCCGAGAACTGCATACAAAGTACAAAACGATATTGATGCATAGACTATGAAAGGTTCCCTAATCTGGAAGTTATAACTATCTGTGGAAAATAATGCCGTTTCACAAAGCAGGTGCGCGTCACACTTTTCACTCCATCACTTATTTTCCTCTTCACATACAACTCATTACCAAGTTTGAAGCGTCACCCAACGGAGCTACTTCGGCAAGATAAAATCTTATCACAACAAAAAGTTGCTTTTTCGGTTACCACGGTTACCACAAACCAGATCATTAAACTAGGAGGAAAAATTGTTGGGGATAAAAAGGAAAGGAGCCAATTGTGTGATTCGCGACTTTTTGTGCTCGCAAACATTTTCCAAAAACATATTTCGCAAATCTCCAGCTATTTTTCCTTTCTGGAAAAGTGAGCTCTAAAGTATTGACCTACGTAGAAGTTAGTGAATGTAGAAAGAGAGCGTGTTCTTATTGAGAATGATGTCCTACGAGGAAAATTTCTCGATATTGCTTCAATTTACGAATTTTGCAGATTTTATGCGGTCAAAATTTTTTCTCAAAATGGCGTCTCGCGACTTTTAATGTACACGACTTTCATCAGTTTAGGGTGCTCGCGACAATTAACGCTCGCGACTTTTTGTGCCTTTAAGGTACACCGTACGATTTGTAGTACACAACTTGTAGTATTCACTTTCTGCATAACATTTTTAAGGTGTTTTGCTTCTGCATACACGATACTACAAGTTAAAAAGTTATTTTTAAAAACGAAAAGAAAAGAACGAACTAAGTTTTGGTTAAAAAAAAGGGGAACGATTGGTTAAAAAAAGGGGAACGATTAAATGCATGTATAATACTTCAGCGCAAGAGCTGCGGTTAGAAGAACTTTTGTATTCTATCGTAGAATGAAGAAGAGAAGCTATCACACCCTCTGTCATTTGCTAAAGTGGAAATAACCAAGGAAACGACAAACAAGCTATACCTCCGGAATTAAAATTAGTTGTCACCATACGATATCTTAAAACAGGGAGTATGGTTTGGCATGCCAATACCGTGTTCATAAAAGTTTTAATCCCTGAGATTTTGCCAAGTCATTTTTTTTCTAAACGTCTACTTGTGAATTAAAGCTACTCGTAGGGTAGGTTGGACTGGAAATGCATGGCGGAGAGTTAACACCATTTGTCGTGAGGTGTTGATAATAGTAGACCTGAAACCATTTGTCGCTTGTATGTGACCAGACGGTGATATTGGAAAGCATTGGAAAGTTTGGATAGAAGAAGAAATTATTTAGATGTACCTGTCCAAAGCTTTACCATTAACCTGTGCATTGTTCTTCTATTTTAAATCTTACACAAATAATGTCTTCTTTTGAATCGACACAGTGCTCAATATTTGTTTAAATTACAAAGAGAGCAATTTAGCTGAAGATTGTTCGCCTATGCGGACATGAAACTCTGAGTACTAAATCAATAAAACAAATCGTCTTTTCTTGACCTTATTGTATTTTAAATTTTACAAACTTTCAATTGCAAAGCTTGCAGTAAGCTTCATCTCCATCTGTTACTGTTTTTGTTTTTCTATCATCTAGTATCTGAATGGCTTTATGTAGCAACAGGTCTGTTTTTTGTTTTTCTATCATCTAGTATCTGAATGGCTTTATGTAGCAACAGGTCTGTTTTTTGTTTTTCTATCATCTAGTATCTGAATGGCTTTATGTAGCAACAGGTCTGTTTTTTGTTTTTCTATCATCTAGTATCTGAATGGCTTTATGTAGCAACAGGACTGTTTTTTGTTTTTCTATCATCTAGTATCTGAATGGCTTTATGTAGCAACAGGACTGTTTTTTGTTTTTCTATCATCTAGTATCTGAATGGCTTTATGTAGCAACAGGTCTGTTTTTTGTTTTTCTATCATCTAGTATCTGAATGGCTTTATGTAGCAACAGGTCTGTTTTTTGTTTTTTACTGAGTTCAAGCTTTCTTTTTTTGCTCGTTGATCGTTTGGACAATTCTTCTGGAGTTTCTTTAAAATCAGATTCCACCCCAAAGTAACTTTCTGTGTCATTTCATCTTTATCCTCCTGCATTTAGTGTTTAATTCCGTTTCTTTTCCAATGGTGTAGAAGCACCTAATGTAGCAAGGTTAAACTAAAATAGGTTAAACTTGTTTAAAAACTGAAGACCTTGTCTATTTACGATGAAATCTGCAAACGTAACTGCCACATTTAACATCAGGACCTTGTTCTTTGTGCAAACCTTACAAATTTTTCCAGAAATGTGAATTTGGTAACAAATTTAAGTAAACATTACATGAAATTGTTCATAACTTGGATTAGTAGGAGCAGAAGAAACTTGGGCAATTCAAACTTGAGCATTTCAAAGATTTTAATCCATGACAGTTAACAGGATGTTACAAGAAGAGAGTGTTAAGCTTGGTTCTCACTAGGCGATAACAGCGTGCTAACCACAGTGCACATGATTTCTTATCTCTTTTTACAATTCATCCTACAGGTATTTCGATTTTTTGTAGACGTTCTCACTAGTAACAAAGTTAGCTCTTTTTACCAAGCGCACGTGAAGAAAAAAGTGAAAAAGCAAAATGGCAGCAATTAATGAAAAATTGTTGTTGTTGCTTCTGCTTCGTAGAACACCTGAAGTGAGAAACTTAGGAAAACAAAAAAATATAACAAGAAATTTCAGACAAGATAGGTTTTTCGGAATCGGGAGGAATTAGGAGACTACCATCGTTTATTTCCGAGAATTAATAAAAAAACTTTATCCCTTTTATCAAATAAGTAAGGGTAACTTTGAACTTGAATAGTAAGTATTTCCTATTCCTTGTCAATTTTTTGATTTTGTCTGCCATTTCGATTTTTTTGTTTTGATTCTTCAACACACCTCCTGCTAATGACATCAGATTCTACTATGAATCTACTTATAACATGAGATCATTGAAAAGGAAGAATACTCACTTTGAGTATATTTTTGGAGGATACCTTTGAAGATTGTAGAAGTGAGTAAAGCACACTGTTATCACTCATGAAAAATATCAAAATTTGTCAATTTCAAAACAGGGGATAAGAGGGCGATATCAAGTAGATAAGAGTGCACTAAGCAGGTACTTGTGTGTTCCTACTAGGCGATAAGAACAAGGTGCATCAGGCGCACTGTGATTAGCGCACTGTCATCACACATAAAAGAAAAACATTCAAATAATCCCATTGATAATATAAATTGAATTCACAAATTATGTTAATGCACTTCTCCACAAATTATGACTACCCTCTAGGTCCGCCACTGTTTGCATGATACTACTTGAATCTTTTCATAGAGTAAATAACACAAATGTGCACAAAAAGACAAATGACACAAAAAAACTTTGTTAGAATCCGTATTAAATCATTGTGCCTCCATCAATTTTCAGTGGTTTTCAGTGGAAAAAATCTTGATTATTTATCTTAGATTTACTTTTCCAATGTAAATTTAACACTCATCAGTCCCACACAATGATAAATTGACAGAGCATTGTACAGTGACTGAATTCACCAAATTACTTTCTTCTTTAATTTATTTAACTTAATCTCAACCACTTGCAATTGCAAGTGCAATTCACCAAGATGTTTCGGAGCCAGAATAACAGTCTTATTAGACATATCGTTCACCTTGCGCATGTTTATAATTTGTTTACACAGCTTTTATCAGTGTGTAGACAGATGGGTAATTTCTCTCCACACAAGTGGTGAAGTAATTTGTGCTTTATGACAATTTCATTTGTTTAGTTTTTTCAATATCTTCAACTTTGAGTGTAATATTTATTAAATAAAATGAACATGTTTCATGCACTTATTGATAAGACGTACCAGTAATGTTGATACATACATTTCTGCTTTGATATTGAAAGAGTTTTTCACAGCACAGTTTTGTTCAAATCAAATCTTCACCTTCTTTTTTAAGAATTTTTCCCAGAGTCAGCTAAACATCAATATTTCTTCTATATGGAATCTTCTCATGATAATATTTCAATTGCAATATTAAAAAGACAGGAAAGAAGTTCTTCTTCAAAGTTTCTACAAAGCTACTTCTACAACTTCTTCAAAATCGGTCGGAAAATGTTGCACATGCTCTCTGTGCATATTTTACGGTCTTGGTAATAGAAATTTTGAATTGGATGGAATAGGGAAGTTTTTAATATAAAACGGATAAAATAACTAAGTATTTCAAAAGTCTAAAAAAGTTACTATTTTTGTGAATTAATGTTGAAAGTGGCTTCTTTGTATTACATTTAACATAGAGTTTTGGGTCTGTCATTTACTATTCTGAATAAACAAACAATCTGAAATTCGAACGGACTTTCCAAAAACGGCAAAAAAGTGTTACACAGACAGATAGATAGGTAGATAGATAGAATGTGTAAACCAAACAATTTTCTAGGCTTAAAAGCGTGGAAATTGAATAATTTAATTTCATACCTGCAATTTTAAGATATGAAACCATATCATATCCTGCAAAGAACATGTCAGAAATCGTTTTTTAAAATTGCAGGTTTAAAGAATGGGTCAATAGTTACAGGAATGAACTGCAATAAAAAAGCAGATTTGTTGCCTATTAAGGGGTTAGCTGGAAATTTTAGGAACATGACGTTTTTCACTGTAATGGGAGGGAGTTGTTGAGCCAAGTTGGTCACCTTTCAGCTTGGGATCTTTGAGGACGTTGTGTAAGATTCGATGTAGGGTTACAGGGAGTAAAGTTAAAAAAATTTAAACATACTATAGGGAAATTATATATCATACGTTGTGTCTGCTATTTTTTATTTGCTTTATATTATTTTTGTTTATTTCTTATATGTACCACTTAACTCTTCGTAGTTAATTTGATTTTATTTGAATAATTATGAATAACATTCTGTTCTGAATAATATTCTGTTAATAGTTAAATAATAGTTAATAGTTAAAGGACAATTTCACGAAAAACAGCCAAAATGATATTTAACGGAACGGACATAAAGATCACCACAAGTGGTCAGCGACATCTTGGAGCTGTTATTGGTGATACGAACTATCAGAAACAATACTGCGAGAAGATAGTTAAGGGTTGGGTAGATGAAATAAAATTACTTTCGGAAATCGCAACAACAGAACCACAAGCTGCCTATGCCAGTTATATATATAAATGGATTCCAAAGCAAATACATATACTTCATTAGAACAATAAAAGGATTTAAAACGTACTTAAATCCAGTTGAAGATGCTGTGCGCCATAACTTATTACCAGCTTTAACGGGTGGACACATTTGCAATAATGACGAAAGAATCTTGTTATCGTTACCTCCACGTCTTGGTGGGCTTGGTATCAAGATAATTACAGACGTTGCAGATGTGGAGTACAACAATTCCATAAAGGTGACAGAAGACCTGTCCAGAACTATTCTCGATCAAGAAGAACAACACATCCGAAAAATGAAGACTTCAGAGATTAAACTTGAGATCAGAAAAGAAAGAAAAACAAGAAATGAAGAACTGCTAAAAGATATAAGATCACGAATGGATTCTCAGCAACTTAAAAGCAATGACGCAAATCAGCAAACTGGCACATGTAACTGGTTAACAACGCTACCGTTAGCTGAGTTCAATTACAATCTAAGGAAGGATCAATTCTGGGATGCTTTGAGACTCAGATACAATTGGTTCATCCCAAGAACACCAATGGAATGTGCTTGTGGCAAGAAATTTGATGTGCAGCATGCTCTATCCTGCAAAAAGGGTGGATTTGTTTCGCTACGACACAACGAAGTAAGGGATATCACTGCTTCGTTTTTGAATGAAGTATGCAAAGACGTAAGAAAGGAGCCCCAACTAAGTAGATTATCTGGAGAAAAGCTTGAAGAACAGACAGCAAACGTAGGAGACGAAGCGAGACTTGACATCAGTGCTGTAGGCTTTTGGAGTCCTGGTCAACGAGCATTTTGCGACGTAAGGGTCTTTGACCATAACGCTCTGCGATACAGGAACAATAACCTACAGAAGTGCTTTACGAAAAATGAAGTGGAGAAGAAAAAACACTACAACGAACGTGTGTTACAAGTTGAAAATGGAAGTTTCACGCCATTGGTATTCAACGTTAACGGAGGTATGGGTAGAGAATGTCAAGCATTTTATAGTCGATTGGCAGAGATGATCGCTGAAAAACGAAATGTTTCAAAATCCATCGCAACTTCATTCATACGCACAAAATTGTCATTTTCGCTATTACGATCGATGATATTATGCATTCGCGGATCGAGATCATTGCAGACCAACTATGTTGCTAACAAAATCGACGATATGGAACTAGCAGAACTTGCAAAGATCGCTTAATTGAACATACTTGATATTGTGATATTGATATGTATTGCTTGATATTGTGACATAGTCGATAGCTACTTGTAAGATAAAGTAATGAGATAGAATATCTCTGTAATCTTTGTAAAAAAAAAAAAAAAAAAATAATATTCTGTTCTGTGTTGGTGTTGAACTAACTTCAAACATTTTTGTTCCAGAACAAGCTGCAAAGCTGTAGCAACTAGGGGTTCTGTAAATGCAATCTTACATATATTCATGCGCACACCATATCATCTTGCTACAAATTTGCTGAAGTTTTTATTTGTTTATTTTCGCTCGGGCAAACGCACCTCCGCGCACCCCCATCAGCGAGACTTCCCATTTTCTCTACGTTCATTGACATTGAAAAGGAAAAAAATAAATTAAAGTCATCAATAGTAATGAACTTGATTCAATTTAAGGATGCTAAAATACCTTCAGAACTCATAATCTTCATTAAATTCTGGTAGGCTGCAATTGGGCCTTTCTCACCAACCATGACAGTTCTGGCACGAAACATGTGCTGCGCCATGATTGCTATGATCTTTGCGATTTTGGCTAATAGTGAAAAGTAGTCGGAAGGTTTTAACAGAGCATATTCGTTATTTTTCAAAAATATTCATCCGTAAGTAAACTAAAACACGGGATAATAAAACCACTTGAAATGATATTTTCGAAAAAACAATTAATCAAACATTTTTTGTTGCTATTTTTTGAAATTATATCAGTTTAGAAGAATGATTATCATGTATAATTAGTACTTTGTTACTTACCGCTCTGTAAAATAGATTATCTTTTTAAGAGGCAAAATGTTGTTATTGTTGTTGTTTACGATGCGATATTTCATTTTCTTTTCTGCGTACTGATATGCAATCTTCTATGCGTACTTAGGTAGTGTAAATTTCTATTTGCGGAATAAACCTATTGAATGAATGAATGAATTACGATGCGAGAGTTGTGTTGTGACGTTTTCTCACTTTTCGAAGAGAAAAGGGCTGTATTTTATCCCAGACTTTTATTTCAGCTACACATAGAACATTTTAAAGGGCTGAACATTTTAAACACAATTGTGTTTGTTGTGTTGTGTCGTTATTCTTTGTAAGTTGATGGCAAATAATTTGAATTGTTCACATGTCATGTGTGATCCTCTCAAAATATGAAAAAAAATTAATTTCGAAATTTCAAACGAAATTAACATTGGTACAAAACCTATTGTTAGAAGAGATTTTTAATATAACACTATATGTTATACACAAGACAAAGAAAGCATTTATTGAGATACTATATGTTTCTAAACTTCTGCTTTTTCTCACATAATTAACAATTCCGCATAATTAACAAGAGCGCACCACCATAGGGAAAATTATACACACTGATTACAAGTCATTTAAACTCCCCATGATAAATGGACATGGTATAATTTGCTGTTCATTTTTTTTTCTTTTTTTGTAAACACCATATTATTAAAAGGCAATGACAAAAAGAAAAATAGAATATGATAAATGAACAGAATTTTTAGATTTTCTTTATATAAGTCCTACATTATATATATACCTTGTATATGAACCAAAAATGTCCAGACTACACTTTTGAATACAATGTAGTTTGATGATGGATGTGAGCAATGATCTGATCAAAGTCACCCTGTATTATGGTATATATACCTTATTTCCTCTAATAAACGCTGCAGCATTTATTAAAAATTCCATGACATGAAAAGTTTCATAGCTTTTGTTGATGTTAGAATCAAAAATTTGAAACCGATTTTCAGAAGATTGCCCTTAATCCAGTGCTTTAGTTGCAATGATAGCTGAACAAGACTAATCCTGATTGTGCCATCGGAATATACAAATCTTTACCAAATAGAAAATTATGAATTATGTCATTTTTATGCAACAAAAATCATATTTTGACAGTTTTATTTTCTGTAATTTACAGAGTGGAATGCTGTTTTATAAGGCACGAGTTCTTGAAGCAGTGAGTTCTATTTTTAAAATAGCACAAAAATGAGCACAAAAAGCTTTTATGTCTTTCTTTGGAAGTGTAAATCTGATGTTAGGGTTGTGTTTGGAAATATAATCAGTATAATATAAACAACATGTTGTTTATTTATTTAGTTGTGTAGAATATTAATGAGTTATGGTGGTAAGTCAGTTAATGATTACTAAAAAGTAAAACTTCTCAGTACATTCTCTCTGGCTAGTTTGTGATGATAAAATACAGTTTGGAATAGCTATTCTATTGGAGTTGAAAACTGAAAATGTATAGGTGTTGTGTAACTACAAGCAACCAATGTCAGGGTTTTAATGAAAAGTGTTTTCTACTTAGAAAATTGGCTTGCAATTAAAAGCAACTCTTGAAAACTTGACGAGTTTAAAAGCAGATGGTGAAGATTTTAGGTGGTATATCAAGGTATGAACGTTCTGATTGACATCCAATCCAAAAAAAATCTCTGCAAGAAGATTCGTTTGATAATGCATGGGCGGATACAGAATTTAAAACAAGTATGTCGCGAAGCGGAATGACACAACAATGTTTGAATACCAGCTGGCAGGCATATTTCAAAGCACTCAATCCTTAATTGAGTTTCAAAACTCAATCCTATCAATTTGAAACTCAAAATATTTATAAAACATTTGCAATCTCAATTTTGTACTATGTTCTGCAAAAACATGAGAAAAGTCCATTTCATGCATCATCTTTGGATCGTTCGTACAGCATTTGGCCTAACCAGATTCTCAGCTACTCTAGAGTGCCATGGAATGGAATGAAAGTAAACACGCACACCTGCGTTTAGTTGACCTGTTTGATAATTCAAAAAGCTATTGTTCAAAAAGCTATTGTTCAGTTTGAAGATCCTTCTCGTGGGAGTTCTGCAGAATAAGAACAAAGTAGTTATATATACCCAACTATATGCGTTGATATTGTGAAAAATGAAACAGAGTTAGAGTGACTTTAAAGCTGTTTGAAATCATGGAACCCCCTGCTTTTATACCCAATCTTAAAAAAATCTTAAAAAAAAAACGGTAGTAGCTAAAAGTGCTTGGAAATATGTCTAGCTGGAACCATTGAAAAATTTCAATTTTCAGAAGTTCTAGAGAAGCATACACTTCGATTTTTGATACTTTTTTAAAATCTGTTCCTTCCTATAAGAACGCAGTGGGGACAGGAAGAGACAAGATAACAACAGCAGTTCAATTTGCCAAATAATGTTTTTTCTCAGATTGAATCAGTGTTCTTCTTTCCTCATGATGCACACAATGAAACCAGCCATATTAGAAATCATACATTGAATAAACCGAAAAGACAAATGTTGATATACTAAAGCATGCATGGACTCATCATAAGGATATGATCATTCTTTCGAAGAACAGAAAAACAAATTTTAAAACAATTGTTTCCATATGAACTTATTTTCATTTTTACCTTGACAATGCCTTATAAAAGGCCATATTGAAATGGCTTCTTTACTTTTACATTTTTACAAAATCTGTATCCAAAACGGACAAAAGATAAGCAAAAGGCTCGGGTAATAGCAAAGCTTATTGCTTAATCTATGGTAGAAGTCATGGTTTTATCCCATTAATAGATTTAGGAAAGAAAATTAATCTGATGGTACAAAAAGATTCTGGATTATGTTAACAACTTCTAAACTTGCTAAAAGAGAGGTTTTTCCAGCTACGTCGTACAAATATGTAAAAGTAGATGCAAAAATTTTAGTGCATGCACTTGAAGTCATGCCACTAACAGAAAGTTCTGGTACACGAGGAAATATTTTTCTCTGATTGCCAGAATGCAATGGGTTACTGGAGTCACTCACTTTTCAAATGTTATTTAAATTTGTAAGATAGATTATTTACTTGGATTGTCACCACATTTATGCTTACAGTTATGTACAGGAGAACAGAAAAGAGGAACATATGTTTACATTTGAACATCTCAGTATTACTTAAGACACCCTCATATCAAAACAAACTAGTGAGAGATTTACCTCATACATGGCCATGTTATATTTTAAGAGATTATCATTCAAGACCAGAAGGTGAATAAAAACTCTCAAATCAGCCACAAAGGAGTTATTACCCATCAAAAACATGAAAAAGAACTACTTTCCAATTAGCTATGAATCAACAAAAAACATGAAAAAGAAAAAAATGTATGTTGAGATCCCCCCACCCCCCACCCCCCCACCCCACCCCCAATCTTTTCTTAAATATTTGGTTTTGGTTTTCTAATGAGGAGAAGCAAAATAAGTTCTCATGAAATAACTCAAAATCAAAACTAATGGGCCATGGCCACAAAACATACCACAAAAATAAAAGTAATTGCAAGAATCTTTTTATCATCTTCAGGCAGGAATACCTGGCAAGCTAGCAACAAAAATGCCACCCATGGCAATCCGAACGACAAAAAAAAAAAAAAAAATTCCTCGAGTGAGAGGGTCGCACTTTTTACAGGAGCTATCAAAGTAGGTGGATAAAAAAGAATAAATTATTTTGACTTTACATTTAGGTAGTATAAATTATTTCATTAATTTCAGAGCTTAACGTTTTTGAAAATAACAAGAAAATAGTAGAAAATAGAGATCAGTAAAGCATGCACAGTTTCACTTGACATAGTTGTCATTACCCCCGATTTATTGCCGACTGACTGGACTGATGAATGTGTCACAAAGGTAAAAAATTCATTATCACCTAGGAGGGAGCTAGAATACAGCTTCCATTTCAGTAGAAAAATCCAAATTTTGAAATGAAGGCTTCCCAATTTTAATTAATATTTGATTACAAGATTTTTGTTGCCAATGGTCCTCTTCATTGCCTGTTCCCAGGATACTATAAATGTCATTACCCCCATTTTTTTTCCGACTGACATGACTGACTAGTTTTGACGATCACCCGTCAGTCTGTATTTCTCCCCTTGACATATAACGCTCGACTTACTTTGGCAAACGGTAATAAATACTTAAGGAGTGTGTAATGGCAATATAAATTCGGCATTCGGCAATATAAATCACTGGTTATTTTCAATTCAGAACTCCCTGCTCTCATTTGAGTGCAAGTCAGTCGGAAGTTAGTCAAGATCCCCGGGAAAGAATATTTTGTTTGAACGCTAGTTTCGATAATAACAGCACTGCGTAGAAGACCGAACTGAAAAATGAAATTTACAATGGTCATTGTTTAAAAACATATTTCAGCAAAAAACAAGTAACTGTCTACACAGTCAAGTAAAAGAAAGTATCGCATCTCAACATTTACCTTAGCAACGTTTATGTTCAAGATGATAATATTAAAATTTCAGTCACCACTTATGTTGATGGCGTAGTTTATTCTTCTTTTTCAATAAAGTAAACATGAATTTGAATAAAAGAAGACATTCCATAGATTTCATTCACGCAGAATACCAGATGTAAAGGCTGACCTCCACTTGTGCGGTTTTGCCTGCACATACATAGGCCAGTTTTGCCAGTTTTGCGCATGCTCAGTGACAACTATTGCTCAACTTTGTTGGCCATCGACGTCCATATTTTGTGCGCTTGGAAGTAGGATTCAATTCTACTTTTCAGGCGGCTGCGCCAGGGTCTAATCTAGAATGGAACGGCAGTGTCCGGCAGAAGGAAAAAGGGCACATTATGAACATCCAAAGGGCACTTCTTTTAGGAAAAGGGCAACCTGAGCTTTATTTCGGTGGGTTAAACCTGTGAAATAAATTTTCAACAAAAAAAAAAACATAGAGGGCAGCGTCCGATCAACGGACGCTCTTTCGGCCTAGAATAGACCCTGCGCACAGCCATCTATCATGTGAGCCAATCAAATTTCAAGAAAAATGCAAACATTGCAAAAAATTGTAAACATTGCAAAGAAAACCAGGGCATAAAAATCTGAGGACTTCTAATTAAATAGAAATATGTATTAAAACAATATTTATGGCGAGGTACCTTTCAAATTTAAAGCATTCGTAATGTACGTGACAAGGTTCCATTCTTATATTATTTAAAAATTTTTAATTTTAATTTTAAAGATGCTTTAAGTTTTAAAAATAATGTATTTTAATGCGCATTATTTGTCCAAAAAATGATAATGAGGGCTGGCTATGCTGAACGAAGTATTAAAGAACTATGGTCTAAACTAACAAAAGTACTTTTCTTAAAACAGGTGAAGTGTTTGAATTGTGGAGAAGAAACCAAGACATTTATTTATTTATCTCTGTTGGTGAGTACATTTTTGATGATTGCAAATTGATGTACATAACTTTTCTGTTGAAATGTTATGTTGAAAAATATTTTCATTGTTGCTGTTATTTCTTGTTTGTGTTATAGAAGAAAAGACTAGTTTAAACTACACTTATTCATTTAAATCTATTATATTTTTTGTGTTTTATGCAGATTTGAGATATTTATAATTTTATTCAGGAAAATTCTCCCCTCAAAGGTGGCAGAGGACATGCAAGCATGGTATCCAAATGCAAATTGTGTGGTCGGGAAAACTCTATTGGTATATCAACTGACTTTGTTGTCTGTGAAACTAAACACAATCAGAAAAGCATAATTGTTGTTGCTCTTATTTGATAAATACTCTTCTGCATGTCTCCTATCATACTGTCTTCTTTTATTAGATATTGTGAAGGAATCTATTGCAGCATATAATGTAAGATTTTTTTTTTTTTAAATCATTCGCCCCACTCAAGGCCGAAGTCACTACAAGGAGTGGGGTTACATAGTCCAGATGTTCATCATAGCGTTAATCTCCCCTTCATTTCCCCCCGAAATACATCAGGGAATCGAGCTAGTTGCAGTACCTTCAGGAGTCGTGATTTTTTCAACACCCGACCTCAGCAGGGTTTGAACCCTCAATATTGGGTTCCTAAGCTCAATGCTTTAACCACTAAGCCACTACTGCTTAGATGGTTATGTTAGTATGAATTTGTTGTTACTCAAACCAAGAAACCTTCTCTTGTGAACTTTCTTCTGATTAAATTTGAACTTCATCATTAATTTGAATTTCTGTACTTTTTGTTTTCTTGATTACCTTTACAAATAGCAACATAAATTTCTAGAATTTTTAAGGGTACACTTGTATTATAATAGAAGTTTTTATATTAACTTTTACATGTAAAAGAAGATTTGGGATGAGTTTGCAGCCTAAATTTGAGTTGATTCGAGTTTCAGTTGTGTATCAACTATATTTACTGATTTACTTACTTATTTATACTCCTTCATTACATCTTGTTGAACAAACTTTATTGAGAAGCAAAACACACATACAAATAAAAATGTTGTGAGATGGATCCCAGTAAGGTTTGCTATTTGCTGCATACTTGTTTATCTGCTATAGATAGAAGATGTTGGTTCTTTTAAAACCATCGTGGTTTTTGAATGTCGGGGAATGGAACCAACTGAATATTCAGCTCGAGTACGAATTTCCCAGTCATTTCATTTCATTAATAAATTTTCAACTAATTCCATCCCAACATTGTTTAATATTAGTAAATGTCTTCTTTAGACCGGTTGGTCTGCGTGTGGTGCTGAAACAAACGTTCCCTTCGAAGTTGATTTGACTGAGGCAAGTTCAGAAAGAATCCTTAAAATGTCTATTGTTTTATTGACTGGTGTGGAATAAATATACAGTGCTGGTAGTTTTCTAGATTGCACACATTTTCTAGATTTGATATGTTACAAAGGTTCCAATAGAAGGACTTCTGCTTTTTATAGTATTCTGTATCCAGTATTTAAACAATCAATAAATTCTTTCATTCAGGGAGACTGGTGTGATTATGATGAACGAGCATCTGCAAGTGTTGGTGTGTATGAAATTGAACACAAGTTTAAGAAGACTTAAAATGGGAAGGAGCAAATTTTTTTATTTATACATGGAATAATAATTAGAATGCTTAGAAAAGGGTTTAATACTCAAGCTCTATGAATGGCAGACAGCTACTTGAAGTCAAATAAACTTTAGGTTTATATAAACATTTCGTCAATATTGAAAGAATATTATGAGTTTTATTTTTTTTTGTTTTCTTTTTTGGCCACATGAATAGACATCTTTTGTTATGGCTTTTACTGTCCTTGGATTCAATTCTTGTTGATGCTGTGGAAAATAATTGGAATTATTGATTACGGAATGAATGATTTGTGTATAGATACATAGAGAATTATTTCATATTGAGTTGGTGATGTTGCGATGGATATACCAATACAAAATGGTGTTGGTGGATTACATGTCAACAACTTGCAATCTGGACAAATTAAGTCCTCATTGTTCAGTGGAATCATTCTTGCTTACTGGGACAACATCATGGGACCAATGGTCTCTAAGATTTGGAAAGGCAATGAAAAAGTCGTTGTGAATATGGATATAATCAAGTACGTTTCCAACCACACATTAAGTGGTGAATTGTGTCGACAAACTGAACAGAATACCATCGATCCAAAGTTTTATGTGTTGGCTGATCTTGGTTATGTTTTCTTTTCTGTAATATTTAATGGCTTTTCTGAAATGGGACAGACACTGTCAAGTCTGTCTTTTGTCATGTCTTACGAAGATATGAAACGATATTTAATGCTAGAAGATTACATCACTAAACAAGTTAGACTCATTATTTTGAAGTATAGAGTCCTTCAAAGAAAGGTTTGTTATTTTTGTATAATAGTTCAACTTTAAAGGGATATTATGGTTAATGAAACCATCCTGATTGAAAATTTTTCAAAAAACAGCAATGTAAACAATGATGTGCTAATAAGTTACCAAACAATTCTTCTACGAGACATACTCCTCCATATGTTGTTGTTAAGTTGGAATTGTTTTTAAACAGGACTTGAGTACTGCGGTCAAGTACTTTTCGAGATATTTAAAAGAGCTTATTAAGAGTATCGACTCATTGGAGAATCTATCAATACCGTTGAATATCTGTGTAAGTTGCTTGATTTCGGTGTTTTTGTAAGTTTATGTTAAAGGCTTTTAAATACATTTTCCCTTATACAGAATCAGTTTTCTTTTCCAATATTTTTCTCAAACAATTGGAACAAAACAAATCTGATTCAAAACACTCATCTTTTAGAAAATATTTGGAAAATTAGGAATTTTAATTAAATCTGTCACTTTCGAAAACACAAGTTTTGCTATTTTTTTTCTTTAAATTTCAGAATAGCATTTCTTATAAATATTTGACATTGAAGATGTAAAGCGAAACAAATTATTCAAAGTTGAAAAGTAATCTTGGAAAAATTAATATTTGGATATTTTGACAGTTAAAATATTTAGAGGAGTTGAATGAAATGTAACTCTAATGGAAAAAAATCTCCTGTAAAATATTGTTCTTTTAGGTAAATGAAACGATTTTTGGAGAAATCGAAGAAGCTAATGATGTGCAGTTATTAGATTCGAGATTTCTGATGAGGTATTAATTTATTTCTTCAAGAAAGATTTCAGTTTATTGAAAACATTTTTAAGAGTTCTGGCTACTTTTTCTTAGCCTGCATGTTTTTGCATAGCTGTTGATGTTGATAACAGCTTGTTTTGTTACTCACTAGATCAATAACATCTCATCTTCAAACTTGTGGATGTACCATAGTGGTTGGTAAAACAGTTGAAAAAGTCAATCTTGTATGTTAATATTTCCATCTATATTTAAACTCGAAATCATTTTTCATTTTCACTTCGAAAGTTTGTTATAATATAATCATTGCAAGATTGCTGATGGAGATTACATGTTTTTTGTTTTTATAAGCATATTAAATTTTCAGATGAGGCTCGGTTATGCCTAAGCTATCACAAAATAAAGGCTGGATTTATGCTTATGGTATGCTTATTACAATAAAATCTAGTATTCTCGAAAATGTAATCAAAATTAGCATAAAACATGCTATATTACTCTTATGGGTTCCTTAAAAGCCTATATTTCACTTTTTTTGGTCTTTTACGATACAAACAATGTATTGTTAACATAACTTATTGAAGTTTAAATATGCATGCTTCTTTTTACAAACAAGTCATTAAATTTTTGAACAACACAAGCTCGTGAATATGCTTAGTATATGCTTATTTTTTTTAAAAAAAACTGGGTGTGCTTATAAACGTTATGCTTATAAAAACAAAAACATGTAGTATCATGGTATAATAAATTGAATTAAGCTGTTTCGTTTCCGAATTCAGATCAGAATAATAGTAATTATGGCAAAAGATTTATACATGTGAACCAAGGTTTTAGCTGTACTGTTTTTCATCCTTCATTAGTTGTTGCACACATTAGCATTGTTTTCATCACCTAAAGAACGCTATTGCTCACGCAGATCGTCAATGCTTGAAAAGTATCTGTTTTCGAAGGATTTGTGGCTGCAAGGAATTTTAAATGTAAGTGACATTCAGCAGAGTTTCCATCTCGTAATGTCTGAATTAAATAAAATATAATAATATTAGTAATAATATATGTATGATTATCAAATTTTCACATAGTAAAAATAGTTAAAATTTCAACGTTATAAAAATTTTCACATAGTAAAAATAGTTAAAATTTCAACGTTATAAAAACGATGACATGTTTGGGACTGAAGAAAGGAGTTTGGAGGTCAGCAATACTGAAGAATATCCCTTTTTACATTAACGATGTCATCACTTATATTCTTAGGATGATACTGAAGTAACCATTTCAGAATCAAGTAAAGATATACTCTTGAATTCGTTTCCTATCACGCTGATAAACGCTGACGAAAAAACAGTGCAACAAACATCACCACTTAACCAACATGCAAAAATTCGAGAAAACTTCATCAAGCTTGAATTGAGTATGCTGCTTCAAGGAGAAGACCCACCTGTCTATCCCATCTTGTATGTCTCTTCTTTTGCTTGTTACAATGTATGTTATGAAAGTTTTTTGTTTTTTTTGTTTGTTTTTTTTTGTCATTGTTGTTTTTTATTGGTAGGAAGCTTTTTACAGATGAAATAGGTGATATATCAATTCTTGTACAACAATTTATCACTGATGTAAGTTATGTTTTATGTTTTTCATGGTTCTTTATAAGACTCAATCTCTGTAAGTGGATATTTATTGGAGGAACTCTTAACACTTTGTGAATCTTTTTCTATTGGAATAATTCTCTAATTTTTCAGTATTTGCTGAATGAGGCATATCAAAGACATTGTAGATTTTACACCGTTTTCTTATTTTCACAGCTGTTTGCGAATCCTATAAAGTGCTCCATCAGAAAAAAGCACTTGCAAAATTTTTTGGCAATGTTGAAACAGAAAGCTTTAGCATTTATAGCATACGTTGAAGCTAAAAGGTAATTAGCCATCCATTGGTACTGTGACTTAAACAAAGCTCGAAAGTCTTTTCTGTGGAGAAAGATGAATATAAAAAGAAAGAAAGAAAATATAAAAGATTTCACCATTTTTAGCAACATGGGAAAGCAGAATTTCAATTCCAATCAAGTATATCAATTGAAACGGGATTTGTCACTTAACTCCGAGCCGGATTTCCGTATTGTTTTGGCGACAGCAGAAAAAATGCGACCTGGTCTGGCAGCATTCCTGATTGGTGACATTGTTCGTCGAGATGAGCAATATCAGGCTGTACTTGAAGATTTTTAGCTCTTCTTCCTTTTTTTATCAAGTCTGATTCTTTGTATGCTTGTATCTGTTGGGTTATTGTCATTATGTGTTGGGAGATTTATACCTCGGGTTCCAGTAAATGTCTTACTGTATAAGTTAAACTGGAAGAAATTCCCTCGATTCCCAAGACTTTGAAATACAGAAGTGAGTAAGAAAAAATAATCCAAGTCATCTGATTTCTGGGATAGAAATAATGCTGATGTCAGTCTATTTCTTTGTTACAGCAATCCCTTAACATGTGGAGGTGACATATTTGTTTTTTTAAAACTTCATACATGCATATATGGACGCAACATGTATGTATATGGATGTTGCATGTGCATATATGGGCGTAATATATACAAACATATGAGACAATAATGGCAGAGAAGATGAAACAGGAAAGACTATTGATGTTGTATTTACCTGTAAATGGTGTGGATAGGCTATCGAATTGTGGTAGTGATTTTAATTATCAATTTTAATGTTTTATACTGACAATATTTTTCTTCTTATTATTATCTATTGATCCATGATACGAATTTCATTTGAATTTCTTATAACTTCTACAGATTGTTTTCCCTATTTGTTATTCCTCTGTTTAAAGCCATCACAGTGGTCTAAATCATCAAAAAGTCATTGTGATGAAGTGTACTTTCATTCAAAATAGTGTGATATTTCTATAGCAATGCACTCCTTCACAGTGATTTTTTGAAGAAATTTGCCCACTGGGACCAATCAAATCTTGTCTTGTTAAGTCATGTATTTGTAGCTTTGATTGAACTTTTCTCACAAGGAAGTTTGAACAAACTTTGTACACACTCTTTTGTATCCGTACATAAGGTATGGAAATAATCCTTGAGTTATGTACACCTACACGATTTCACATATGGAAAACGCATTGTCTCAAAGATTTAGGCTTTGTTGTTGTTGTTGTTGTGTAAGATTTGCCAGTTTGTTTTGTCATGGTAAACAACAGATAAATTATGAATAAACTCTTTTAGACTTTAATATATTTCTAAGCCTTAAAAAAGATATTTTGTATTTGTACAGTTTTTTTGGTGTTGATTTTTTATTGAAATGGAAGTTATCAGATTGTTCATAATTTTCATTCTTAATGGCAACTCTTTTGATAAAAAAATCTTCGTTCATGTTTACATATGAAACTGCAATGAAAGCAACAGTGACGTAATGGTGACGTAATGGTGACGTAGATTAGTGAGAAAAAAAATCCCAAAAGTTGTTTATGTTCATTTTAGTAAGAACCTTGTATTTTGTTACCAAAAATGAAAATAACATTTGAAAAAAAATCCACTTTTTTTTGCCTCCACAAATGTTTTTTGGAAAATAATGTTCCAGGTAATATCTTATACCACTGGTTGGAACTCTTAAGTTTGAAACCTTCATCTAAAATGTCCATTTTCCCATAGCTTCCTGATCTATATTGCATTTCTACAATATATTGCCGCCATTATGAAGTATCTTCTAAGGTTTATTTTGCATAATGATTTGTATAGTTTCAAATTATATGCTTGGAATATTTAAAGCTTCATCTAGATTTATTATTAAGGAAAATATGTGTGATGGTGTTTAAATGGATTCAAACTATTTTGGGAACATCGAAGAAACTTATTGGAAACGATTATCTGGGTAATAGATATTACGAATATATAAGAGGTACGTGTAACCAAGTTGTTGATATGGTGGTTTAAACGGATGGTCATTAGTGGTGTCATACCTAATTCTGCGCTATGACATCAGGATGGATTCCAATGCACTGTAAAAGATGAACTGTGGACGTCAAATAGAATTTTTACCAAAACTACAGCTCTACCGTCTAATTGACCGACATTTTACCGATGTTTTACCAATAATATTTTACCGATAATGTTTTAGAGCTTAATTTCAGTTTCTGTCCATTTTATGAATTTTATGAATTCCCCTATACTGGAAGTTCTCCTTTTTGAACTTGTTATTTTTTCTATTATGTTCGATCTAAGTAATGAGGTTTTCTTACTGAAAGGGTTAGCGGTAACAAAATGCAACGGTTCATCTTTATGGTTTGAACGGTGTGAAGTAAGATCAGACGAAATATGAAGTGGGGCGTTTGATGTTATTGATTTATTTTTCAGTGTCGGGACAAGTTCAAAGAGCTGTTGAAAATAATGTGAAACCGGAAGATTTTACTTCCGGCAAGATACCCCAAGAATGGGAAGGTAAGATTGCAAAGCAGATATTCTGACATTTTATGTGTTGGTTAATGACCTTTTAGTTTAAACATTTATTTGTAGCATGGTTACGTGGTAGAAGGCCCCAGCCACCTACTGAAGAGGTAAAATGTTTATTGATGGGTTTGAGCAGTAGTTCCTGATTGCTTTTACTGTTGCTGCCTTCTCATGTTTTGATGACCTAGGGCTACTTTTATTTGAGCATAATCCTGATAAATCAGTAACTCGACTGTTAATGAAATTCCCATACGAAAAGATTCAGTCATTCGAATATTCGACAATATGTTGATAAGTGTTTAGATAAGCGTGTAGGAAGTTTTAATTTTAACTGTACATCAGTTTTGCTGCACGTCAATTTCAGGGCATTAAAAATTTCACGATGAAAACCTTATAGATTTTTTTTTCGATTGTTGAGTTTATTCTTGCCTTGTCTACTCAAACATTTTAGACAAAGCGATGAATTGTTAGGTCAGCATGATGGCAGGAGGCCCGGAAAAACCGAGTTATAAAATCGAGTTATAAAGTCGAGTTATGAACTATGACGTCATAATTCGAGTTAATAACTCGAAATTTTTAATTTTCTATATTCTTTCGAGTTAATAACTCGAAAATATATTTGTCGCTTTTACAACTCGAGTTATTAACTCGAAATTAAAAAAGTCAAATTTTGAATTCGAGTTAATAACTCGAAGTTAATTTTTCAAATAAATCAAATCGAGTTACTAACTCGATAGTATTATATTGCTTTAAAGGAATCGAGTTATTAAAGTTTTCAAAAATTTCTTATGATTTATCGTGTGTGCTTGATTTTCAGAATATTTTTCAAATATGGCAAGGGATATTGTCGAAAGTTCACTGGGAATGGTGTGAGTTTTTAAAAAAAAGGCAAAGTAGGCCAAATTTCAGGCAAATTTTGAAAATCGTTCGATTTTAATGAAAATTTAATAGTGGAACAAGTTTGTTGTACTGCTGATTTCAAATATGAAGGTCAAATTGTGGATAAAGTCAAATTAGGCCAAATTTGGAACAAATTTTGAAATTGTTCAATTCTAATGAAGATTTAACAGAGGAATGACTTTGTACTGCTGATTTCGAATTTGAAGATCGACTTGTGCATTAGGCCAAATTAGGCCAAATTTGGACCAAATTTTGAAAATTGTAATTCTTCAGTCTAGAAAAGGTGATTTCAAATTTCTCAGTTTTCCTGGCCTCTGATGGCAGGGTATTGATGGGTAAATAAATCTACAGATCAGAAGACCCAGTCGGCATATTTGTTAAATCATCTCTGCGAAGGAGTGCATTTCTATAGAATTATACACAATTTCAATAAAAATGCTTTTCGTTGCAGTAAAGATTTTGCCCACTGAGGAGTTTTCAGAGAGGATGTTCATGTTACTTTCTTCATAGGAAATTCAACGTGGTCTAAATTACACAACTGCTGTATTGAAGCGAGCAGCACTCAAGAAAAAGGAGGACGATGAGGTTTGTTTCAACTAGATCTTCTCCGTTCGTGTAAGTGATGCACTGTTACACTGGTGTAACGATAGTGGTTAGTACCTTGTGACAACTGTGGTACGTGTTTGAGTCCCTCTCCTGTTGTTTCTCTGTTGTTGTTATACGTGCGTCGACTAACTGACTCATATGAAGAGTGCAGTACATACTATTGGTGAAGCTGGTTTACCACTAAGCGAAAAAATCAAGTTGCTATCCTTAGCATATAATCACAAAGGAAGCGATTTGATTGGCTGAGGAAATTTTCAGCTGCCGGAAGTTGGACTTTCGATTGTATGATGGAATATGTTAAGAAATGATTCGAAAATGTGACGAAATGTTACGAATATGTTACAATATCCTGTTTGTCGTGAATATAGTCCGCCTAGCACAAAGCCGGCTTAAGCTTGGTTTCCAATAAAATGATTTTTGTTGCACAACCGTTTTGCAGCACTTTAATTGTTGCAGAGATAGATTTTTTTTTTCTATCCCTGCAACAGGTGTTGTACAACATATCTTTTGTTGCACAACATTCAGACCGTTGTGGAAAAGTTGTTTTCAATCATACGCAAAAGTTCTGAAAAACAGTTGCACAACCGTTGTGCAACAAAAGAAGTTTTATTGGAAACCAGGGTTTCGTCAACTATTCATCTGCAACCAAGAAAAACCAATCGTTCCGCATGAAGACTGTTTTCTGATTGGAAGTTGATATACAAATTTTTGTTTTATAGAAACAAGCCAAAGCTTTTGCAGGTATGACGTCATTGCTCCTCATTTATTTATTTATTGTTTTTCAAGCTCAGTTCATTTTATAAAAATTTAAACGATCAAATATTTTAGATGGTTTGATTACTAAAGAACGACCAATTGATCAAAATATTTTGGGTAATATAAAAATTCGTTTACTAATCTTCTCTATGATGCAGAAACGGATGAATGCATTGGTGAAAGCTTCGGACAGATTTTTAGAATTTCGGTCAAAATGTTGATGTGACAATCATGCCTGATCTGCTTGTCCTGTTTTTATGCATTATAAACGGAATCCTTATTTTTTACAGAAATGTTTTTCGATTTGACGTTCGATTTATCGTTCGACATTCAAAATATTTTAAGAAATGATGTTTTGATATGTCAAATGAATGCAACATCATAAAAAAGACTGCAGCAGTGTTGCAACACGTTACAACAAAATGAACATGTTCATTTTGTTGTGTAGTCATGCAACACTGTTGCATGGCCGTGCAACATCACACAACATTGGTGTCAAATGAATGCAACAATTGACGCAACAGTGTTGCATCGAATGTTGCATGAAATATTGTGTTCGTTTGACCAGCGCTTAAGCAACAACATCATCATCATCATCATCATAAAGTTCCAAATAAACTTCTTTTATTGTTACTTCATTTTTTAACATCTTCTTCAGGTATAGAAAAAACATCCAAGACCGATGATGACCAATTCGAACCTAATACATCGAGCAACCAGCAGTCTGCATCTTATGAACCAGAGGCGTGGACACCAGGTGGTAAAGCATAACCGATGATGTTAAGATTTGATATATAGGAAATCAGTTCTAAATGCTTAGGTCTTATACAGTTTTGAACTAAACAGATAAACCTAAAGCTATATTGTGTGCACCGGCCCTTAAACAGATAAACCCAAAGTTATGTTGTGTACTCAGGGCCTTAGTAAATGTGAACCTGTGCAAGAATTGTATGGCATCCTTCAGTCTTTTTAAGCATTATCATGCGCGTAGTGAAAATTGACTTTGTGTTTGTCATCCCTTGAGCAGGCAAAAACCCTGTGGTTTTTGCATTGCATATTTAATATTTCGTAGCGAAATGCATGCTAGTTAAAATACAGCCTCATGAGCGGTCTCGTTTTGAAGAGGAGCAATTTGTGGGAGTTTTTTTTTCGTCAAGATTTTACACCTCAAGATGTTTTGACGGGGTTTTTTTTTTGACATATAATATAAGTACAAGCTTTGATTGCTCTCATGTTTTTATGTGAAGGTGTAAAATGTTTATTTACTATGCGTTTACTTATTGATATGATGGAACAGTAACCTTTGTTTTAAAGGAGACCTTAGACTTATTGGAGGAGTATCGATGACTGCGAAATAACCTTATCGTTACGCCACATCAGAGTAAACCTCGTTTTCATGTTGAGAAGTATTACTTGGTTCTTCCATCATACTTAAGGCCGACCTCCACTCAACGAATTTTGTACGCGCGGACGGATGTCAATTCTATACGCATGTATGCAAGAAAACGCTGCGAACGTATCTCGTTCAGTAGACCAGTGGTCTACTACCAAGTGACAGCGTACGTTCGCAAAACAAAATGATGTAATCAAGACATTAAAAACCAATCAAATCCTACTAAACATTTTAACTGTAGTATTATGGTATTATTATTTTCTTCTGTTCAGTTTGGCAGTCATGTTTTTCTATTATTTTTTGTCATCTAAGGATTAAGTGCAGATATTTAATATCCACTCACGCTGCTGGTGCATACACTGATGACTTCGTTCGTCCGCGCGTACAAAATTTGTTGAGTGGAGGTCGGCCTTAAAGGATGTATGTACAGATATAACGTCATCAAAACAAAAAAGCAACTGTTTCTTAATAAGTAGTAAGTGAGGCCATCTTTAATAACGATCGGTTTTGTAAACGGTATGTTTCTTATAATTTTTTGTTGATACAAGTGAACGTGTACGTTTCGACTATATACAAGTGAACGTGTTGATTTGGAAAATATATTGTTATTGTTACAGTTCCCAAATGAACTTTCTATTCATGGGAAGTGTGTCCACGCTTCTTCGTGTTCTGGTTATTGACTGTGGTTTCTTCATGCTTCGTCTGTGCTAACAAGGGTCACACTTATAGCGTGCAGTCTTTCGTGTGATTGAAATCTTGAAGTGGAACTTGGTTTTTCTCTTATTTTGAATACAGTGTAATATTATACCGATTGTCCTTCAAAACCTTTTCTTGTTCTTGTCTTGAAGAGTTGTATGGTAAAATTTAATCGACATTATTTTCGGAATGAACATATTCGTCGGTTACATTATTTTCGGGGACGAACACATTCGTCGGTGACGACCATAAGTCCGGCCAGCGCACAAACCATCAACACCATTCCGATGATAAGAAACATGTTTTCGACACAAGAGATGAAATTTTCGAGAAAGTTCTTCTCTATTCGTCGGTTACATTATTTTCGGGGACGAACACATTCGTCGGTGACGACCATAAGTCCGGCCAGCGCACAAACCATCAACACCATTCCGATTATAAGAAACATGTTTTCGACACAAGAGATGAAATTTTCGAGAAAGTTTTTCTCTACTGAGTATCACCAAACAAGTGTATAACATCTGTTGTTCGATTTTCGATATAAATATTCACGATCATAAACAACCCCTGTGGCGAGAAACATTTACGACGTTTGCGTCTAATATTCGATCGTAAACATTAAACTTACCGAAAATGAGTTTGTATAACGATTTTGCGACACTGGTCGCTTTCGATGCACATATTCGGTATAAATTAAAATCTCGAGCCCATGTTCTAAGATTAGATATTTGTAATTGAAACGGTAAGGGGGGCGGGTATGAGGTTGCCCAACCCAAGTTATTATCATAACTGTCAATTTTTAACATTGACCAGAGATATGTAGATATGAGATATTGACTTTACCAAATAATATTTTTACCAAAACAAATATTTTGTAAAATCATGCTCAATATTCTTCTAATGGTAATATTATGTCAGATGTATCAGGATTTTAAAGATAATGAACTATCACAAGGTCGAGAAAAAATTGTGTCAGCAGTTTCCTTGCAACATAATCTCCACGAAAGAGCCAACCATTTTTTTACTTTGTTTAAGCGCTATGTTCATAATAAACAGCTGCTCATTCCCAGACCATTTCTCAATTGTTCTATTTCTACTGACATCAGCATAGTGCAACCCTCAGTTCAACATTTATAACAGTTCATTATCATCATACATTTTCAGTGATTCCTCGTTTTTTGAAATTAATTCATGGCTAATTTCACAGACGACTAAATAATAATTAAATAATAAATAATAGTGCGTAGAATCAAAGTACACTTGACTTGTCAAGTAAGGGCCATTTTATCTCAAAATTTTCACATACTGTTTGAGATTAAACCTTGGTAGAATGTATAACAAAGTACTAGAAACAAGTTTTTTTTCATAAAAGCTAGAGTATTTTAGATCTACGGACTAGCAAGTTAAAGATCAACAGCAATGACCTAATTCTACTTTCAGTCTGTATAATTCCGCGCAATGTCAGTTTTCATGCATGTTTTTGATATATAGTAAGTGCAAACGTCAGACGTTTCACCTCCTGCAGCACTGATATAATAGACGGAACTAATTACCTTGTTGAAATAATTCAAGTTAACTACGGTTAGAGTTATTAGAATTCTACTATACTCACATATTACTCGCCCAGTCAAGCGACTGTTCCTAATAGAAGCTCATCATGGTTACGTTGAAAGGGGGCATTTATAATTTCCCATGACGAAACAAGTCTAGTTTGATATAAACCTAGCACCCAGCTCATTGCTATTATTCTGTATTTTCTTTACGACAGTATTGGGGCCGATTTGGAACATAAACTATGAAATGAATCAAATTCCTGTTAGTTAAAATTCATCTATTTCTTAGATGCTCAATATTTACAAAATTCCATAAACAAAGACTAAATACAGAAGTAAAAAACAACAACAAAATATCACCTGACTGCGCAATATTACGCAGAACTTTTACACATCAATATTCCTCTGAACTTCTGCAAGGATCAGTCATAGGATAATTAATGTTCCAGATAATATTAAAAAAAATAAACTTTGTCAAAACAGATCACAGCTATGCCTCATTTTCCATGACAACTGCCTTGTTAATCCAAATGAACGCCAATATTAGAAATCAGGCTTGCCACCTTGTATTTTGGAAATACAATCAAAAAACAATTTAAGGCAGGTGATTGAGAGTTGAGGCGTTAAAAGGATTATCAAGGCGTAAACTATGTACAGAAGAAACCGAAAGAATGATGAAGTTGAACAGACGTATTCAACAGAGCTTGGATAAACAAATGAATTGATGTGTCATTTCCAGTAGCCGCTGAACCAAGAGCGAAGGTCGTTGTATTCCTTGATAACAAATTTGTTAAATCGACTTAGCTTGTCTGAAGAATTTGCGACATCTAATAAGGAATCTACAAAAAGAAATTCATGACCTGTTATGACAAAAAAATATGTTCTATTTCACACAACAATTCCAGTAGTTTCCAATAATGACTTGTCGTCCTGAATACTTATACCCCATTCACACCAAGACTAAAACCTGTTAACATTTAGCTTTATTTTTCATTCAGTCATTCACATTGTAATTAAACTTGGTTTAAAGTAAACATGTTTAATCTAATCCAAGTTACCTTAAGGGAAGAAATTTTCGCAGGAATTTAATTTCACGGTTGATCAAAATAATTTTTTTTGCAGAATTCGATTTCGCGGATGGAAAAAATGATAAATTTTCGCACGAATTTAATTTTGAGGTTCATTCTTGGTTTTATCTATGTTGTTCTTACAGTTTTTTTTGCTTTACCAAACATTGTAAAGGAACACAAATTCTTAAGTATTTTATGGTTCACCTACTTTATTCGGAGAAACTTTCGTGTGAGGAACTTTTGTGAATGAAGAATTTTTTGAAATAATTTAGGATATTTTAGGAAACTAGGGATTTATTGAAAAACCAGCAAAATTTCACAAGATAAACTCTCCCGAATGAACAATTTCAAGTTTTTCGTGAGATAAACTTTCGCGAAAAGGCCAAAATTCACAAAATTCGCGAAATTTTCTCTGAATTAAGTAGTGTATGTAAACAATAACAATAGTATTTCCGATATCCGATACAATTTAGAGTGAATTTAGTATTTTCAACATAAGTTTAATTAAAACAGTGTTTATTCAAAACACATTTTACTAAAACATGTTTTGTTGGTGCGAATGGGGTATTAGAAGAGAGATATGTTAATAGGTAATAGGTACCAAAGTAATTGTGCAGTTATATCAGCTGAGATCTCCAATGGAAATCTTACCTTTTTTGTGTGTGGACTAACTTTTGTGAGCCACAGTTCGAGAGCGTTTTGGGTGGATTAATTTTTCCGAGTCAGAGCTTCTCAAGGAAAATGTTTGGATTTTTTTGGCGAATGTGCAAAGCGTGTATTTTATAATAAAGCTTAGAAGTAGCAGCGAAAATTGCCATTTCCATGCCTATTTGGCCAAAATTTGCAAAAGTCACAAAAATTAATCCACTCAAAAAAAATCCCCTTACACCATTCATCATTGCTCATCATCTCTCCGTTATTTTAGAAATCAACGTTGGTTTAGAAGAAAGATGAGTTTCATAAAGAACATAGAAAACAGACTAAGTCTTTCTTTCATCTACTTGTGCAAACCCTACATCGATCCATTTATATTATGTGTGAACTATCGATCAAGTTTTTATGGAAAAAACCCATGAACTTCACCAAGGTTATTCACTCAAAATTGATAAAAACTGATGCCCCAAAAGATGAAAAATTATGGCCAAAAAGCTTCTTGTATATACATTATCCTTGAATGCATACAGATAGAAAAATTGACAGTAAAATCAGAAGTTACCATGGACGTAATCTGTGATCTGTTTGATCTTTGCCAACCTGCGCTCAACATTTGCCATGCTATTTTCATAAGGACTCTGAAGCATATGTGAAGAATCTTTCGAAGTATCAGATCTTGAATTGACTGGAGCTTCTGCAATACACAAATGAAAAAATGGCTTCCATAGGAATTGTGAAAGAAACTTAAAAGCTTCACAAACGTGAGAAAGAAACTTTTTCATCAGATCACCTGTGTCATGAACAATTATTTGTATTCCAAAAGTGTTTGTTGGCTTCACTGATTCAATATCCATATTCTAAAAATGGATGTATATTAGGCTTTGGCACTGTGAGAATTGACTGAACATTTAAAAACCATAACAGTTAGGACCACTCGACCAGAACTTGTCGCTAAAATAATCGTGATTTATTATAAAGAATCGTCTCGATAATTTTATTTTACTCTCCTATTTGAATACATCCGATTGAATGATGACGATCTAGCATAGCAACCGCATAGAAACATAGCTCTAGGGAAAATTCGACACTGTAAATGTGAAACTTTATGCAAAAACAAAACTTTTTACCGTGTCAAAATTTCCCTTTCAGCTTAGTTCTTCAGAAAATGAAGAAAGAAGAAAACGAACAATTTCTACATCTTCGGAGGAGTGCCGCTTTTCTAGCGAACATTAGCATAAGTTTCAATAATGGTCGTAAAATTAAATTTGCGCTATTGTGTGGCGTATCGACAAAATGATTATTAAAATCATTAACATAAGAATATCAAACATTGCGATAATAAATTTCCGGGAAACATTCGGAATGAATAATTCAAGGGAACGAATGGTTATAACATGCTTCACCAGAACATATTTCGTAATTATACGCTCAGTCCTCGCCTTAGCTTAAACTTAGTGTTCTAGAAATGTTTGGTAGTATATCGCTTGAAAAATTGCTTGGTAAAAAAAGAAGGCCAACTAAATCCGAGGGTGGTGCAATAGCACCTAAAGCAACCCCCGAGTTACGCCACTGCCTACTTATATTGGGGATCTGGTAATGAAGTTATTCAATCTGAATACGAAAATAAATGACACAAAAAGTCACGAGCACCCTTCACCCTTCAAAAAAAATGGCTGCAAATTCGTGAAATGTTTTTTTGTGAAAATTATTTAAAAGTCGCCAGCATATAATGTCGTGAATCCTAAAAAAGCAAAATGTGGCGAAAGTCGAGAGAATTTTTGTGTTCCAGACCTTTTTTCGTCTGTATCTCGACGAATTCTATTCACATATTCTCGGGCTTCATAGAAAAAACACAAATATATAATTTGTTTATTATCAACGTGAATGTACAAAGTAAAGAGTCCTAAGGGGTGTATAGCTCACTTGGTAAGACGGTTGGCTTGTAATACAAGGGTGATAGTCGGTAGTGGTTCAAATCCTGGCACTGTAGAACACTAATGTGATACGAAAAGTAACATATGCAAGAAAGGTATAATATGTGCATGATGTGATGTAATGAACAAGTGCCTCAAATAACATAAATAAAACCACTATCACCTATCAGTCTAGTATGTGCAAGTTCTCTGGCCTAAAATCTGAGGTATACATTCCTGGTGGAGGCCCACATCAGTGTATATCACTGCCAGTTCCCTCCGGCCTCGTTAAAATAAATTAAAAAAAAAAAAGTTACAAATTAAATCAGATTGATAATTACTTCTTTCATGATTTTACAATACATTTCTCAATCTTGTATTCTCAAATCAGAAGAAAAAGTTGTGAATGCACTTCGTCGTGTGGCTGTCATAAAGTAGTATGAAACGCTTTTTATCACAAGTTTTGGTTGAGTGGTCCTAACTGCATAATATGTGTTCCTAACTTTTGTCAAAATGCTTTGGGATCATTCAGACGGGAAATAATTATAAGAATAAAAACGAACGGTAACATACTTTTATTTTTACTAGATTGATACCATTGCATATTGTAGTTGGAGCTACTTTACTTTTGTTCTTAGATAAGTATGTACTTTTAGACCAAACACCAATGCATGTTTCAGACCATTCACCTTTTCGTTTGCCATCCATAGATCTGTATGGTGTCACATCTGTCATAATAATAATGGCTTTCTGCTGATATGTTTATAATATTATTATATCCTGTCTAAAAATTGAAACAAATGAATCAATAGTTATTTCACAATAACAACACAGTAATTGACACGAAGTAAAGTTTGTTTTGTTCCCAAGTTTATATTGTCATGCAGATGCTTCCATGAACAGAATACAGGTAAAAAGTCATTACACACTTTACCTGACAGCCAACCAGGTAAAGTTAAATGGGTTTTATCACAACTAGCTTGATACCAATTAAGAAAACCAAGGTGATGGTCACAACTAAAGATGAAAATCCACCTGCACTGTGTAAACAGAATATATAAGTAAAAATATCAGTTAATATGGCTTAATTGCATTTTAAACACCCCATTACCCCATTTGAATTAAACATGACTTCATTATTGCTGATCGACTAAAGGTTCGTATATATTATATAAATATGGTGTATAATCTTTACACTAATTTGCCTTAGTTTACATTATCAACAAAAATACATTTCTAATAATATATATTGTCTAAAACATGGTAGGTACATAAACATCAGAACAATATTATTTATACATCCTCCAATGAAAATATAGAACAAAACCTATATATGTATATAAACAAATCATGAAGCCTGTATATAATTATTTCTTTCTTCTTTGTCTTCTCACTTTTCTCACATCACACCATATCCGGTTGTTTTTTTAATCACTTTACATTCGTTCTGGTGTACTTAGTTGGTGAGGCTTTGCATGAAATCCTCTCAAAGTTCGTACATTGTGACTAATGGATATACTCGGTGTTGACATACAGCTTCGTGTAAGTGTTTCTATGGTGCTTGAAAGAAGTTTTACTTTAATAAACGGGTGTCCGCTTTATAGAGATTCCACTGTAGTAATAAAAATGATACCCTTCTGCAGGTTAAATGAAACGCTCGATCATCTGAATTCCACTGACGAAGAAAGAAAAATAACATTGCTACCTAAGCTCGGACTGGGCTTCTTCATGGAGGCAGTGTTTGAAAATCAATAAAAAGAAGTTATTGACCTTTGCACTTTAGAGGTTAAGCTTCTGTTGTACCCATGGACGTCCATGGTTGTACCCATAATGTTGCACATAATGTTGTACTTCAAAAAATTTGGGTGGATAAAGTTTGGAGGAATTGATTTTGAAAAAAAGCATGAGTGTAAATCTTTGGTAATTATAGATGAGTTTCTTAGTGACGTAATGTTTATAAACACCAGTGTTCTTTGCTCGATAATTACGGTATATTGCAACATAGAATATCATTAATCAAGTCATTTTCCTGTGAGTATGCGCTTCGAAAGGTTGTCACTTTATTTGGTTCTCTGGAGTCCCCTTAAAGACAATCGACATTAGAAAGTTTCAATAAACATTAGCACTTCCTATCTATTTTCATACATTGTATTTGATTTTTAGTATGTACAAGGTATAAAAGTGTAATTAACATTGGAAACTCGTCTATACAAGGTGACATGCAGAAGAGCCAACCGTTGGATGGAAGTCCAAGGACTAAAAACTCCCAGTTACTTACTTACACTTATGTTCAACACCATGTGCAAAAAAAATATCCAATCATGTAAACACAGTATATACATTTTTTATAAGCAACAATGGCTATGTTTTCAAGCAATATTACTGATTTCTGACCTTGGTTGCTTATATATAATATATATGTAAAAAAATCATTGCACTTATGATACAATGTAAATGGGCTCTTCTTGGATGGCTTTTGATGATATCTTTTTGAAAGTGAACTCTCAAGCATGGCTCTCACTAATTTACTAAACCTTTCAATCAACACAAAGATAAGACGGTGGATGTATACTACTCTGATCTGTCCATTGACTCCATGATGTGACACTTGTTCACATGATTCAAGTACACCTGAGTGCTGCTCGGCAAATATAAACTTTAGATTATAGGTATATTGTTGTGAATGTGTGTGGTTTAAATTTCTACACTTTATCATGAAGGAAACCTATAAATATCAAATATTTCAAGAGTTAGCTAAACAAAGAACTGTAACACAATGAAGAACAAATGAATGAACGCAGAAGAACTACCATTATTTTGATATCTAATTTCACATTGAATAATAATCTTATTTAAATTGCCACTGGGGACTTCATCAGTAGAATTTTTGGATTTCTATTGTTCTTGAACTATAGCCTTTTGTTATATAAAACAATAGGACTCGCAAAAATTAATTCCCTTAAGGTAGTTTAAGATTTTAGATTGTTTGTTGCAGAAGCTACTATGTTTTCACAGGAGCTACATGTTTTAACTAAACATAACTCAAAATTAACTCAACTGAACTAATGGCTAGTGAAGCTTCAAAATAACAAAACAGAGACTGTAGTGTAGTGTATCTTTGAGCTTGTCTTTGCTTGCATAGATAGAAATCTAATGGCTGTTATACACCCTTCATACGGTCGTATCCTAAACGATTCATGTTAACATAATTTCTCACTTGATCAACTAATTCATCCACTCCTGACCAAGTGTAATGTAGTCTGACTATTTAAATGAGAGTGGTAGAGCAATAGGGAAAGTTCAATGAAACTCTCTAGGACATTGCTTTGTTGGGAATGGAGTGGACAACGAAACACATCATTTTAAAAGATATCATTGTTGACAAGATGAAATGAATTGGTGAATGAGATTGATATTTGAATCATCTATGTTTGTTTTTGATCTTCTAACAACAGGATTAATAACAGGACTTATCACAATGAATACTTGAAAACCGCCTTGTTGTTTAAAAAAACATTTGTTTTTTTGTTTATTTTCAAAATGTCATTGATGTAAACTTGTTGTTTCTTTATTATTATTTTTTTTTAGTTTTCCGTATATATTTTCTTTCTCATTCCATATTGTGACATATGCAGCTTCCCTATCATTACCGCTTCATTCAATTTGTGTTTACTTTTAAGCATTCTATATCTTTCCCTCTATGCTTTAAATATCCTACTGGTTCATCAGTGAAATCTTCTCTAAGCACTAATAACGCTTGGAAAAAAATATGGGATAATAATAATCTCAAATTATCAGTACAAACTATATACAAAAGGCCTGTGATTTTTACTTTGTTTCACATTTCCATTGCTTTTGTATTAATTTTCATTTTAAAAAATACAAATTTGTTTTTCCTTTTGCCTTTTGTATAATGGTTAAATTTTAAAGTTAATAATTGATTTGTATCTACAAAGAGAAACTATTTCCAATTCTTCTTGAAGATTTCTTTCTTTAATTAATAATTTATGAAAAACAAAGTGAAATAGAAGAAAACATTATCTGCGTTTTGCTTTTTTTTATTATTATTTTGTAATAATAATCACAAGAAATGTAATCTAGGCAAGAAAACACTGTAAGACTTACTGTAAGTTTTGTTTAGGAATATTTACTTTGTGCTATATATTTCTCTATACTGTTATATTAAAGCTCCTGAAAAAAACACGAACTTTACTATGACATACCAATGCTTTTATCCAATTATTGTGTTGAAAGTGAATGTTGTGTTTTAACTGTTTTGTAGCTGTTTTATTCAACAATTTGTTCACTATTGATCGTTATTATTGTTTCGAAAGCGACATGATAAAATATGATATCTTTTTGAAGGAGCATTATATCGTAACAAAGGAGATTTTCGAATGATATCAAATCAGTTTAGATGGTAAACCAAAGTTATGTCAACAATGGGGCATCAATGCAGATACATTACATAAATTAAAAATTTAATAAGCCTTAATATTACTCCATTTTAGATTTAGAACATTGAGATGATTCTACCATGAGTATTTTTGTTGGAATTTTGAATTAAATATGGCTACTAAAGAAAATAAACTGACAGAAAGCATCAGTCACGCAGAACATGCATTGGCGTTGTGCTTGTCAAACAAATTTACTGAAGCTGAACGATATTTAGAGCCACTGTGAGTAAAGTTGTCATGTCGACACTTTCTCTCTTGATGATAACTTAATTGTTTCAAGTTATCAGAGATTTGTGTTTTTGACAATATTAAAGTAATTAACTATCAGTGTGTTTCGTTTATTTATTTTATTTATTTATTTTTTAGCGATAACAAATGCATGTATCACACAGTGTCAAAGTCAACCATATCCTTTTTGCAAGCAGTATTGACATATGAGCAGGTATAAAATAGTTCTAAGTTTCCTCAAAAGGGCCCTGTTCGTCATAGTATTTTCACTATATTGCTGTTGTTATGGTTAAGATAAGATAAGTTTATTCTGTATATACAAAATTAAAGGAAAGTAAATAAAATAACTAATGAAAAATAAAAATTAAAATAGAAAATTAAATAATTTATGATAACCCATTTATGAGTTAATGGTCTTCCTTCTTAAAAAAAATTCTGTTCCCTTTTTTATCATGGCAGTTTACTTTCAACTGAATGACTCAATCAAGCTCTAGGACTGGCATCACATGGACACTAATAATCTAGTTTTATCCATTTCCCTGAACCCATTTCTCTCAGCTGTGTGTTCCTGGTGGAACAATAAAATAAAACATGCAATGGTAAACAATAAGTGTATCCATTTTAAAGATTTATTTATTTATTTATTTATTTTTTAATATTTAAACAGCTCATTGATCGTAGACTTCTCCTTTTAAAATGACATGCGTGTGGTAAAAGGCACTCCTAAAGTTTCCTATACGTGCGATTAAAATCGCACGCATCATTGTACCTCACCAATGTGATCACAAGTTGTTTGAAATTTACCTGTGCAATCTGATATTTTACGTGACTGGAAAATATACCTCCTAATAATAACTGTGAAAACGAAATAAGTAATACCATTACATAATAATTATACACTATGCCAACAAACAAAGGATTTTTTGACACGATGATGACAAATGGACGCGTGCAATTAAATGTATGCCTAGGACTTCTGACGCATGTTGCAGCGTTTCGTGTGCGATCGTACTCATCAAAAGGAGAAGACTGTGATCGTTAAAAAGATTTTCTCTTCATGTATTTTTCATTTTCCTAAAACACATACCTCTTGATAAAGCTTAACAAACGGGCTATATACTGATATAAATTTTATTTGCAATTGACAAAAATTCATTGAAATAAACGCAGTTATAATTCTTGGTTCCAAAACACCCTGCAAAAACAAGCACAAAGAATCAAAAAATCGGTGTTGGAAAGCTAAATGAAGCACTGGAAAAAAAAATGCACAAACTGGCTACAGAAATAGAGTGATAAGTTCAAAACCTGGACACCAAAGGCATAAAAGTTAAGAGAAACTTGAAAAGGATGGAAGGTTCAATTGTTGAAAAGAAAACAAACACACACACAGCACACACAAAACACACCTAAGATAAATCATAGAAATTGTTTATATATTATATTTGGATATTCCTCTCTTTTGGAACTTCCACTGGTAGTTTATTGAAGAGAAAGGCACTTTATAAAGGTTCACACACGACACCATTTCAACACTTTCATACGAACATGCATAATTGCGTATTGATGATTCATGATACTGAAAGTACAATAGTTTCCCACCTAGTGATAAGCATCGCTCTCAGTTAAAGACTTTCAATTCAACTATCTACCGTATTGGACTTGGTAATTTGGGTATATGCAATGGGATGGTTTCGCACCAATGCCATGCATGAAATAGCTGATAGACTTTTATCTGACCTAGTGTCGTGCAAAATTCACGTTTAAAACTCTAACTTCATTTTGATCAAGAACCAAAATATTTTCTTTCGCATCTTGTGAATAGAGTGATTTTGAATCAATCTATTTTGTTGCTGATTATGAAAGGTACAATTGGTGAAGTATTAAAGTAGCTGTTTAATCTTTCATAGGATTACATCGACAAAGCACATGAAAAAGTAAAACAGGCAGCTCAGCAATGTGATAAGTATGCTTTGATTTTTATTCTTTTCCTTTTTTATTTCGTATCCAATCTGTTTGACTAACACTAACATGTCCGTTAATGTAGAACACGAAAGAAGCAAACATGGAGCGAGACCATTTATAATTGGGTTGGAAAGCCATACTTTGATGATTTCACCGAAGGTAAATAATTGAAGATGTATTTTCATACTATGTCTTTTCTTGGCAATTGTAAATTTTCGTAAGTGTTTGATTAGCTGTGATGCTTATACTTTTGATTATTTTTATATTTTTTGCAGAGGAACTCCATGCGGAGTTATGCTATGCAGACTGCTTACTTTTGCGTGCAATGTTAACATTCATCCAGGTATGAAGTAGTGCAAGGTTTTCTAGAATTTCTTCCTAAGAAAGATAATTTTTTACATAAGAAACGTAAATTTGGATTAATACTTAGATCAACTTGCTGATTTTTTTTTCGATAATAATTTTTTGTTTTTTTATTCACAGGATGAAAATTTGATCAGTTTTATTAAGGGTGGTTTGAAAGTTCGTAATGCATATAACTTATACAGGTAGAAATTTCAATTTGATAAAATGATCATTGATTATGGAATAGCCAACACAAGATAGGATAGCTTTGATATTGCTGATGTGATTATCAGACTGCAAGAGAAATCGTCAATTTACCAGTATTCGCAATGCGCTATTAGGCATCAAAATCTTGCCACCCAAATTCAAACCTCACTTCTTCATGTTTGAACTTTTGTTTGTGGATATAAAAGTTTTTCATTCTTAATTCTCCCAGAAGAAAAAGAGTATTACATTGTTAACTTTAAGATTTGAGCGTCTAGGCCAATACAGGGCCCCAAATCAAAATATAACAGGGTCCACCAACCAAACCCCTCTAGATAGCTGCCATGCTTTGTATCTCATAAGCGAGACTCACGTGTCACTAACGCCGCCCAAATTCAAATCCTGTATTACCCCCTGGATCCAGAATGATATTAAGAAAAACTTAACATTAGAGAGTACATCAAAGTTTTGGGCAAAGTGAAAAATGAAAAAGGTCAAATTGAGAAACTTTTTTGTATCATTCACAAGAGCATCAAAAAAAAGTATTAGAACCTATATCTGATATTTCCTATTTCCCTAGATGTTGGGCAAAAATGGGGAGAAAATAAATTGCCAATTTCTAAAAAAGATGAATTTATACAGGGTTAGGGTTAAAGAATTTTCTGTGGATCAATTAAAAAGTTTGACAACTATTTGTATCTTTAAGCTTAGTGGTTATCATACTAATATCATGTCAAATTTATAAGGTTGTCTATTTCCGTTATGTTTGAACTAATAAGTAACGTTTTCTCTCCAGTAGAAAATTGAAAGATCTCCTAGTAATAGAGTCATAGGGAATTTTTATTAAAGATCATGGAAAAGTCATGGAATTTGCATGTCTAAAATCAGTGGCCTCCCTGTGATGGGGAAATGAACACTATTTTCAGCTCTGCATCACTAAACATTCAATCTCTTATCCGTTATATCACCCTTCTGTTCTCCATAGAGGTACATGCACGACCTACATGGTACAGAAAGTAAAGAAGAAACCAAACAAACTTTCATGAAAAAAATTTTATGAACACCTAAGGGTTATAAGACAAGTTTCTATCCAAATGTGTTGTGAACTCTTGTTCTTGTTTAGAAAATGTCATATTGTTTAAAATTCAGTATAAATACCTGTAAAAAAACAACTGGTGGCCTTGTGGTAGAGTGCTCACTTCCTGTTCGGAAGGGCTCTCATTGATAACAGTACCTTAAGGAACTGAAGAGGCTATCCTGGGTAAACATTCGTAAAAAAAACATATGATAAGTAATCAGTGGAAATTAACATTCTGTAAACGTCATACCAAGATATTTTACATGATAACTTCATGTAACTGTCAATGAATGTAATGTGAAAGAACTTATTTGGCAGTAATAAATTGTGGGATCATGCGAAAAGAACATTGAAGTAGCAAAGCAATTATTTTATTTTTTTTTTCTCATTGAGGATAGATAAGATTTGTTGGATTACCATACTGTTCAAATGGTGTCAAATTATGTCCGGGTTGGCAGTGCACATAACGGGGTGCTTTGAAACACATGAAAAATTTATTTTTTTTGACAATTTAAAACTTTTAAAAGTCACTAAAATGTGAAAGATTTTTGATGAAAATATTTTACAGAATTTTTCTTTGATATGTTTTGTGTCTGTATTAATTTTAACTACAATTTTTAATATTTTTAATATTTAATAATTTTTAATATTTGGTAAGTAACCCCTTGGACTTCTATCCTTTCCAATGATTGGTTCTTTTGACGATGGCATGGTAAATGGTAGCCATGATTCAATATAAATTACTTTCCATATCGTTTTATTTTAATACCCTTAGAAACTGCATGGCAGCATTACTACAGAAACCCAAGAAGTTGGAAGAATCGAGTACTAAAGTTCATTTTGAAAGTGGTGTTTATATGGGCACTGGTTCTTTCAATGTTGTAAGTAGGACTCAAAACTATAACAGTTCAACTGCTGCAACATTTTGATTTTGTCCCACAGTACACATATTGGCATTAAACCATCTTAATTAAAAATGATCTTTATTAAAACATCTCCATTTTGATGAACTACTGGTAAATAATGAGCATTTTGGTTTTATGGACGTTAAGACATTCAATGAAAATCTCTCAATGATATTGCTCATGGTATTGCTATTGCTAAGCAAATGATGGGAATTGATTGAAAATTTTGTTAATGTTTCGCTCTTTACTGATTTTTTAGTTATTATCATTGCTTCCTGCCAGAGTGTTGCGTTTATTGGAATGGGTCGGGTTTCAGGAAATAAGGTAAATATGTGTTGCTCACCTTTATCAGCTGAACACTTCTCGAAAGCTTCTAATCCATAACAATACCATTATAATAACTTTTTGTGATAAAATATTGTTGTAATATATAATATTATTATTAGGTATTGTTTTACATGGCTAGCCACACTCAGTTGCTATTGCATCTGCTTTCCTGGAGAGGACACGGCTTAGGTTGGAGGCTCAGAGTGTCATGAACCCTTCTGCAACACCCAATGTATCATCTGCCCAATTTCCCCTCACATGACATGGGTTGACCCTGTGTTGGGTACATTCACTTATGCATATTAGATCGCTGCCAAGGGGAATTGACACGAGACATCTTGCATAATAACCACTACACTACAGCACCACATAACAGATAATTATAACAATTGATATAAATCAGTTAAATAAATTAATTTGAATTTCTTGTAGAAAAAAAGGTTTGGAATTGTTAGATCAAGGATTTCAATTGGATGGATTACGGTCACCAATGTGTACTATCACTTTGTTGGGTTATCAAATAGTTGTTTCACATTACTTGGTAATTATGTCTCTGCAAATGAAACGAAAGTTGCAAACCACTTTTGAGTGAAACTACAAGAATTTGAATTCTCACTTGTATCTAACTTGTTATTTTATTGTTTCAAGATATGGATGATATCCACGTTGTTTTTTTTTTATAGGAATTGGTGATACAGGACATTCCTTATTCACAATCTATTTTAGATGTTTATTTAAAAAAATTTCCCGAGGTAATATTTGAAACTACAAAGAACTTTTTCTCCTTCATGTCAATGAAAAATGACAGACATAAAAGATTATCATTTTCTGTATCAATACAATTATGAATTCTCGTATCAAAGCGTCTGTATTTGTTTTGTATTTCAGAGTTCATATTTTTGTATTTTGCTGGCCGTCTCAAGCAGACACAAAGCTTTCTAGATGAGGTTCGTTTGATTTACTTGTATTGTTATACAATGACTTATTCCATCAATCACGATTCCTTTCTTTCCTACCTTAAAAGTTATGAATTTTTAAGGCAAATTTTAAAATTGCTTTCATATTAACTCTTAAGCGTATGTCACAAAAAAATGTCAAATGCAAATAACATGAAGTAAGATAGCATAAAGGAATCCATCATCTTACTGCCCTCTCCTCCCTTCTCCTTCGCCATCATATTTGTTACTCCTTGTATAGAACACTAATGGTCGGTTGAATCTTTGTGTTCGTAGAAAAATTTTCGAAATACTTTACTGTGATGAGGAAAAACAACAACAAATATAATAATTAATTACTCAGATTCATATTTTTAAAAAAATAAATGATAATTTGAAAATAAAATTAAAATTTTTTTATACAATTAATTTCCTACACAAAAGTAAAAAAAGGTTTGAAACGCTGTAGCTGTATAGAATTGAAATGCTTAGAAAAAACATTTGAGCTTGGCAGTTTGTAAGAAGAAAAGCCTTGTCAAATTACAGAACAAAACATTATACAAAGGTTTCAATTTCTGATCTAATTTTCAAGGAAAGTTTGTCGTCTGTGTTTAAATTCTTATCTTTATGAAAGCTTGATGGTCGTTCATTTAATTTTGGCTCACAGATTTGGCTCGAGCCAATCAGAGATGTTGAGGAATCATTGGTTTGGTTGTTGATTGTTTCTCCTTGAAGACTATGCATTGTACTTGCAGCAGTTTCTATTTTTGGTTTGTCTTCATTTTCAATATCTATCACATTCTTTGCATCATAAAACTCGTTCAAGACCTCTGTAATGTTGGTGTTGGATGTTTCTAACTCTGAAGACACACCTATGCTGAGTCGGTACATTTCGTTATCATTCAACGAGGCGCTTCTTCGAAAAGCTTGTTTTTGCTCCCTGGTCAACTGGAGTGTCTTGTGTCGTCCAACCTTTTTCTTATTGTTTACTTTGTTTTTCGGTTTATCAGGACTTGACCTGTTTGTATGACGGAATGACGGAAAATGAGGTCTACGTAGTTTCATTGTTAGCTTTCGTGGTAATGCAATACTGTTCGACTTTTGACGTTTTTTATATTCATCAAACATGGAATCAAAGTCAAAACTGATAACTGATTGTTCGCGTGGTCGTGTCGTTCCTGCTGAATCAATTTCTCTTAAAAATGTTGTGACAGTAGCATTGGTTGCCATCTTGCGAAAATGAGATTGAGTATTTAAATGTGGTAGAAATAGTATGATATAAATCTTGTAGCCATAGAGAAGACAAAGTAAACAAAAGTTATTGACCATGATGATACAAAGCAGTACGATGGGTTTTTTGTTTCTTTCTAAGCTTTGGTGTAGAAGGAAGAAGAGACACCACGCTAAACACGTTGTGAACATTGCCAGCCATATAAACTGTGCTTCGTTGAAGTTCTCTGGTAGACTTCTGGCTTTAAATGCCATAAAACCACTCACTAAAGACAGGAGAAATATGTAACCTATTACTCCATACAATATCATGTCTTCCTTTTCTCCACAATAATCAATATAACTTGTTGCCACCAAACCATCATTTGTACGAACTAAATGTCTTTTAACTTGCACATAGGGAAGAAGTCCGGGAGTACTATACCAAGCAGTGATTACTATAAGTTCGATAAAGACGATAGTGATGGAGAAAAAATTTGATATCTGTTTTGCAAGTACTTTGACAATTCTGTAAATCTTTGCCTATTGAATACTCGTAGTAAACGGTATGTTTTTAAAACTATAAAGGCAATGATAAATGCATAAAGCATTCCAAAGTAACTGATCTGCGCAATGCACACAACCGTGCTGTGCCCAATCATGTGTAGTACGGGTGAGCAAAACAACAGCATGATCGATGAGAGCTGAATAACTGACATCTCTCTTGACGAGGACTTGACAACTGGAGTCTCCCAATATTTTATAAAAACAACCAGCACTAAGATGGTAAACAATACCCCAACAGTTGCTACCACTAAAATGCTTTGACCTTCCAAGTTACTTATTGAAAGATTCTTCTGCTGGAGTAGTTGGCATCGAGTTTGCTTCGAATTGGTGACTTCTCTCTCGTTACATTCCTGGCACTGTTCCTGGTCGATGGTTGTGCTGATCATGTGTTTCGGGCATTTATTGCACGACCAGCAACATGTGACAAGACTTCGAATGATGTAGAAACCAGGTTTACATGGGTGACTACATGTGGCATGTGCTTCGGTTCCATTGTTGCTCCATTCGGTATTGTATTGCAAGGCAGTAATATTTCTAGTTTCACCGTCCCATCTACCAATTTCTACAAATTTTTTCTCGATAGGGTTTTCAGTTAATACCTTGAAATTATATGAACTGAAAGCAGCATCTCCATTCTCATCAAATTGAAAATGGGTTTTTCCGTTTACAGTGAATTTGGCCCTCTTTATGTGTTCCAGTAACTCTTTATAGTTCATTGCTTTATTTTTGTTAGCACAGGAATGTTTACTACACTCATAAAATGCATGGAGACCATATGCCACGGCATACACTGCTGTGATGACATTGTAATGTTTGTATTTAGGTAAAATTGTGCCATAAGGTTTTTGATTTAAACAAAAGCCAAACGGTGGCTTCTTAGTTTTATTGCGAGGGCAATACCAAAGTTCTTCCCACATTGGTTCAAGCCATGGATTCGAAAAGTTGGATTCCCATGATAATTTATCAGCATACTCTTGGAATTCAGCAACGATTTCCTCTTTCAATGATAAACCTATAACACTTAAATTGTGAAGTTTGTTGTGCTTGTCTGCAAGCTTGATGTCACTTCCCCATGTTTCTGTACCAATCCAAGTTATGTTTCTAATCCTGCTGTATAAGCAGCTTGTATGATATTCAGTGCTGGTAGTATATGACACCACAAGATGATCACATTTGATACTTTTTGGATTTTCTTGATCTCTTCTATGGTTTTATTCAAGTCATTTCCTGGAAAGCGAGGATCAAATGTTCGTTGCACTGCCAAGCACATTCCTTTCAATTTCATTTCGTCTCGTAAAATGTCCACAGCAATTCGTCCGTAATCATCATCTGATGCAAATAATGACACATATGTCCATTTGTAATAATGTAGCAAGTCCGTAATTGCTTTTGTTTGGTACAGATCAGATGGTAATGTACGTAAAAAACTTTCATAAATGGTCTTATCTCCAAGGGTGGGACTCATTGCTCCATATGATATTTGAGGTATTGAATCCGTGCTTAGTAACTTTGACATGATTCCAGAGAGCTCAGATGAGTAGCTACCTGTGTGAACAAAAAGAAAACATCTCAGTTATTTTACGCCACTTTTTATGATACATAATTGTTGATCCTCTTCCAAACATGGTAAGGGTCAATATTTCATTAAATTTTGACACACAAGCATATGTGGTTATGACGCATGGCCATACAGAAAATTTATCTGGAGTTCTCAAATATGATTTTGTAGTTGCTAAGTTACAGTACTTACCTATCACTGCAGCGATTTTGCTTGTGGTGTTGCCCTTACATAAGCACATATCTGGCTTTGATGGCTTCACACTACCGCTACCATTTTTAAGAAACGTTTGACCAATCATAAAATCTAACGTCTGTTGTAATGTCAGCTCTTGTTCATTGCAATTGTTGCGAATGTCATAACCTAGCTTGATTCCTGGTAGAACATTCGAATCATTATTGATTTTGTCAATAGCATATAAAAAGCTTTCCACCCACGTTATAGCATTCGGTTGGTATACATATTGTCCACGCAGTTTGTTGAAATCTTGAATGGGAAAGACTGCTCCTAAAATGACGTCAGCGTCGAGGTCTGTACTGGACTGTTTACTCTCACAAGAAAACCAACATGGCTGACATAGAATTGACACCATATAAGCAATAATTAGTTTATGCATTTTCAGTCTTTACGATCTATTCAATAGTCATTGGCATCTTATCTGTTTAGTTCTTGTAATTCTGAAATAAGAAGAGATTATATTAAAAATGTTGTATTCTTCATTATGAAAGCCAAAACAACAAACAAACAACAATGTTTTGTTTTTATTTATTTTGTCACGCGTTTGTTTCACTTGAAGGTCAATTTCAGAATCTTAGCTCTCTTTCCCTCTCTCTCCCTTTATGTTTCTCTTATCATTAAATTCATTAGAGAATGTAACAACTTTTCCTGTTAAATATTTCATCATATCTATCAATGCCAACTTTTTTTATCCCAAAACTTGTTATTCGAACAGTTATTCAAATCTGGAAACTGAAATTGTATTTTAATTTCTCTTTTGTTCATTCTTTGACCATCAAGTAGAGCTCAACAGCATTATCAGTTACGCTTTTTTACGAACTTTATTTTCTAATCGTTTTATCTTTCTGTGTCTTGTTTACAACAATAATAAAGATAAGACATGTATACATTCAATTTTTTTTGGAATGTCAACATAAAACTAGTGATGACTGCTTTTTTAAGCATCTCCTGTTTTCTGGGAGTTTATAAGTTATTAACCAAGAATATTATATTAAATATTTATTATAAGTTTCCTTTGACTGTTGTGGTTTTAAATTTATATTAAACTGCAACTTACCCCATTTCTCTGTTTACCACCTGAAGACAACTTTCTATCGTTAAAAAAACCACAATTGCTAAGAGTCATATGTTTTCTAAACGCAAACCCATTTCAATAATTTCAAATATAGACAAGTTATAAAAAGTTTATGAATGTTTACATTAGAATTTAATACTTTCCACGTTTTTGTTTTCTATAATGTTTTTGTTGTGCGTACAAAATTCAAAGTGTGAAATTCTTACCCTAGCCTACATTCTCATTGTTTGTATTGTTTGAACTTTATTTATTCTATTGTCATTGTTGTTAGCTTCAGAATGTAAACAAAGCCATGTTTAGGAAAATGGAGTACTGTAAACATAGCTAAAACATTACTAAGTTTCGATACGCAACAATGTCTTTGATATGAAGTGTTTTATTATATATTTTGCCAATGACTGTCTGTAACAATACGTATCAGTTGATTTTTTTGTCGATTTTTTTGTCGTACAAAACTCAGACCTAACACCTTCCTATTCCAATGTCGTTGTAAAATAACATTTATGTGGGAACACAATATTAACTTTTCTCGTGCCTTCGTCATTTACTGTTCTGAATTAAATGTTGTTTACATAATGTTGATATTTCATAGCATGTGCGTCAAATTCTAATCCTCCTTATCTATTTATGGGATTTTTTTCATTAACTTTCGAAATCGAGAAAATATTCAGATATCTTCTGTTAGCAACTAGCAACAAACAAAGTTGTGTTTTTTACCACGAAAGCCAATTGAACTCGGTTTTTACAAAGATCATCTTGTTTTGTGAATTCCTTTCATTAGTGATAACTTCCTCCGAAACATGGAAACAAAATATGAGAGTAAACATAATTGTAAATGTTATTCCTATTTTCAGATAACAATAAAATTCCCAATACCTGTTTGATAAAATTAAATTTGAAAAATACAACATACTTGATGGTTTTCAATTATTATGTTGCTATTCTTATGAAAATTTTATAGAAACTAAAGCCAATCCAATTGAATATACACCAAATTATTTCACATATATTAATTTCCAAAATAAGCAAAGAAATTATTAGTTCTAAAAGTCTTGTATGTCTTTCCATTATTAAAATTAAAAACTCTGGTTCGGTTGTAGACAAAAAAAACAAATACAATTTGAAATCTGATGATGCGCCAGCATAGACTGGAAGTGAAAATTTATCAATAAATTGTATTTGTTGTTTTCGTCTACAACCCAACCAAAGATTTTAATTTTAAATTATTAGTATTTCAAACAAACCATTGAAAGTTGAGAGACAGAAAAGAACTAAGGCATTTTTCTTTCAAAAAACATCAACTTGTTTGATTGTCATTTCTATCAAATGACATGTTGTCCTAGAATCATGCTAGATGGCTAGACAGCTACAGGTTCAACAAGCAGGCTTCTGATTGCTGATGGAACTTTCAGGACTGTTTTATAATTTTCGATCTCCATCTGGCCATACTTTTTGATCATTTTCATTAATTTCTGATGAATTTTCAAATTCTCATAAACTTTCTATATTTTGTCACACCAATTGTTAAATATTTTTGAAGTCTGTTGATTGCATTTTGGATATGGCTGATATGTTTACGTCTGATTTGGATGAAACATTGAAACCCATGGTCTCTATGGATTGTGTTTTCTCTTATTCACCAAAAGTTGCTGGAATCATCTTAATGTTTGTTTATGACGTCAGTGTTGTACCATAACTTCTTCGCAATTCATCATAAGACAGTAAAATTGGGGTCTAGTCATCTAATATGATTCTGAGATGTCATCAAATTTTAAATTAAATTCACCACCATATAGAAATTAGATACAGGCAAACAAAGAATATTCATCATACCTAGGTAAAACTTTTTGCACCAACTTGAAAAATTTCACAAATTTCTTGTATAACAGCCTCACCAGATTTTTAGTGGTTTTTTTTTCTTTACACTCTTCCATCTTTTATTTTTAGGCTTTACAACTTTATGAAAAATCTGTTTCTCTGAATATTGACTGGCAACAGGTCCACCATATTTGTTATTGGGAAATGATGTGGTGTTACAGGTCTCCATTTGCTTCTCTTGTCTCTGCTTCTCTTATTCACTGGGAAGGTGATTTTCTCTGGAACAAGTTATTATCTCATAGACATTTGAAGGGTGTGTCATTCCATGCATGGGTTTTCTGGAAGAACTGGAAAAACCTGTTTGTCGCCCTGAGAAAACTTTCAAAGATGAGATGAAGAAAACATGATATCTTGAGCAATTACTGATATCAATTACATGCCTGTTGTTATCTTATAGCTTTAAAGGTCAATGGTTGAAAGCTGCCGAGTATGCTGGAAAGTTATCCGTAGAAAGTAAATGGTCCAAGGCACGTGACAACATCTTCTCATCTTCTGTTTCATGTTAATCCTTCCATGTATTTTCATGTTTTATTCAACTTCTGTTGCAGAGTTCATATCTCTACATGAGAGCATCATTTCTGCTGATGCAGCAGTTTGAATTACGACATGGAAATATTGAACAAGTGAAGCAAGCAGAATGTATGACCGAGGACATCGTAGCAATTCTTAAGTAAGAAAAAAAAAAGCTTTATGGGTCATATATTACTCCTTGTAAGAATATTGTTTCTCGTTATGATTTTCTGTTGGTCAGGGAAACACTACCTATTTCCAGAATTTATGGGATTTGAACAGAACTGAACTCAGTATAAGCAGGCCCTCTTATGATTGTGACAGTTCTAGAGTGTTATCTGTGTATTTGATAGGGTTCTTGTGGGGAGGTCTCTGTTAGGGTTGGTTTTCACGAAGATTTTCTTCTTCTAGTGACGTTTCTAAGCACAAGCAAAGGATTGCTGGTAAATCTATTCCTTTTGAAAAATTCGCCGTTTGTCGAGTCGAAAAGTATAAAGCAACAGGCTTGCTGGTGCTACCAGCTTTAGTAAGTATTTTCTGCAACGATAAAAGTAGTCGAAAAAACTTTCTGGAGGTGATGAATATTTTTATCAATCCATTTATCTCCATAATCTATTATCTCCATAATCTGTTTTCTCTATAGTCTATTTGTCAATTAGGATATTTTGGAGGTTTGTAAGAGGAAGCATTGTGGCTTTAATAATCTCATTTGTATTTGCAGGAAATTATCCACATTTGGAATGGCTTCGTAATGTTTTCGAACCACAAGGAAACATTGGAGCATTTCTTGCACCTGACGCAACTAGCGTTGGATGAGTTGGAGGTATCGCAAGGTATTTTATTTAATTATTTATTTGATTATTCTTGATTTTACATACACACAGAAAGAAAGCCTGAAAACCTATGTGTCTAATGCTGTAAGCCAATGCTAATATTCAAGCTCATCTGCTCGTATAAGTGTGAGGAAAAATCAAAAGTTCATGATGGGTACTGAATCATACGACACCTGAGGAGGAGAGAAAAACGAAACCTCTCATAGACATTACCAATATATTAGAAATGGACACACCTCAGATACTCCTCCTCATACTGAATATAAAACGTGTGTCTGGTGAACAAAACCCAACTCTCTTGCGATGATTTCATTCTAACAAATAATTCATGTTTACAGAATACAATGCAGTTCTAAAAGGACATAAAGGTTTACAAAGTTTCTTTGCTAAGTAATACAAATTTGTTTGTTTTTTTTCACTTTGTATGATCTCCATCGTGATGCCACTTGAGTAATTCTCAACTTATGAAGGTATCACAAGTCGGCCATGTTTTACAATATCATTTTATTTTTAATTGCTCAGCGACAGCGTTGCACTTCGACCACTGCAATCCGTGTAGATTCTATTACAAACTGTCAGTGGCGTAACTGGAGGGATGCGTTGGGTGCGATCGCACCGCCCTCGGATCTAGTTTGTTTTTTTTTTTCTTACCAAGCAATTTGCTTGCGATATTCCTTTTACTAAATTTGTATAAATCATTAATTTCTTGTCAACAAAATTACATAAAATAGCTTTGTTTGCATTTGTTGCTATGGTATGAAAAGAGTTAAGCTTTGACTGTATGTTCTAATATGTGAAAAACGTACCTATCCTAAGTTTAACTCAGTTACGCCACTATATTTTGACATTCGTATTTTCCCCGCCCTTTTTCACGCCCATCTGACATATACGTAACTACATCTTGTAAGCTGTATTGGTATTACCAAGAGTTATAAAATTTGTTTGTTTGTTTTTTAACAAGGAGCAAACTGTTCTCATTAAGAAGAGTAAAAACGAGAGTTAGAAGAACTTACCCAATATGTGGACCAATCACAGTTACTCTATCTGTAGAGATACACGTGTGTTGATGTTGACATAAGTTCGTCTAGACGTATTCTCTCATATTTCAGATGACAGTAAACACACAAAGATAACGTCTGCATTTGTAAATTAATCCAAGGAATATGCTTGCGATATCTCAATCGCACTGATGAGGCCGTCGTTGTTTTAAACGAAGTAGCTTCCAGGTAAGTATCGTGTCGAACCCAATCGTATCGATTCGGATTGTCATTGGCTGGTTGATCGTCTTCTTCTTTCTTTTAGTTCACTATCTTCACATTCGAGTAAAATGGACAGTTATTTGCCTCCTTACGCGTCCGCAGAACTTGGTTTCATGTACCGTTCACTAAATGAAAAACGAAAGCGCTACATCAGTTGCAACACACGCTGTAAGTTATCTGCGCAAATGTCGTTGTCTTGGCAACATCTCAGTTTTGATGTCTGATATTTTGTCGTTTGGTTTTATCCTTATACAACGCATTTTCTGTAGTTACATTCCTGAGAAAGAAAAGTTTTTAGGAGGTATCTGACACGCCCGTCTGACACGCCTTCTGACCAGTAACTAAGTATTAAGGCATTGGTTTTTTATAGTTAAATGCCCTAATTAATTTTATTTGGAGGGGCGTTGGAGATGAAGACTGTGCAGATTCAGCCACACTAGCTTAGTAATTTCACTTATTTCGAACTAAGCTTGAAAGATGTTAATCATGTCTTGTGGATTAACCAACAATGCAATTTTATGAAGCTAAGTGTCCACCTATAAGCGACAGAATTAATTCCTCGAAATAGGCGAAACACAAATTTTTCTGTCGCCAAAAATTATTTCGCAAACAGCTGTTGTAGTGTGTCCACTTAAATGGACTTATTTTTTGAAACCGTTTCTTTTACGCTTCGACCATGGATAGTGAGGACGAAATGTTATGTGCTCTTGCTTTGATACTCACGAGGAAAAGAAAATACAAAGTTTGAGTTCAATAAATTTACAGAGAAAGGATTGAAGAGCAGGAATTTATTTGTTTTACGAAAATAATTTGCGAAGAACTTATTTTGCCTTAGTGGACACTTAGCTTTTTAGAATATATTTCGATTTTTTATGAATCATCATCAGCTAAAATCTAAAAACAATATAAAACAGATTAAAAATCTATCTTAAAAGAATTATGCACACTACTCACATCAACTACTACTGCGTTGTGCAGAAATCCTAGCAGAACTCACGTGAAATGTTCACACCGGTCAATTTAACTTTGAATGAATCACCTTGAAATGATCATCGTACGTGAGATATTCATGAAGTAGACCATATGTCTAATTGAAAGTCTCAGTTCACGAAAGTCTATGACCGCATTTGAAACCAATCCTGTTGTTTTTCTGCAGACGGGGGTTTGTTTGTTTCATTTTCGATTTTCATTCTTTTTTGTTAGAAAACATTATTCCAAGTACGGCCTGGAAAGTCGATTACATTTCCGGGTTCACAGTGGTATCGAAACTTTAAAAGGTATTATTCAAAAAGAGGCTGGTTATGTGGATGAAAACGAGGCAGAAGAAGATGAGTTCTTTGATATAAATCCCGAACTCACAATGACGTCACAAGATGATAGAAACGCCATTGATCAACTGCAATATCCAGGCGACGAGTCGTGTGATCAAACCCGAGGCGCCGTCGACAAGCCGTCAGTTGTTGTGCATGAATTGTCGACGAGTGAAAATGGAGTGTGTCACAAAAGTATGAACTCCTCCGTGGATGTCAATTCAAAGCTAGAAGAACATTCCAAAAAATCACCGCGCTTATCTTGGTTTCGTAAAAAAACTTCTACCTCTTCCAAGGCGGAGTCGCCGTTTCATACTCCGTCAACGTCGCCAATACTATCCGCCGCGTCGACTGACATTTCTCCTGTCCATTGTTATGGTAACTCAACTTCCCCCAAAACATCGAAGAGTCTAGTAACTAGTGTGTAATTGATAGTGATTAGAAATTTTCAAAGGAATTTAATTTGACGAGTGAGTTAATATTTTCAACCAACTTTCGCTGCATTTTGCGAATAATTTTTTCTGTTGATGTTTGTTGACATATACCAATCAACATTCTTAAATGACTTCACCACGTGTCTATCGATGCCGTGAAAATGTCGTCACGTAAGGTAAGGTGCAGTCACAGTCAGAAATGTACTTAACAATCTCGTACACACGCTCTTAAATTTCCGTTTGAACACCTGTGTTTGTCCCTGGAAATCATCGTCTTTATGCTGTTTCTTAGGGCTTTTTTAATCCTTAGTTGAAAAACTGTTACAATTTTTGCTGAAAACAGGACTGG